>JAACJT020000001.1:26984127-26998423 GCA_009936485.2 Gymnarchus niloticus | reverse complement strand
CTGACACAGGGACTGCACTTAATTTCGTTGTACTCGTTACAATGACAATAAAGATATTCTGATTCTGATTCTGAGGACTAGGGACCGGAGTTTGGAGTAGAGTAGGTGTGCTAAGTGATCATTACAGGGCCTCTGTAAACACGTGACTATGCTGACCTGCGTCTTTTACTAAACGTAGCCTCGTCATGGAGTTTTTAGCCCTCGTGTCTGTCCTCTATCCTATTATCAGGCTTTGAGGTTTCAGCTCCCATCTGATCGTTGGCATGCAAATGAAGTTAAATCGCTTTGTCGTGTTTTTACTTGCACCATTTGTCCGACAAAGGGACGTTGTCCTCCTGTTTTAGTGGCGGGCTGGGTGGGTCGCTGCCAAAGGACTCTTCTCCAAAAATGATCTCACATCGTGATGCAGTGCGATGTGGACCGAGCCCAAAGCCTAACTGCGGATTACTCAGGCCTGATGGAGAACAGCTCCACATACTCAATCACATGGAAGTGCGGGGGATTACTCCACCCTACGCAAGAGAACCACCACGATTTCGAATAAAAAGAGGCTAGATTCCTTCAACTTCACTTCTTTCTGTGTATGGACTGCCGTACTTGAGTTTTTAAATGATGCATAACTAGACTCAATATAGTGCAAGACGATATTTTCCTGTATCATATAGGCAAAATGGCATACACCCTTTTGCTGGTACACGACTGTTCATGTCCACTGGACTGAGTTACGTTGAAACTGTTCAACAAGTGAGAACAACGGATAGTCATATGAATTCGGAAAATCGTTATCGATACCAACTGAAAAGCTGATGAGTTGTCATAGACCAAGCTGTGATATCTCACCTGTGTCCTTCGTAGCTTAAATAATTAGCTGACTGAGGCTTTGGCACAAAATTGTACATTTTGCTCCTTCTAACAGCATGAATATGTGAAGATGGCCTTTCATAAAATCTCTTAATAATGACTGAACTATATAAAGCCTTTTTGGGTGCTCCGCTGCCTGAATACAGACAGAGTGAGTAAGCTTCACAATCCGATATAGAGAGCAGAACAGCACACATTTCTTGTAGGACCTCAAGAAATTAAACCGTGTTTTGCTAAGGATGACAGAGTACAACCGGATGAGGTTTAGAGAATATTTGCGGGTTACTAGTCACTATTTTCTTCCCAGACCGTATTTTCATTGGGTACACCCTTGATTCTTTGTTCCCATTGGTTAGTTTTAGTTTGTTTTCAGCCACATAGCTGGACATAATAAGGTCATAATGAAGACCCTTAAAACTGTCCTAAATCACTCCAGAAGCAATAGAATTATTATAAAATTCATTCTTCCGCCTTTGTTCTACACCAGAAAATAATCTGGCTACCTCTATCAGGAGGAGTTTTAGTGGCTTCCGAAATGTGAAGTATTTTTCTCGTTTGAATGAATTCCCTCTACATTCAGTGAATCTTACTTCATTGTACTCTTGTCCTTCACATTTAGTAATTAGTAAAACGATTCTATGATAAGCACTAATTTGATCATTTTACCCTTTTCAGAGCAATATATAGAAAGGAAAGATAATTCTTTTTATGGAAAACCCAAGTAAAAATTACATTATAACAAATCATTAACCGTTCCTGCAGACGGTAATAGAAAGCAACTAAATCAGGTTCATTATCAGCCAAGTAATTAACAGATAACATATTTTCTAATCTATATGTAAACTTGTGAACAGTTTTGGTCGGATACACTGCATTACACTAGTCTGACATGATTTTAATTCTGCCTCTTCCATCTCAAAAAGCATAAAACGTGTTACTACCATGTTGATAAGGGTAACCGATTTTGCTGAGAAGTACTACACAAATGAAACACAACAGTTAAAACTCCACCCATCCTCCTTTGATAAGGAGCCAGAAACACACTTGTTATTTTTAACTAATTAAAGCAAATTTTAGCCATTCCATACTTTTCTATTTTGTAACCAGGGGTGTTGGAACTTGGGGATGGGATATACTTTAATTAGGCTTTACCCTCACCAGTAAATAGACCTTTGCATTTAAATAATTGTCAAAATAATTTGGTTGGCACATTTCATCAACTTTTGCTGCAAATGCATTTAACATTCAGGATTTTGGAATAACACGTAATATGCAGGGTCATAGGCCCTGGGGGGGCACAAATCCCATCCTATACTTCAGTAAGCGGTTCTTATCTCACCCAATAAAATAGGCATGGGATATTAAAATTGATATCTGATGTGGTTGTCCCCCTCAATGCTGAACTTCTTCCTACACCCATCACTTGTAACTGTTATGAAAATACCACCCACGAGAGAACCATGTAAGTGTTTTTTCATGTTTCGGTTTTTCAGCGTTCTTCTGTTCCATTCGATCTGGAATTATTAGTCTTGATCATAAAAAAAAACAAAACAAAATAAAACACCACACCGGGTCAATGTGAGCGTTGGTACCCAGGCTCGGAGTGAATTCCCAGGGCCGTCTGCTTTTTCATACACCAGCGAGCCGTGGCTTCAGTGCCGTGTGTACCTTCGCAAATACATATAGATCACTTCTATACTATCAGTATAACTCATGGGACCCAGCTAAATATGATCTATTTATGAATGCGTATGCGTTCACAAGGCCCGGCGACAGGCTCTTGGTGCATATTCTGAAATGTGAATTTGGTTTCAGAATGAAATCTCTGAGAAAGGAGCCGGAATATATCTGTGAACCGAGCTCGATGCTCTTTATGTGAGAGGTGTTTGCATTATTTCCTACTACAACATGAGATGCAGTATTCTGAGGACGACAGACATAAATGTGTACCTCAAGGAGGGACAGAACTGATCCAGATTTGCTAGGAAAAAGGTTCAAATCATAGGACGTATGATTTCCCTACATTTTGCATAGAAGAACGTTTGTGGTTCACAGAGGTGAATCTCCCACTTTGGCCATATCAATCATGTGCATAACAATGTGAGGGGATGCAGTGATCACAGTCTCATTGAAAGCGCTATGAAATATCACTTTAATATTGACCGCAAGGCTGAATCTTTGACCGAAACCCAAGAAAATCGTTTAACCATTGCAGCTTCCATTGTCCTCATCAGCATTTAATCAATATTAAATTTTAATGATGAAAATAAAATTAACCTGTGCACTTAAAGATAGAAAATACATCCCTCCATCTTCTAAGCAGCCATCCTAACGTTAAACGTTAAACTAACATCCGGCCCAAAGGCTTTTCCCAACCGTGACAGGAAATAAACAGTCTAAGTCTCTTTTCACAGACCAGCTCACGGCCCACATTTTTGTTTTGCGAAATCACTGTTGAATAACTTCAATATTAAGGGCTGCTAATAGCTAAGTGGCATTTGAGTCATGGCCATTTGCTGAGAATTAGGAGGGAATCTGCGAGTCTGTCAGCGATTTAATACAGTGGCTGCCACACAGAATCGTTCGGCTCAAACGACTTTCGTTTCAGGTACTTTGCTCGAGCCTTTCTTTGGCTGGTTTTCCGCCAATTTTCACCTGTATCATTTACATTTATGGAACACCATCCTCATTTATTGGAACAGGGCCGAAAAATAGGGGTGCAAAACCAATTTTGATGCTTATAATTGCAGCGAGTCGTTCCCAGGCCTTGGGTATTTCTTTAGAATCGTTCTTTGGAACGGCAAGCCAATCTTTACAACTTGTACTCCATGACTTGTCCTAAAGTCCAAAAAGCTTAAATGCAACTTCGTCATAATACAGCTACCCTAGTTTTCATTTTTTCGCAGGTGATAAACAAATACTTTTAATTTTACTCGTATTGAGATACCGCATCTTAAATATGTCCGCCTCAAAATATTTTTCTGTGCACCACACTCTGGAGAAGTCTTGAAACTGCTGTGAGTCCTGTAAACGATACTTCTCAGGGAAATTCACAGCCTGATAAAAAGCAAGCCTGACCTTTTGAAGAAACATTGGTAAACAGCTTCTGAAGCTCAGATGCTCAAGACAATTAAACGCATTTCATTTAGAATGCTTTCTAATTCTCTCTCTCATTCCTTCTTGCTTCAGGTGATGTCGTTTTTGGTTGTCAAAAAGCGTTCGACAGACCATGTTTGTGTGGATACATTCGTATTTGAAAGAATATGGAACAACATATGTGCAACAGAGCTAAAAGGCTACTGTTTTACTCAAAAAAAAAGTTACTTATCTTGAAGAATTACTTATTAAGCACCTCTACCATGCTACCAACCGTGACTGAGCAATCGTTTACACCACGATGAATTCTGAGACATGAAAATTAACTTCTGAAAGCAATGACAGTTCCCCAATGAAGACTAGCACTGAAGCAGCTTAACTCCACCGTTAATGATATATTTGCAGTGGGTTTTAAAGTCACAACAAGTGTCGTTAAAGTAACGACGTTCAGGATGCTTTTATGTGGAATTCAGTGCACATTGATATTGACCCATAGATTACTGACTGAACAGGCTTTCATTATGAAAATCAAACACATAAATTGGCCATTTGGCCATTTTAGAAAAGAAAAGAGAGACCTTACATTTAAGCGCAGGTCAGGTCTCATTAGTAGCTATTAAAACAGAGCCGTTTCAGACTCTGCCTTCTGTTATATACATAACATGAGACATTGTCTTCAGGGAGGGCCTCTTCCCTACTCAGTTTTTTGTACATTTCCAAATAATGTATGTTGAAAATCGAGTTTTCCAGTGTCTAACAATAACAAATATATTGTCTATTAGGCGAGACACGACGTGTCATGGGCATCTCGCGAGGCGTCTGCTTCACTTTTGCCATGACTTTTCCTTCACCTTTCCCGTTGGGCTCATTTGAATGGATTGCCCCAGGGTTTAAGCACCGTTCCCTTTGGATAAAACTTTTCTTTTGACTGAACACCTCACTCAGGGTCTGCTTCCATTCTTGTGAGCATCACAAATGCTGCATTTGTTTAAAACGAATCTGGATACATGAGCTCAGATTTCTGTTTGCCTCGGGAGTTTTGACGACTTGTTCACAGATTTGTGAATTCAGTGGAATCATGACGATCTTAGTTCTTCGTTTGTTTATTGTGTGATGTTTAAGTCATGGTACCACCCCCGCTTTCAGAGAATGTTTCATGTCTGCCTAGCCACACCCCCACCACCCCACCTCGCTTATTCCCATCCCACACTCCCCCCTTGACAGGTCTCTCCAGAGAGTTACAACTTTTGAAGGCTTCTCCCGGGAAATGTCACAAATTCATTTGTGATTTGGTTGACAGGTATGATAACATAAACCTAAACCGTGCATTAACAGTAAATTAAAAATAGCAGATACTGAATGAAAACAGTGAAAATGTTATAGAAAATACAGAGCACTCTGGATCTGTTGTTTGTAACCAAACCATTCTGCATGTTGCAGGTAATTTATGGCAATCCAAAAAGAAGTACACAGAGTGTGATTTTGCAAAGACCTCTGGGTAATTATTAAAGACACAATTCCCTTGCAAAGCCAGGGGATCAGGATTCATTGACAGTGACAATATTCCTTTTCACCTCCATAGAAAACTACTCCTTTATGTCTCAGAATCAAATAAAGCAGCTCGGAGCACATTTGCCATCTTTTATGAAGAAGAAGGACCGGGTTTTCTTGGCGTTTTCACATCTTTATGCTCAGCCTTTGTCGAGGTAAAACAGCTCAGCAAATGTCGGGATCTAGACATCACATTATGGGGGAATTGCTGTCAATCCATAGATTTATTTATATATTTCATTCCTTTTTTTTTTTTTCTACTATATGAATTTGCCAAAAGCTGCTCTGTCAGTATTGACGATGAACTGGATAGCTTTGACTTGGCTTACTGTTGTATCTCATTGTGTTTATGAATCGGCTGGAGAACGGAGACCCCACTGTGTATTAAGTCTGGGTTACGTCTGTACCTTCCAGTGACGGAAAGGACAAATAATTGGGTTCTTTGTGGATTTTTATTTTTTGCTAACAAAAGTCATTTCAGATTGAGATTTTTTTCTGTTTCTCTTGATGGACCACATCTTGGCTTATTTTTTTAATCATTTTTTTTCATATGATTCCTAAAATACAGACTTTCTAAGGGTACTGCATTCTAACAATTTAAAAATTACACAAATTCTTGAGGAATCAGCTAGTAAACCATCAACTTTTCCATTAAATTATGGGAATTATTTCTTTTTTTAAAATCATTTTAAGTACCACATCTCCTTATATCATCTGTTTTTGTCATATACTTTTCAGAAGATATCCTCCATTTGATACCTGAAAAAGTTAACACAGATTACATGCATCAACAGCGAAGTTTATTATAACAAATTGCTGCTGTCTTGTTGTGAAAAATGCCGTTTCTTCTGGGTTCAGCAGCTACACTAATGGCCTTTTCAGGACAGCCCAAACGAAATTGCTTCAATTTGAGGCAACATGCAAAATCGATCTGATTTTATGTAATTAACTGTGTCATTGGCAATGGTGTTTCAGTTTAAAGAAAACTGCAGGGGGTAAGACAAAAATAAGCTGCCTTTTTTCAAACGTGCCTGAATGGAAAATAAATTGAACTGTTAGATTTTGAGTAGGCTGTTTGATTCAGACTCCACCCAGTACTATAGAATTGCTTAGTAAAACAATAAAAACTCCTACTTGGGCCAAACACTGTTAATTTGCTCTTTTAAATCAGTCTTTGACTTAATGTTTCAGTTGTGGCCTGCAGTGGACGGAGCGTCGGCCGATCGAGACCAGGGCAACGTGTCACCTTTTCCACTTATTTTATGTTTCCTGGAATCGATGCGTCATATTGTCATACATAAAATATTAAATTAAATATGAACGTCCTCAATTCGATTTTATTTATGGAGCACCTTTAACAAGGAGCACTGTTACGAAGCGTGTTACACAGTCCAGGGCCCAGGGTCCCCAGAGAGTAAGCCAAAGGCTACAGTGGCAAGGAAAAACTCCCTCAGGAGGAAGAAACCTTGGGAACCAGACTCAGGCATGTATTTTCTACTCATTACATTTTCATATCTTACTTCAGACCAGAGTTATAGGCAGTTAAACAACTAGAGTGAAATTGTGACCATTTACCCAATCAGTGGGGCAAGTCGTCACTCTGGATAATGGAAGACCAAAAGACAGCCAGTTCAAGTTTGATTTGCTTTTTTTTTACTTCAAAAACGTCTCAACTCCAACAGCTGGAAAATAATTTCAAACAAACTTTCAAACAGAACATTTTAAACGTGCAGATAAAATTATCGTATCAGCATTTTTATTTTAGTACAGGCCTATCTGACTAATCAGACTGGGCTGATCGTTTCCTTGGCCCATGAGGAACGAGAAAGAGAGAGAGAACTAGAGAATGGCTCCATGCAAACAAGGCATGGAGCATGATTGAGGCATGATTGAGATTTGGACCCCATGCCCTCAGTATGTATAGGAGCAGATCTTTTGGGGTCTGTCGGCCTCCTTCACTGGTGTCTCAGTGACACAGATTTTCTCCTGTTTCTATCTGTTTTTCTAAGACCAGCTTTTGGGTTTGGCCAGATAGTTTCTGGAGTCAATGCTTAGAGCTGGTGCAGCTGGGCGAGGATGATGAGATGTTAAGCATTTTTAACGGACAGGATTGTCTTTTACTGCTGATTACATTACTTAAATAGACGAGTCTTATGTATAGAACTGATACAGATGTTATTGACATTTCTTCACTTGATATCATTTCAAACCAGTAGTTGATTAATCAACATCTCGATGATAAACAAGCAGATTATATTTGCATGTACACTGCAGCCGGCTGTCACACCAAAATCAGTGAGACAGTTTGCCCCAAACTGTCGTGTTGGCTTAGTCTTGACAAATTTTACAGTAACCTAGCTTATGAAATGAGTAAAAAAAAAAAGACTCTGTATTCTCTATATAAGAATATATAATTGTGAACATTATTTACTAGAGGAAAACTACATAAAATTTGGCATTCAAGTGTTTTACTTTACGGTGTAAAAAACAGTCAATTTCTGCTCATCAGAACTCACAGCACTGCTGGCTCCTCCCAGACAGGGTATTACATCACACCAAGTAGATGCACTCAGTTTGTGAGCTGCACCCTCTGGGTTAGGAGATACAAGCAGACGGATGACTTACCCGTGTGATAATTAGCCACGGTTTCTCCTCCGCGTGCTGTCCTGAAAGACCTGCAGCCTCCCTTAGCATCTGCAGTGGTAGAGGATCTGGATACCCAGCAGTACTGCAGGAAATCAGGCAACATACGCAATTGAATGCTTTAAAGTAGCTAAATGGACCAACATGAGTCCTTTTCTGTTTCCTTGTGTTAATTAGTAAAACTGAAAAAAAAAATCATTTAGGACGGTTTACTTTTCATTTTATTGAAAACATTTTACAGTCGTGCTGCGAGCCTTCACAATGAAAAGAGAATTTTAACAAAGGCCCCTTGATTGTTCTAAGCTGTTATATCGAAGCACTGCTAAGATTATAATTAATGGTGGAGGTGGGGTTGTTTTTAAGTGAGCTGTTTGAGAGACTAAAAAAGGTTGCACACTCCATTGTAGACGGGCATGCATCTTTCATATTTAAATAGCAGTTAGCATGCTGATGTGCAGAAGGACCTCTGCCAAATGTACATTTGTGTTTTAAATACATTTTACAAGCATGGAGGAAATGGAGCTTTGGATGAAGACATTGTTTCATCCACTGAACACAGAAAAAAAAAACATCACTCAGCTCCAGACAAAAATGAAGCTGCTAGAACATTCTGAAAAAGATATATCTTCAAAATTTATTAGCCAGAATGGTAATTCTGCTGACTATATGTCAGATTTTCAGGATTAAATTGATGCTTGCGCTATCCCCATGCATGCATTCATTTTTTTCCCCCTTAGCTACCTATTTCTCCTCTTCGGCTAACCTACAGTTTTATATAATCCTATTTAACACAGCATAACATTTTTAACAATGCTTATGTTTTACTATTTATTGAATGACCTGTGAAATTCTGCCTTTAATTGTGTACATATAATACATTTGCATAGACAGAAATTGCACATTTCTAGATATCATTTTATCTATCATCATATTTTAAATATATTTGAATCTTTTGTTATACCAAATGACTTGTGTTTCTTTCAGTAGACACTGTTGTCACCTTTGTATGTCTACTGGTACTAGGGCTGGTACTAGGCTAAAAAAAAAGACACGTCCTGTTAAACATAAAATCTGTCTTGAACTCCGTAGAAAGAATGTACGTCTCACTTCCACAATTCCCTCTCTTACAAAACTCGGTTGAAAAAATCATTCAAAACAAAAACGCAATGATGCAAAAGGAGAGATTAAAAAACGAGGTAAAACACACAACATTCCGAAGACGAGGAGCTTGTAGAAGGCATCAGCACTGAAGCCAAATGTATAACTCAGTCCAAAGTCAAACCAAATGTCAAAATGTGACCCAAAATCTTAGCCAAAAAAAAAAAAAAAACACAATCTGTCATGAAAGCATTTCCTTAACTCCACTCCTTGAGGAAAGTGGGTCTTTCTTGCAGAGAGCAAATAGGAGGTTTGTTCAAAGGCAATTAGCTCGCAAGATGTGGAAAGTTAGCCAAATTGAAGCCGAGGGTCATGGGGCCGTGTAAGAAGGTCATAAAAACGTTGATTAACTCTTGACAATAAAATCAACATATATTACGACAGTATGGAAATAACTGGATCCGTGCACTGCAATTTATTTTTTCATTTTATTATTTTTGTAGAAAATAATATACCCCTCGCTTTAATTGTTCTTTCAGTGCTGTCGTGCCAAAGTTATGAGGCGACAATTGACGATACGGGGAATACAGCCCCAGAGGCATAATTATTGCTGTTGGGCTCCAATTAATCCATTAAATTGTTATCACTAGATACTCTTTTTTGTGGAAATATTATTTAACGCTATTTTGTGCTGAAATGGGCTGTAACTGTAGCAGAAGATAATTGCTTTTACTCATGGAATGTTTTTTTAAACAATTCTTTAAAAGTATTACCTTGGCACTTACTGTATAATCTTGATTTATTTTCATGTCTGGGAAATTTCATTTGCAGCAAGGATATTCATGATATATGAAATTGAAATTAACACCATCAACATATCAATTTTGTTTATTATTAGTGTAGAAACTACAGAATTGACCTTGTTACGAATCCTCAAATGCAATTAAACAATAATTCACTAGTGATGGAGTACGCCAAGGAATGAAATTATTTTACTCGGTGGGTATTCAGGCATCCACGTATTATACTGAATGCTTTAATGTTTAAGTTAATGACTTCTAGATATGTCAGAGTAGCGAGGACATATCCTCAATTACTTGGCCAAGGTGCTCATAAATCATTTTCGTTTAATGCCAACAAAAAGAGTAAAAGTTAGACCCGCAGGTGTGTAACTTTTACGGAGTTTTTTGGTACAACGAAACTCCATCACGCTCTCCATTCTTCGGCCACTGCAAATGAGGTCAGAAGAGAATCCAAAAATATTTCACTTGGCTGATGGCAAGGCCCATCCTCAGAGGAACTGTTTCGGGGAGCCATACCCTCATCTCCAGTGAGCACATACAAATTATCTAACACAAATATTTATCAGTCTGACAGGACCTGGCCTCTGTCTTTGAGGGTCCTCTTTTGGACAGCAGAAGATTGCAAAGACACGTTAAGCTCTAACGCAACTCGACGTGTTAAGCAACAGATAATTTCTGGGTACCTCAGTGTCGCGCAAATATGACACAAACGAAGACGGGAATAAATCGACGAGGCAAGGAAAAGCATAAGAGAAAATAATAAATAAAGAAAAATTTGTACACGTAGCAATCACCCTTGACGCTGAGCATGTGTGGTAGCTTAAATTTCAATCGTGAAACAATGTGTCAATTTTAAGCCCAGTCCCAGCAGCTGATTATTGAGCCGACAATATGTTTTTGTACAGGACATGATGACACATTGAAATCGCAGTGTGTCCCAAATAATCTTTACAGTCACAAAAGATCACAAAATGTTGCTAGTTCAAGGGCAACTGAGCGGAAAGCTGAATCAAACCCCCAGACTGCAAATGACAGATTATCTACGTGTTCCACAGCAATTTAGTCTGTGAACATTTCCCGCTGGATACACTGAATTCCTGTTCCCTTCCATCTGAGGGCAGCTGGTAACAACTACCCCCACTCTGGGCGACAGCAGACCAAAACAATCTGACATTGCGACTTACTCCTGCCTCTAATTTTCAGATAAATGAATCGATGCATTTAGCATCAGGTGTTCATTTACTTCTCAGAAAACGAAACAAAAAAATGATGTTGAACTTGCATCATCTGCTGTTTTGGTGTCTGCAGCTTTCAGTTTACAGTAATTGTCATGCGTACGGTCGTATTTACCTAGATTCTGTTCCCGATTACAGTCTTTAGAAACATCCGAGAATAGAACAAATAAGTAAAGCTTGTCCTCTGCACTGATTTCTTCCACTGTCTAAGTTGTTGTTGCGGAGGCTGCCTGGCAAACAAACAGGGAAGGTTCTGGGTAATCCGATGGTTCTAAGCAATTAAGAACCTCAGAAATGATTCGTAGCTAGATTCATGAACACGAGCTTGTGGTTTGTTTACTGAGGGTAGATTATTGTTACTTTTATCTTGCAATTCTTCCATGTGAAGAAAAAAAGTTTTGACAACAAAGGATACAGAATGGGCTTTAAGTCGGTGATCTATCTGGCATTTTATTGCACTTTCATGTCTGAAATGCTATTTAAGACTAACCATTTCAAGTGATGGCTGGATCTGGATATTTAATTTGCTAATGGGAGGGTTATGCTTTTTAGGTGACTATATATTTATTATATTCATCTGTCTGAGAAATAGGGCTTGCCGTCTGTGCAGCGCCCTTGCATATTTGGAGAGAGGGATTGATGACGCTACAGACAGACCCTCAGCATTATACCCCTCTTCTCCATCTTCCCCAGCAACCTTTTAGTACTCACATATAAATAAGGATTTTGCCGATGCCAAGTTTTTATAGAGCTGGAAATGGTCTGATCTTTATGTTGCCTTTCCTTTAATTAGTTCCCGCTGCTTAACATTCCAAAGAAATGGAGACATTCCTAGCTGTCTGATAATTCAAAGCCAATATTTCCCTTAAGTGTACAAACAGAAAACTGCCTTTATTTCTGTTGTGTGTTTGTGTTTCCTTTTCTTGATCCATTAAGAACAAAAAAAAATTAAAAAAATTAAATAAATGCATCACTGAATTACTGGATTCATATTTATATTATATTTTTCCCGTCTCTTAAATATGCATATGTGAGTTTTGGCAGAGTTACAGTTAAATCCCTGCTGATCCATCCTGCTTCTCATATGCTGTTAACGAATATTAATTTCTGTAGTAAGCCTGTGAGATAAAGACCGAGAGATTATTCATGATGCTAAGTAACAGAGATTCCCAATGTAGTCACATTGAAAAACACAAAAGAAGTCCATTGTGCAAAAGACAATCATTTCAGTTTGGCCTCTGAAAGAAGCTGTGATTCTGTCGCTGTACATATATTGAGTTTTACAAGGTTGCATGAATGTCACTGCCATCTGATGTCACAATACTTTTCATCTGTCAGTAAAAGCAAATGATATAAACAGTTCTCTTTTTGGTGCAATATTGCAATCATGGCTGCACACAAATTAATCTCTGAAAGGCATTTCATCTTGCAGAACCTTAGCATCGAGGAATTATTTTACTTTTTATCACAAGTCATTCTTGGAAATTAATTTTAAAATGACCTTTAAATTTCATTCAGCTCACTGGGGAAAGTAAAGCCGTCAGTTTAACCAGTTTCCTAAGAGTCACTGGATAAAATGTCCGGCTAATTAACAGCCTCATTTGACTTTTCCCATTACTGAATTCATCCATAGGTTTGAAACGTTTGAGCTGTGTGACAGCCAGACACGATCCGATTACAGTATCGGGTCTGATTATGTGGAATATTGGAATTGCTTTAATTTTTTTTATTTTTTGGGTTTCATCTGGGTAGACTAGATTCTCCCCAGTGTCTCTGATTAACACCTGTCTTTTGACGGGGTATAAGGGACCATTCCAAGATGTAGTCCATGCCACGCCCCACACCAGCTGACCTGGTCTGTGGCATTGGCACTGTAGAAGCTTGATGTTTCGCATGACAGTTTCGAGAAGCTTGTATCAGACTTTGGGAATTACTGTAAACCGATGCCTTGCTTAAGAAAGCATATCGAAATAAAACATTATTATGTATTACCCTTATAAATTACTAATATTTAGAAAAAAAAAAAAACTTGGCAGAAGGCTGATGGCACTTGGGCTGTGATAATGCTGAATGCTTTAGCTGGCTTACAGCTAAGTGTTTAATGTACTTTGAAGGTAAATCTCCTTACCTTACTCCATAACAGGACTAATGTATATAAAGCAGACAAATATTTGTAGAACTAAATGGGACAGCATGGCTGTTATAGTAATTATTGGTGGATTTAAAAATGGAGCTTTCCCATGGTACTCTGCAAAGCAGTATAAAAGTCAAGTGTAGCCGGCTGAGGGAAATCAGATCCATTTTGTGTAGAGGGAAGAAAGAAAGCAAGTAGTCATGCATATATGAGATATCTCAACCAAGCCGTCACGCGTCTTGCACATGTGAAATATTATTAGTAATATTAATCTTTCAAGTCATTGCTTCTTATTCCTCTCTTGCATTAAAATGGACAATCATTTAAATTATGTAGAATGACAGCAAGCAGTTTTCCTAATGTGTGTTTTTTAAGCTTAACGTGATTGAAAATCAGTTTTGTTTTACTGCATATGGTGTGAAACTGTGTTTCAGAGAACTACATTCTTATGTTGAACTGACCAAAGATTTGTTCCTAATTTATTCCAAATAATAATCTTAAATAATTCATTTTGTACAGATTTTTTTTTTTTTCACTTCCAAAACAAGCTTCATGTTTTCTACCGTTGGGTTAACTCAAGCCACATAAGCAAAAAGTCCTTGCCTGAAGGTAGAAAAGCAAAGACTTGTGGGAACTGAAATAAACTTCAGACTTATTAGGCAGAGATTTCAGCTGCTATTCAAACTCAAAGCTGTTGCATTCAAAAAGATGCATGAACAGATTGACAAAGAGACAACAGACAGACAGATATTCAGCAAAGTGTGTTTGAGAGTTTACCTCAGCCTTGTGCCCTGTGAGGGACTGGCATCCCATCCAGGGTGTACCTCAGCCTTGTGCCCTGTGAGGGACTGGCATCCCATCCAGAGTGTACCTCA
>JAACJT020000001.1:26958151-26976013 GCA_009936485.2 Gymnarchus niloticus | reverse complement strand
AAAAGAGGAAGGCCAAAGAGGAGGTTTATGGATGTGGTGAGAGAGGACATGCAGGTGGCTGGTGTGACAGAGCGAGACGCAGAGGACAGGAGGAGATGGAGACTGTTGATCAGCTGTGGTGACCCCTGACAGGAGCAGCCGAAAGAAAATGATGATAAACTTGCCAAGAAACTCGTGTTTTCCTAAGCCTTTTTCTTCTGTGTCTGAAATATTACCATGGTCATCTACGCTGTTGAAAGAGGTGGTCCATATTAGGCCTTACCCAGAGTGGCCACTTCATTAGCTACACCTGCCCATTAATACACAGCAACCTGCTCCAGCAAACAGTGAATTGTGTGGCTTTAACTAAACATACAGAGGAAGATGACAGTGCCAGCAGGGTCAGTTATCATGTGGCTATGACACGAAGCGATCAACGTGATTTTTAACATGCTGGGGTTGTTGCTGCCAGACACGGTGGCTCAAATATCTCAGAAACAGGCAGCCTCCCGGGATTTTCCCTCGCTATGGTGACTGGAGTTTACAGAGAAAGGTGTGATAAACAAAAACATCCAGTCAATGGCAATTCTGTGGCCAAGAACACCTTATTAATGAGAGAGGTCAGAGGTGAATGGCCAGCCTCGTTAAAGCTAACAGGAAGGCCACAAGTGCAAGGATAACAACTCAGTAAAACGCTGGTGTGCAGAAATGCATCTCCAGACAAACAAATTGTTAACCCTTGAAGTGGCCTTGGAAACAAATAAGGGTCTTACCAGCTACTACGTTTGGTACCTAATCAATTGGCCTCCAAGTGTAACGTAACAACACATCGGAAAAAAAAAAAAAAAACCACTTGCTTTTTCAGTCCTGATTCTTATCCGTCTTTAATTGCTTTTATCCTTACTACATGTGGGATGAAAAAATGAAAAATAGCAACTAAATGTAGCTGAGTAAATATTCTAGCCTATATTTTAAATGTCATTTCTGTTTGGTGCAGAAATATTTGATAAAAATTACTGCAGGGGATTTTATTGGAATTCCGTCACTTTTGGGTTAAACTTTTTTGGTCATAATTATGATTGTTTGTAAATCTACATGCAGCCCTGTATATGATAAATGTGAATGGCAACATGCTTCTCTTTCCATTCAATACAGTGAAGACCCGACGTTGATGCATTCAGTTTCATTAGGAATTTCAGTTACAGTCTGATTCACATGTAAAGCAGCTGCCATGTGGGGTTAAAACTTCCTGTCAACATAATCACTTCAGAAAGGCAACGACGAGCTAAGTTGAGGCAAATCAGCATATGCTGGGATTTTCCACCACTGGAGCACCCAGACCCTCGGTATTTATATTTGACCCAAGTCCTACCGTTTTTGATGTATAATGTATCAAAAGAAAAGATCCAGAGCATCTGCTCTGCTGCGATGATTTCTTTAAGAAAATACTCCGTTCAGCCTGCAAATGGTCAGCTTTTCTGCGTAAATGTGAATGGCTTAAAATAAAGGTGAATACCTTAAATCTGTTATTGGCATATTGTTCCACCTTCCGATTCCTAGATTATCAAATACAAAAAAAATGTAGAGTAGATTAAAAAATCAAACGACTTTGACCCGAGGCTAAACAAAAATCAAGTATCAAGTGACCACCCCTGAGGACGCATCATAGACAATACTTCTCAAAAGTTTTTTTTTTCTGTTTGCCATCCATCCATCATCTGTAAGCAGTTACCCAGCACCGGGTCCAGAATGCGGGGCCTATCCAAGGGGGCATGGAGTCCGAGGGAGGGGCGTCCTGAATGAGGTTCCACTAGTTAAAAAATGCACCTCACTGGACAAGAGAGGAGTAACAAGGGCATGAAATTGAAAAAGGTTGTCAGCTTAATCACACGAGGGTTCTTCTCTTGTACCTTTGAGAAAGGCAGCCAAATTGTTTTGTTCATTTAAAAACGGCCGGCTGCGAACTTTCTTTAGATAAGTAACAATTTATATAACCTGAAACCTTTCAGTGTTTAATCTCAGCCAGAAGGATTGCCTTCTCAGCAAGTGATACGAGGTGCTTTTTATTTACTAAAATAAAAAAAAACAAAAACTACCCTTTGTGCAATATTACAGCCAGCTATTGGAGACATATCTAATCACCTTGGAGCTATGAGGAGTGCATGTCTGACTGGTGCTGTACTGGGAACAGCTTCCAAGCTCTGAACTCGAAGTCACGACCGATGCTTCAGTGAAAGGGCGATGCCGTTAATTGTGGCCTCGTGGGCTACCCTGGGGACAATCCGGCCTTCTCGCGAAGAACATCCAAGAGATTCTACCAAATCCTGTGCCATGACCGCAGTGCTCCACATAGCCTTGCCTCCGGAACACGGCTCTGTTTTTTGATATGCCAACTACCAGAGACGGCCCAGATGCTACCACTCCGTCCTCGCAGACTGCAAAAATACCACCGGTTGCATTTCTCATTGACAATATTGATACGCAATTATCTGTTTCCAAATAATAGCGACGTTTTCCCAGATGGCTTCATTACCTGCTGCCCTGTGAGTTTCCAGCTGTTTCCCTCCGTCCTTACCCATCCACAGTAGCCATCTTTAGAAGCCGTACCACTCCATAGCGACTGTCAGATGGAGATATTACGTAACTTTTCTGAATGTTTCACAGGTAGCTTCTGAACCAATGTCGGCCCTTGCTTTGTATAGAAACACAGTGCAGTCTTGGATATGTTTATGATAGTGTTAAGAGGAAGATATATTATTGTTTCAGCTAATTACATAGATTCAGTTATGGTTTAATTGGCTTAATGTTTAATTTGTACTTTTAGTTTTGTGTGAGCCTTGCTGCTGGTGTCATTCTAAATGATATGGTGGGTAAACAGACATGCGACCTTCCTGGCAGTAAAATAATGACTGAAACTGCAAATTAGTCAGAATTATTTCCCCCCCTCTCTCTAGAAACAGATAACAGATTCTAAACACGCCTCAGCCTTTGCTCTGTAGAGCAACGGAAACCTGCTTAGCAGTAACATCTGGATTGCACAACTGTGCTAATAAATAAATACGACCTTTGAATGAATTTGATCTTGCAAAGAATTTCCTAAATACGTGTCAATGGCTTACGGCCACTGTGGTAATGCTGTATGAAGAAATAATGAACAGCACAACGGATCCTTAAATAATTAAAGCTGCTGCATTCTTTTCCACTTTGCTGTCATGTATTTTTACAGGTTTGATGCAAATCACTCTGGTACTGTAACATCTCACCTTGAATGATGCAGGCATCTGCTCAGCAGTGCCAAGAATGACTCCACTTCAGCAATAATTTGAAGCAATTAGCGATGTTATGGGCACAAAGGATTGTGGGATTAAACATGAATAGGACTTTGCGATGTGTCTGATGTCCAGAACATAACAGATGCTCCAGTTTATTTCGATGATCTTCAGTATTCCTGTTCACTGTCACTCTCGTTGCTTAAATTTTCCTTCAGTCAGTCTTAAAAAAAAACTATTTTCATAGAGTCCTGTCGATGTTCGTACGACAATTAAAAGAAAGTTTTAAACACCTGAGGCAAACCATACCTTTGAGTGACTAACATCCGCATCGAGTGTTTCAAGCCAATAAGGTGGTTCATAGATAAAGAAACCATAAATTGTTCATAAAGAAGCATATTAATTCGCATGCATGTTTGTGAATCAGGTGCATTTAATAGGGTCATTATATAAGCCAGCTCACTTTTTGGTTAATTCACCAAGTTAAGGTCCCAGTAACATTAAAAATGATTTGCGTACGTGTAAAATGAAATGCCTTTTACGTAGAACCCACCACCTTCTCTCGGCTACAGATTCACAGCCTGTACCTGATGGCATCGTTATCCGATGACATCAAGACAGGTGCATTGGTGACATCACGAAACACGACGACAGGTGTGGTGTCAGGCCGATGTTAGCCCGTACGTGATGCAGTGAAGGGATGAAAGAAGATCCGGCAGAGAGAGCTGACAGAAGACGTTAAAACATGGGGTAAACATGACTTCCCAGCTAGCAACCTGCTGGAAACCCTCCAGTCTCTCCGTCAGTCTTCCGGTCCCTAGAATGAATTAGTGTGCGACATTCTCCCAGCGAGGAGCGCGACTGCATTTCGTCAGAGGTGAACATGTGATACATTTGAGGTGATCGGTGAAACAAAAATCATTTACAAGCATGTTAACCATATCATAGATTAACACTCAGCAGTGCCATATGTTTCATAACTATATCTCAATATATTAGTGTCACCCTTGACATGATAGGAAAAAAAATGCTTATTAAACCCTTTGTTATTCAGAGTCAGAAGTCTTCATGCATTTATTCATACTATTTTAATGGGTATTAAAGTTTTACGAATATATTTAATATTTTACTAAGAAAAAGATCTATATATATTGAGATATCTTTGCGAGACATTGAAGTTGTTCATACTGGGACAAATCACGAAGATCCGAAAGACTATTAAAAAACAAGAAAATGTATACATAATGTAATATTAAAGAGTTACATCTAAAGAAGGTATAACCATCCAATGAGGGTTCAGCATGGAAAAAAAAAAAATATATATATATATTATATATAATATTATATCTGTATATGTTAAAGAAATGTAGTTTGGAAGAATCAGGCTGGCCATTGGTGTTATGTTGAAATAGTGTTTTTAAGAAAAATCAAGGCGCAGAATAAGAAAACGTCTAACTCGAGAAGAAATGAACAAAAACTTGACAGTCTGACGGCCGTGTCAGACGTCCGACAGTCCCTCGATTCCCCCAGGTCTGCGTTTCCTGGTCGTTTCTATGAGTGCGGTCCTTTCAGCATCCCATCAGAAATGCTGAGGACACTGACATTGGCCAAAAGGGGAACAGAGAAGCTGAAAAAAGGACTGAGATTGTTTATAGTTGTATAGTTATTTATTCACAAAAATGGGAAATCGGGATGCAGGTTATAAGTTTAGCCATTATATTTTTCTTTGTAAGTAACCACACGTACAGATACAGACGGAGAGAAAGTGGCATGGAGATAGATACTTGTCAACTGGGACATTTTGGTTTACTTTAATGAGATTTTTTCAAATGCTTTTGCAGTTACCATCCTGGTGATTTGTAACAAGGTCAAGGTCAGGATGACGTGCCGTCTTAACCCACTCACACATACGTACACTTACAGTAAGTTATTGTATTTTACAATGTCCACAGTGTGAGTGGACAAATTCTACACAGAGATGGCTTAGGGTACATCAAGTACATGAAATTGTAAATAACTGGAAACATAATGTATGGTGGGAACATTCACCTTGCTGCTGTCTTCAACAATCCCTGAAACCTTTCTTCTCAGTTATTCTGAAATGTTTTCATTTTTCCTGTGAGCTGGCCAGAAACAAGCATACCTTTCTCAGGAGTAATGAGAAAGACATTTAACCTGCTAAGGGTGTCACCAATTACAGACGGACTCCAGGGTTTTCAACCTGAGGTCCACGACTCCCAGAGGGTCTGTAGAGCAGTCACGGGGAGTCCACGGAG
This sequence comes from Gymnarchus niloticus, assembly GCA_009936485.2. Lineage (NCBI taxonomy): Eukaryota > Metazoa > Chordata > Actinopteri > Osteoglossiformes > Gymnarchidae > Gymnarchus > Gymnarchus niloticus. The sequence continues at coordinate 26,970,489 of JAACJT020000001.1, read as the reverse complement.
ACGTTCTGTAAATTGACGAAATGCTTGTATTATCATCTGAGTCATGCAACGAGAAAAACTCTCATGTGGGGTCTCTGGTTCAAACGCCAGAAATAACTGCTAGAAGCTGTGGAAAGAATGCTTTGTTTAGAAAAACAGAGAGGATTAAACGTTGCAAAAAGTCAGGATATTAACAACTGTTACATACAGTTATATAGCATGGCTGGGGATCAGCGTACACATTTAATCCTGTGGTAAATTTTTAATACGTAGACAGATTCACCAATTCGGAATCTGTACTGTTAACAAAACCAAGCAATGCATTTACCTGACAGTGAAACACTACACGCTTTGACTAAGGGGGTGCCCACCCTCAACAACACGGTAGTAAAGGATGACAGAGAGTGCTGTGAAATATATCCCAGTGAGCCATTGTTTCAGCCTGGGTCTGTCACAGACTGACGAATGATGCTGATTGTCTTAAGCTTCTGTTCGACACACTTCACTTTTCAATGTTGACAACCCTTCTGGTTGCAGGTTACGACTGCAGGCGAGGTCGATGGGATTGTTTGTGAAAGTAGTAAAAATTAGCGAAACGAAAACACAGAACAGAATTACATGTTTTGGAATACTCTTTCAGCAATGGCCCATTTCATTCATGTAGGGTTTTTCAGTATTTCATACATAATCACAACTGAAGTCTCATCAATAATCAATGGAAGAAGCGATTGATATGTTTTTAAGTGCATAATAAGAGATTTATGTACTTTCAGAGAAACGTGATTTGTTCTGGTGCTTCACTGGAAAAATCTGAAGCGTGCGAGAATCGATTTTCATAGCAATGCAGTGCTCTTAAAAATGTCATCTCCCTGAAGGACTCTCCAGTGGTGCATTATATGACTTACAGAGGTTTGTTATTTCGCACAGAGTTTCCCCAAATGAAAGAGCAGACACTAACAAGACTAGAGGAATGTTACTGACTGTGCAAATTTAACGTTCTAATGAATTGCGAGGTGCAAGGTGATCACTCGGCCATTTTGGGAGATAGCCATGGTGGACGGGTTTTATTATATTGATTTAACTCAGGTGCTCCACGTTCTTGCTGAGTTCTGCTTTGTCTCAGCCCTAATACCCTGGACCCCGGTTTTACATCCCAGATCCTTATTGTCACACCTTGTTCATCTGATTTCCTGTTCATCTCCAATGCTTTAGTCCCACGTAGGTTTACGGCTGCTAGTTTCATTTTTTCCGGTGAACCCGGCACGTAGATACATGATGCGTACGTTTGTGTAGTGTTGTCTACACATGAAAATGCCCATAAAGCCCTTTCACACACCAAAGCTCAAGTGTCACATGGTTCAGTCTGCTCTTCTGAACAGACAGACTTTCAATTGTGCGGTCCATTATTTTTTAAATCTAAGTGTTGAAAATCTCGAAAGACCCATTGTACTTTCTGGAATAATGGTAGCTTATGAGTTTGTCAACGTTCCAAGTACAATATCTGTTTTGATTTACATTTTTTAATGGAGAAGATATTCCCAGTTATTCATAATTATAATTTGTACAATTTTCCAATTAATGCATGTCAGTATCAGTCAGTTTTAAATAGAGCAGCTATTTAATTATTATTCATGTTTGGTTACATCAGTGTTGAGGAGAATCCCTTGATGAAACCAGTCTGTAAACGAACGTAAAACAGAACTCCTATGGCACAACGTGGCTCGTGCTCCTTGCACCTCAGAGATATCCATCCCTTTGTTTTCCGCAGTGATTTGAGTACTCTGTTGTACTCATGTCTAATTCAGTGACTGCAAATCAAGGCGGCACAGACTTCATTCTGGGGATAAAACGATAACGGATTTGATTATCATCATCAGAAACATGCAGACAGGATTCCTGAAGACCATGCAGATTGATATTCATCTCTTTCATTTTTATAGCCTGTCATGGTTCTGTCAGATGATAGGCTCCTGGACTACATAATAAAAAAAAAAAAAAAAAAAAGCTTTGGTCTTGTTTGAATCGTGATTCGCGTGATTCAACTTTATTTCAGGGCTTGCTTCTGGTAACCAAAATAAATAAACAAAGCGATTCTGAAACTGAATATGTCTAGCATAATTAGCAAAATATTCGCAGTACACAATTTTATACATTAATGGGAATATATATATGTGTAATATAACAAATGACCTTATTTCATAATCTGTAAAATGGCATGCTTTATCATTGACCCAAGGACTATGAAGACAGATGCAGCCTTTCATGAATAAGTCAACTTACTGAAGATGCACAGAACCTTCAAGAGGATTAGATATTGACATAAGAAAAATAGATAACGATTTGCCAGTTTTGCAAGTGCTGCATTTAATAGACTTCCAATCGAGATTCTTACCAAACATTCATTCATAATGTCCAAACGTGAGATCTTCCAGGAAATTAAAGGCCATTTCTCTCGTCAAGGAACATGAAACACAACAGTCTAAGTATTCACTCATAAGAAAACAATACCATATGTCGGATTATCGTTCCCATTTCACGTAACATTGGATTTAAGTTATATAAAAATCCATACATTATAAAGATAATGAATATAAAATGAAATTGCATTGTACTGCTCAGTTACATGGAGTGTCGTGTCTTCACGAGTTCTTTACATTGATCGGTTTAGAGCAAATCTCAAACTTTAAATTTAGACCCATCACCCTATACTTTCAAGTTTATATTCAGTTTTTGTCTGTTGCATCCTTGAGCAACTCAGTCCAAAAGCAAAATGACTTTATCATCTTTGATATCAATCAAACAGATAAATGAACTGATCATGCTATATACATTAATTCTGTTAGCAAAGGCGTATAGACAACTTAGCATACAGTGGAGAATATTCATGTAGTTTTAATAGGATTCCATAACACACAATTTATTCTCCACATGTTTAAATATAAAAAGGGCAGCTTATTTTATCATATAAGATATTTTATTGACTGTAACCTGTCCATAATTACAGGATTTAACATTCAGGGTAGTAAAGATAACAGGTTATGGAGGAGGAAGGAGATAGCAATGAAAGGTTGGGTTATTTCACAGTGGAAGCTTAGTGAATCTGAAAATATCCGTACACTGCACACAAAGTATGCATTGCCTTTGAACTGTGGGACACCCTCAGATGTTAATTGAAAATTTGTGGCGCTCTGTGCTCTGCACCATCTCCCCTCAAATCTCATTTGTGAAATTAATTTTGTGTCACCGCTGCATTGTCTTTAATTTATCCCCCGCAATTCCTCATATTGCTGTCATAATGTAACTCCCCTCCAGCCTCTTACGAGCCCATTATTGCGAGTTATCAGGATGGACTTCCCCACGGGGGGTGGGTTAGCAGTGCTATAATCAGACAGTCCCGAGGCCTGTAACAATCATTACATGGAGATGATTTCTGATCGTTTAAGCTGGAACTACATTTAAAGCTGGGTCTCATCGGTATAAGGTGGCAGGTTCTTCACGGAGGACAAAAAGGTGGCACAATGACATCAATTCACTATCCTCGAGATAAGCAACCCTGAAGGTTCTGTAACGACACACTCTGAACAGAAAGGCACGATGCATGTGTGCACCAAAAATATGGGTAATGAAGAGTCTGAATACCGTATCCTGTGGACAAAATAGGGTTTCTACTAAAAGCCGTAAGCCACTGAGCTTCCTTGGAAAACTTTAATTGAGTGAAACATAACCTTTAACAGGTTAGTATTTTTGTGGAATCTATGATGTAGACTAGGTTTCTTTAAGAGTAATGATCAGGGGAGAGTTATAGTGACAAATGCAATTACATACAAAGGACACGAGGTCAAAAGTTTTATATAAAAAAAAAAAATAAAAAAAATCAAGGCTGGAAGATGATTCAGACCAAAATGTAATTAACAGCTGTCAGACCAAGGAAATATGCTGGTCTGTTATCACATGCATGATTGTGGTCATAATTTATGGTGCATTCAACCATGGCACAGAACGTAGTCATACACGTACTGCATAATTTGTCGTGCATCTATCCTTCCACCATTTCTGTCTTTCATCTTAATTTCATTTTGAGTTAAAATACATAGAACTTGTGGTTTCAACTTTCAATTCAGTTATCGGCACGGGAATACAGAAGTTAGTTTTAGCCAGGTGTGCGGGATTATGAGTTTTGGTTCACCAGATGCTATGTCGGTATATTATGGCCCGTTGTATCTCAAGTTCACTTTCATGTATTGAAATGCGATGGCAGACATACACAAGAACTAACACGTACGCTTCAGCTCACGGACACTGAACACACAGACGCTGACGTGATGATGGTCCTGATCCAACCAGTCCTGTTAGCGTACGGCCAGGAGACAGGTGGGCTGCGGGATAGTGTGGATCGCCGCAGAGGAGGCAGACGGAGGAGATGGAGGGCCGTTGCCAAGTGTAACGACACACTAGCTCTCCATATTCGCCATCGGAAGGGAACAATTTCATTTCAGGGGGAAGAAGGGGTAGGAGAATTCCCGCATATGAGCTACAACAAACAACACAGAAGCTGGAGAGAACGCCCCACATTTCAGGATTTTAAACTGCAGGTCAGCCACACACACACACACACACACACACACACACACACACACACACACACACAAGTAGAGTTACTGGTTTATTACCATGTTTTCCTAGTAAGTATTTATAAAACTCGGCCCGACCTTAATGCCGAAATATCAGCAGTTACCTTGCATAATGGTGTGAATATGATGGTAAAACGTTGCAATTCTCACCTACTAACCAGTTATAGTCTGGTTTTATTAGTAATGTTGTTTTTTTTTCTTTCATCCCTATTGCTAATATCATTACCGTCTTCCATGTCTGTGTTTTAGATGGCCCTCTAGGACCCAGGGGACTTGTTGAAGCCTCAGAGATGTGCACCCAGGAATGTCTAGTGTTGGGCCACTCAGATAACTGCTGGATGCCGCCGGGCCTGGGACCGTATCAGCAGCCTAAATCCCCAATTTCTGCCTTTGCCAGTCAAAAGGAATGGGCTAAAGACAAACTGTTGAACGGACACGCCCTGACGAGAACCTGGAACAGTGAGAGCGGCCGGGAGAAGTTCGGCAGTGCTGAAGGACATTTTAGCAATGGGAGCCACATGTCAGACATTCCACTGGCAAGCCTGAAGTCCTACAAGGAAACGTCAGCTGTTGATAGCCCAAAGGAACACCAGCTATAAATAAACAGCTGAGCATATCAGCTGGGCAGTCCGTCCTTGCATATTTTCAAGTAAACTAATGCTATTGCTGTGTGATAGTTTAAAAAATTTACCACGTAGGCCTCTAGACCTTTGTCATTGCGGGAAGTATACTGTAAATTCTGCTTCTGTTGACCCCACGAAAGGTATAGTATTTTGTAAAACACATGACTTGTTTTAGATAGAGTTTTTATTACATTTGACTCTACAAAGACAGAAAACACAGAAGTATTGTCGCGGTCGGTTAACTTTAATAACAAAGGCATTTCTGAACAATAAAAAGTGAACAAAAAAAAATAATAATTATGGTTGACCGATATATGAATCTTGTGTAGTGAATGTCATTGAGCTGGTTTGAGGCTATGGTATAATAATCAACATCATAAAAGAAAATTAAGAACCCATTTTGCTATTAACACTGTAAGTGAAAACTCGTTAAGTTAGTAATTGTTGAAGTGTTTGTAAATAGAACAAATACTAATCAATTGTATGTACCTGTAATATTCACATGGAATAAGACAGTGTTTCATGGTTGGTGTTGATATTATTATTTTTTTTTTTTGTTTATTGATCTCTCCAGTCAGACTGGGGTATGGATTTCAATCTGACAGACAAATACACACAAAACGCTCAAAAGCTTGCAGAAGATAAGAATGCTACATTTCTTTACAAAACTGTTTTTTACTATTAATGAAAGTACCATTTCTATCAATAATAAAAATCTTAAGTGTGGAACGAGCGGGTGATGGGGGGCAGCCACAATTTGTAAAATACAGTTTTACAAGTATTTATGTAACAAGTTATCCATTGTAAATTACTTAATTGAAGTTAATTGTGCTTACCTTAAACAATTTTTTTTTCTTTTCCATAAATGCTATCATTAATTTTAGCCTAATTATATAGAATTTATGTTCTGTGCATTCATGACTTTACACCAAACATTTGTGCTGATTGAGGTGATCGTGAGACAAAATTGGAAAGATACACAGTTACACACGTGTCGGATACCTTAATCAGCAAATGTCTGGCTAAAACCTGAACGACGTTTGGCAGAATCGGTGTCATCAATTCAAACAAACGTGATCACAGACGCATGCACAGAGGATGTAATAATAAACAAACAAAAATAAAGCATTTTAAAGGCATGAAAGCCAGTTTTTAACAGTTGAATAGCATGCAGAAATGACAGCGCATTGAAGAAGTTTAATTATGTCATATTTACATCAAATTTGTTTCGAGGTCTGCTTATTTAGGGCATTCACATTCTCAATGGCACCTTCCTGTTTTATGTCACAGTATAGAAACAAAGTTGGATGCAGTGAATTGCTTTCTGCGGTATGTTTGTTAGTTGTGGGGGTGTTTGACATAAGTATTTAAACAGTTAATCCTTGTCACTGCTATACAGGTATCCAGTTATTGCAATAAATGTTTTGAATATGGACTTGCTTGTTCTGTGTTATGTATGACGTAACTGTATAATCAGCAGGGGGATATTACTCTGGAAATAGGCACCCAGCTATACTTCACAGCCATGGTCATGCGTCAGACGTATCGGGACCAATATTTCAGGAGAAAGAATGTGATGGACATGATTTAATATGCGAGTCACCAGAAAAAAAAAAAAAAAGAACACTAGTAAGATATTGAAGAAATTAGGGAGATTAAGGCGAGTGTTTGTTGTTATAAAGTCAATTGTTTGTCTGAGAGTTGACATATGTTTAAGGTGAGGGGAGGAGGAGCCAACCCATCATTCAACTGAGGGATTCCGTGGTGGAGACAATGAATAAAGTTTATATTATATTGTTTGTCCGATGTGTGCATGCTGAAGAGTTCTGGAGCGGTAAAAATGTATTATCCTTTGCTGGGGGAAGGGTGAAACAGGGTTAGAAAAATGCATGAATAAACTCATGGTCCATTGAGCGTTTACAAATAATGCAATCTTGCTTAAGGCAACCTTGATGTTGTGAAGATATCATTTGGAGTAGGCAGAATATGGAGAAAGTGTGTTTACCTGAATATATTGCATCATTATCATAATGCAAAAGTTTCCAAAGATATCCTTAAAGACAGCTCGTCATGGGCTCCGCTGGAATAAATTCATTGTGTTGAAAATTAATTTGGAATCAGGTATGAAGGAAGACTGAAATTAAAGGCGAGTTAGATGATGCTTTGAAACTGAATTTTAGATATGAAGTGTTTTCTGATAAATTTCATTAAAATATGCATTATGAAATTATTACATTCACTGACATTAAACGGGGATGTGCTCAGTCAGCTGTAAACCTATCAGCTTTATGCTGTCTTAGTATCATTGCCCATAATATTGTTTTGTCCTCATGCTCTGTCCAGCGGCTTAGGGTAAATAGCTCGTAAGTGAATATGGTTCCTTAAAATCTTCACGCCACTACAGTTGACCGTGTGATGGCAAGACTCCTTCTCGTGGTTAGGTCTCTATTGGTATTCCGTTGTTCTACAGGATGGCACGGTGGCGGTCCACAAGGACCGTCACACGGGTCCCAGGTAATCACCTGGTACGACTCCATCCCAAGGTAGAGAAAACTGGTAAGCGGTGTTTGACATCGTACAGTGTCAACTCATTCCTTTGACAGAATTCTATAAATTATAGCAGCTTCTCTTTCAGAAAAAAAAAAAATAATAATGGCATAATATTTACGTTTACCGTTACCTATGGGTAAAGAAAGTTGATTTTATTGTTTCGCTATAAACATTCGTGAGGGATTTTATTATTTATTTTAGCTGTACTTGTGATGAGAGGATGCAGCATATCTGAAATTTGCATTATCCTTAAACCTCAAATGCAGAAGTGCAATTCTGGATGAAACGTGGAAGAATTTGTCTAAACATTTTCCTATTTATTCATACTGGGCATTTTCTGCTGTTCTAGTACTGCTATGACTTATGCAGTCAGTTCAAAGTATTTAGGCAATGTTGTTTGCCTATACTGAGTCCAGTGGCATCATAATTATGGACATGATATGTTTGTATGATATGCAGTATTGAATTATTTTATTGAAAACTTGGCCAACCACAGAGAGATTCTTAAATATGCTAGTCTTTATGTTCATACAGCCCCCTATTTATTCTGGCGTCAATTCAATCTTAGTTACCTGCTCTAACCCTAACCATAATACATGCCAGGATAACATTTAAAAACATACAACAGCATCCTACATATCTAAACACGCTGATGCGTATCTCCTGCACACCCACTATTAAATCATTCATTTTTCCATAGCTTTGTTTGCAATGGGTAGTATTTACGGTTCGTCTTGAGTTATGTATGCATTATGTGTTCATATCATTTTTCGTATTCCTTTCTGGCTGTATGAAAACAAATTTCCCCATGGCACCAAAAAGGTATATTCATCAGCCGGCCAATCATCAAGTGCCGTTTGCTACCACTCACCTGCAGCTGTTCGGTAATCTAACATATGTGAACAGTTTGTCCATTTCATTCTGCTTACAGACTTTATGACCATTAATGATTTCTTTTGCTGAGTGGGCTGTATCTTGTCTAGCTCCAACCTGACAGTTTCTGACTTCTGGGTAGCAATGCGTAGATGATAATAATTTCTCATTCATTTCTGATCATGGACGGTGTACGGCTTCTTAGGTTGGGTATATGTCAAGTCTAATTATTGCATCCATCTAAGGAGATTTAAATTTCATTGTGTGATATACATTTAAAACCGGTGTTAAAGTGATAATATATTTGTTCATTTTCTTTTTAAAAACACTTCCATTTAACATTGGTTCTTCTAAATGGTGAAGTACTGTGATTGCTTACATAGAATGATTATTTGTGAATCATCCCCATAGGGAAGGTGGATCTTTTTTTGCAGACCCCCATTGTACTCTCCATATACAGCTGTGGGCAGATTTAGGGGTCAGATAACAGGGACAGGCAGGATCTGGTACTCGTGGAGCAATTTGGGGTAAGGGCATAATCACTTTGCTGGCTGTGGGATTAGAATCAGCAACCTTCTGGATGTGAGCTGAGAGTCTTAACCCACTGAGCCACACATGACCCCTTTGGAGGATGCTGTTAATCTCTACATCTATTTTCCCGGAGAACATCCATCCATCTTTTAGCTCCTTATCCTGGGAAGGGTAGCAGGGGCCTGGAGCCTATCCAAAACAGCATCCTATCCAAGTGCACCCTGAATGGGATGCCAGTTCATCACAGGGCATGAGGCTGGGGTACACCCTGGATGGGATGCCAGTCCATCACAGGGCATGAGGCTGGGGTAAACCCTGGATGGGATGCCAATCCACCGTAGGACATTGGCGCACTCACACAATTTCACACCACAGGCAATTCAGAGATGCTCGTTGGCATAAATTACATATCTTTTGACTGCGGCAGGAAACCGGAGTTCCAGAGGAAACCCACAAAGCATAGGGAGAACATGTGAAGAGAAGACACACAGGGCAGAGGTGGGATTTAAAAACCAAACCCTGGAGGTGTGAGTGATACGCTCTGAGCCACTCTGGCCCCTCTCCACATGTATTATTTTCAAAATAGTACTCTACAAACTTTCTTAAACTTTCCCAACATTGTCAACTTACCCACAATGCACAGGAAATTCACCTTGAGTTTGTTTCCTCTGCTCTGTTGCCTTTTCCCTACTGTCATTTTCAGATGTATGTTAAATGTTTAATGTTACTGGTACCTATGATACTGTGTTGCTGATGGGAATTGTAATACTTTTCTTGGTTTTTCTAACATCACGTTCAGTTGTTTTTCATTATGTTTGACTTGTGCTACAGCAAAATTTAAATTTCATTAAAGGAAAGTGAATTTTTGACTAGCCGGTAGCGTGTACTGTCCAATGAATCAATTAAATCACAGAAAACAAACCATGGTTTGCTAAAAACACAGGAATCCTGTAATAAGTTTGTGGCTGCTTTCCATTTTTTCACCATTTTTTAAAAAAAAGACTCTGCCACTAAGATGGAAGAAGTCAAATCCAATCCTACAATAAAACAGCCATTCATCTGTTTTCCAAACCACTTATCACATGCAGGGTCACCTGGAGACTATGCCAGGCAGTGTAGGACACAAGACAGGGGACGGGGGATCAACCGATGGCAGAGCACCATCACTCATACAGACTACAGGCAATCGAGACACTCCAATTAGCTTACACCAGATCCGGAGTATCCGGAGGAAACCTGCGAAGCAGGGGGAGAATGGACAGACCACACACGCAGAGTGGAGGTGAGATTTGAAACCCCGAACCTGGAGGTGCAAGGCAACTGGGCTAACCAGTGAGCGCATATTATAAAGTATTTAAATAATATTCCTGAATGGTAATTAAGTTCAGTTAAACAAATCTGAGATAAACCTTAACATATCACGTGTAGCTGTTCTCCAAAAAATAAGCGCCATGCTAACCAAAAACAAATAAGTTTTCTAGCGTATTTTTTACAGGATGTGTGGAATAAATCCAAGTCCAGGAAAAACAAATGGTGTGAATTTCTCGTCTTTTGGGACACTAAATAATTAAGACCTAGACTGATCTCAGGTAACTCTCCTGGGAAAGCAGGAGAGAGCACTAAAAACAGAATCTTGCATCTTCGGCTTGTTAAAAAGTCAAGTAATATTTATGAAAGAGGAGAGGTCAGCGATTTATGGAGAAAACGCCAGGCACGAAGCTGCCCGTGGGAGCCCTGAGAAGTGAGTTCGCATTCAGCTTACTGCTAAGTTATAATGCATGACCGCCGACTTTGAGATGGTAAACACGCCATAGTCTCATGTGGGAACACAGAGGAACTGGTTAATACCAGAGTTGATTTTAAGCGGGTCTTCTCTCATCTGCTTGTATTTGATCTCGTCTGTTAAGCGCAAATTGCAACAGACATTTTTTTCTTTAATTACTTTTTAATATTTTACATTACAAAATTACTGACCTATGCATTAATGGATGCATGGCACTGAGTGTAGCTGAACTGTGGTTCTATTTAAATACAAGTCATCCTGCAGATGTGAATTGCATTCGAGATGTATTTATGATATGTGTCCGAGCCCTTCAAAGCACTCTGACCTGTTAATTACAGTGGCTGGAATAAGGTAACAAAACAAGAAATCAGAGGACATATACAACTGAATGAGAGAGGGTGGAATCCTTGTGATGGAAGTGAGAACGGTCCAGATAACTGAATCCACTTTTTCGTGAGGCCAAAAGTGCAAAACCACACTTTGATCGCTGACAGGCTCAACAGCCTGATTGTATCGATCTTACTTATCAGTTTATGCCCTCCTTTGACATCAGATGATTTTTTTTTTTTCCCCCAACAGCTCCTCTTTGTAACAAAGCATAAAAACTGTAAATTTTAATAAACATAATTACACACTCCTGATCATTTGAAGAGAAATCTCTGTAGGAAACTGAGAGGTGAAATTTCACACAGGAAGCAAATTTTATTACTACCTGAAACAGACATCATGTTCATATGCATTGACACACTTCCTGTAAACATTTATGACAGGTAAACTTTATTCTATCCCGTATGAGATTTGTGTTGCACTTGGCCATCGGCTTCATAAATGAACAAAGTTCCACGTACATCTAAAAGTTGTTCAAGCCAAGATGTAGATGATGCCCACGTTCATCGTGATTTTTTCTGCATATTGTCGACGGAAACTGGGACAGCGGCCATGAGAAAAAAAAAAAAAAAAAACATGAAGCCGATGAACGGAAACAATACATTATGGGTGATTAAGACTGCCCTGATGTTTCACTGAGTAGGTTTAAATTTTACACGAGCTGGCTGAGAGTAATTGTGTTTCAGCTGGATTTTCAGTGTAATCTGATGGAGCAGACTTTATCTTGGGATTAGCAGGACGATCACAGAGTAGCAGTGATCAAAATATAAAGTGGAAGCAAAGCTTAGACAAGGGTAAATGAAGGATGACACTGATCAACACAAAGTCCAGTTCAGACAGACGTTTTCTTGTGTTAAAGTAAATATATTGTATGTAGATATAACTTCCTTTTGCTAGATTTTTACATTGTTGTTGTTTAGTCACGCAGTCGTGTCCGACTCTTCGCGACTCCATGGACCACAGCACGCCAGGCCGCCCTGT
>JAACJT020000001.1:26928422-26939998 GCA_009936485.2 Gymnarchus niloticus | reverse complement strand
GCATGGCTGTGTGTTTAATTACACACCTGTCTCAGTAATGAGTATGGCTTATTTACCTAAGTCCAAAAGTATGTGAAGCCCCCCCCATTAACTGGTGTCCCAATACTTTCGTCCAAATAGCGTGCATCACATTGATGCCACCAAGTACAATAGCCAAGCGTGAATGTGATCAGTAAATAAAGATCACATAATTACTGCTGACCTGTTAGAAATATCATCGCTTCCATAGATGCAAAGTAATTTCGTTGTACTCGTTACAATGACAATAAAGATATTCTGATTCTAATGCCAACATTTAGATAAATCGACTGCGATATCTTGGGGTTCACTGGTCCTGGCAGTGTTTGCCTACTTTCTCCGCAGCCTTGGATCACTCACTTTAAAAATAACCTTGGGGAGAAATCATTCAATGTCCTGTTCATTAAAGAGATCTGTAAAGGGGAAATGTAAGTTGACAGTTACCATTTCCCTTAGAAACACTCCAGACATTATTCTGCTGAGATGATGCTGATCCCGAAGAATTTCATTCAGTGCCTCTTTGATTTTTTTTTTTTTTTATCTGAATTGCAATGGCAGTTTAAAGCTGGGTTATGCTGAAGGGTGGAATTCCTGGTCAAATTAGTATGCATCACCCTGAGTCTGTGCTTAGTAATCTACACTAATTGTGGCTGTAATTCTATAAGACTCTACCATGTGGCGGGTTTTGAACATCTGGATGTTGGAACGTTGGCTTGTTCTTGGCAAAAGCATTCAGTCTCCATCAAGTTGTAATGAGGATCATAGCTGACCGGCAATCTTCATTCAGTCCTGCTGCAAATTCTCAGTTGGATTCGAGTCAAAGCTCTGAGACTGTGAGACATTCTCTTTCTTCATTTTAGGCCGCTACATCTGTGATCTGTAGGTCATCGTTCCACTGAAAGGTAAATATCCGTCTCAGTCATAGGACACAGATTGAGAGAGGCGCTTCCTCAAGGATTTTCCACTATTTAACACCATCCATTTTACCCAAGATCTTGATAAGCTTTCCAGAGGCTGTCAAGGAAAGCAGTGCTCCTTTCCATCATGGCCCTATGCCCACGTTCACCAAACTTATTGTCTCAACACTGCTTTGCTGTGCTTTTCTGTTTCAGGGGACTTTTGCCTAACTGCATTTTTGCCCCATATCTGGTGATTATTCAGGATTTTATGTGACGATAAGGGATTCAGAGGGTTTCCTTCCTGCAAGGCTTCCAGGAGTAAGTCGGTCATCAAACTCTTCAGGTCGTTGTAGGACTGCCATTAGCCTCTCGGTGGGGTCCCTGACCCCTGGCTGCTCAGACTGGAAGGACAGGCCGCCCAGAGCATGTTCAAGGTGCTGCTGTGTATTTTTGGCTTCTTAGTAGTTGACTTCATGGAGCACCGCAGGATGTTCAGTTCCTCTGAAATCTTTTTATACCATTTCTCTGATCTGTGCCTTTCTAGAACTTTCTCCCAGTGTTGGTAATAAAGCTTCCAGCTCCTTCTGGTACTAACTTTGCTTTGCATAGATTATGTGGCAATGGGATCTTTTGAAAGACAGGGCCATTTAACCCGGTATCAAGTCAATGAAATCCATTGCACACAAGCTGTTTTAAATGTGCTGATGTTGCAGACCCCCCAGTACTATACCATTGAGATCTGGGGAAGGACGGGTGGAAGGCATTTCAACATGCAAGGGGGAGGATCATTCCAATGGGCACCTTCTCTTTAAACATGATACCATTTCCAAACACCAGGATCCATCCATCCATCCATCCATCCATCCATCCATCCATCCATCCATCCATCCATCCATCCGTCCATCCATCAATTTCCAGGGTAATCCCAGGAATTAAGGGGCACATGGCCAGGAAATATGAGGCTGCTTTGCCAACCAACACTGCTTTATTATTATTATTATTATTTCGTAAAACCCCACATAGGCAAGATACAAGTCGCATATCATCTTGTAGAACAAATAAAATGTGTACGCATAATGACTAACATTTAAGGTCTGGTCCAGGATCAGTTTTAACATTTTCTGTTTAACGCAAGCTGTGTCATAAAAAGAGACTGTTGCAGCAAACAGATCTGTGTGATGTCAGGCTTTGAGAGTAGCATGGGACAATTTAATCTGAGATCCTCATGGTCTGATGGGTAAGCCAAACACATGTTTTACTCTTTAGCTTTAAAAAAAAAATAGCCATCAGTCCCACAGAAGCCAGATGATTGTTTCCAAAATCAGCCCAATGTATAGGGCAGACTTTGTATAAACAATTCTCAGTTAATTACCAGTGAATATTGGGGGCTATCTCATCCGTATCGAAAAACATCAACACCCTCCCCAGTTTCACTGTCTGCTTACGCTTTACAAAAGTTTCTCCATGGGGAAAAAGATCTATGAACTGTGAAGAAGAATTAGCATTTTCCGCCAGAAACGTTTACATATAGAAGAGCGGTGTTATGGATATGATCTGACATCTTTCCCTAGAAAACACTAAACATTGCCCACTAATAACAGTGATTATGAATTGAACATTGGAGAATGCTTGGTTTCATGTGATTTGCCTTTTGACTCCCATTTGGTATTGCACAGGAATGATATGGCAACATGCAGTCTAATGAGGTAATTTACAAAAATTATAGAATCCACGTGGACACACACATTACATGCATGCATGTATACATGTTACCATCCCATGGATCGGCCCCTCCCCCAGTGTTTCCCCTGTCTTATACTCCGTGTTCTCCCCCAGGCTTAAAATGACTGAATTAACAGTTAAGGAAAATGGATGGATGGACATTCAGACAAATCCGCACGTAAACACTGGAACATTTGTTGAGTCCGTTTCCTCCTCCGTTGTAAAACAGTGTTCTGGTGACAGAATCACATGCACAAACTCTATTTAAAGCAGCTTGTCGAGTGGCTAGGGATTGTGGGTGAATGGGAAAGAGACAAGATTTAAGCAACTTTAAAGGTGGGCCAGTATTTGGAACCAGACGCAGCATTCTGAGTGAATCCGAAACAGCTACCATGCTGGGGTTTTCACTCAGGGCAGCGCCACAAATTTATTGAGAACGGTCCACCGTATGAAACAAAACCTGGCCATTAGTAGTACTGCAGTGAGAGCCCGACGGTGTGACGGACAAGGTGGAGTCAGTTGACTAACACCTGAGAACGACTGAAGGACACATATCATTACACACTGTCACAGACTGGTATGACAGTTGATGACTTAAGAATCCCACTCCTGTCAGTGGGGAAAAAAAAAGTCTCCAGAAAATGTGCTTAACTGGGGTAATACAAACAGGAGTCAGTGGAGAATTGGAAAAGAACATCGCCTGTCCTGATTAATCTGGGTTCCTGCTGTTTTGGGTCGAAAGGAGGTCCGGGAAATGAGTAACGCTGCGTGAGCTTATGGATCCATTCAGCCAGGTGTCAACGCTGCAGTCTGGTGCTGATGGTACTATTGCATGGAGTGTGTTTTCATGGCAAATACCGCATCCCTTGAAATCAGCGGGGCAGTGTTTGAGTGCCTCGGGATATCGAAACACCATCGCCGATCAGCCACGTCCCCCGCAGCAACCGTGTGTCCATCTGTGAATGAGTTCTTTCAGCGGGGTGACACTCCACGACACAAGGCATGGATCGCACGGGGACCGATTCCAAGAACAAGACAGTGAATTTATCTTACTGCAGTGGCCTGCCTAGCAAACCGAACCTCAATCCAAGCCAGCATCTATGAGATGAGATGAAACAAGCCATAAGCAGAGATTCACCACAAGCTAATTTGCAACAGCCAGAGGAGGCAATAAAATTGGCAGGGGTCAGCATCCCCGTGGCATCCTTTAACACCTCCTTGAGTGCAAGTCATGACAATCTGCAGTGGGGGCTAGGCTGCTAGCTTCTGTAAAATTTAACTGTATAAAAACAAACACAATACGCCACATTGCACTGTAATGCAGCACTAAAGTAATATTTGTTCCTTCTATGCTTTTTTTTTTTTTTAGGGATCTTTTGCTTGTTTGTTCTCATATCATTTAGCGTAAGCCCTGACAGCACGTGTTGATGGTTTAGTCACGTTAAACCTAGGATGCCCATGTTGACAGCTGTAGGAAGAAGGCATTTTGTTCTTCCACTCCCAAGAAAGATTGTGACAAAGGCAGAAGCGACTCAGCAGCTTTAGCAAAAGTAGGAGCGACTCTTAGGCTAATATTCCGTTAGGGAACATGGCTGCTTAACAGAGAGGAGTAGAATATCTTCTAACAGAGAGTGCTTTCAAGATCACTTTGGAGGGGATTTTTTATTCCTGACGACATTGCAACTGGGAGGAAAATCTGTCTGTGTATTCATATGTTAGCTGTGATCTAAGACTGAATGTTTAGAATTGTGGCCGTTGTATATTGTTCATAATTTCAAACATTTAAACATTTTAAAGCACAGTGGGCACCTAGTGTAAAAGGGGTGAGGGGGAGAAGACTCATCTTTTCCAGGGCGAGTCAGGTGGCCGTGATGGCACTCAACACCTGCCCCCGTGTCATGTGATCCAGATTGCCACGCCTCTCTGTTTTCACCTTCAGATCAGATATTGCTGCAGCCCCAGTTAGTACCACAAACTTGCAAAGTCTCGCTATATCACAGCTACGGTTGCACTGGGCCTCCTGCACTTGAATGTCCCTGTCAACAAATCGCCAACCTGGAACATCTAATGCTGTGGAGCAGTGTGGGACTGAGCTTTGGAACAGGCCAGACTGGCAGGAGCTCTCCAACATCACTATGTTACAGCTCTTAATCTTTCTTCCACGTGTTTCGGAGAACACGTGAGGTAAAGATTTAACACTAATAGAGTTTGCAGTTATTACAAACATCAGAATTTCTTTAGTATGTTTCCTGTCACATATACATTATCTACTTATTTTTAAAATCATTTTTTTTTTTTACCTTTTATTCATAATAGCTATCTGAATTTGAACTGCCACTGCAAATCTCATTATTACCAAGCGATTACTTAGATATTGCATCAGTTTTAAATCACGTCTCTGATGGCATCCAGTAAGTCATAAAGCTCACTCCTATCAAATCACAGCGTGTGACAGAAGAGTCAGACTGTGAAACTGTTTGACTTATGTTAAACCACCGCTAATCACAGTGTCTTCTTTCGAAGAGTCTACATTACATTTATAGCCTTCAACTACTAATCTGCTTGTAATGATTTAGAACGTTGTAGGATCCAATCGCAGAATCAGACAGTTTAATCAGAGTCAAAACAGGCAGGGTCAAGACCAGAACAGGTAGGATTTCCAAAAGCCAGTAGTTCTTCTAAAGCATAGTCAAAACAGGCAGGGTCAAGACCAGAACCGGTAGGATTTCCAAAAGCCAGGGGAGCATGGAAAACATAGTAGTGGTCACAGGCAGTAGATCAATTCCAAGGCAGCAACAGACACAGCAAACAGAACCAAACAGGGAGCAGAAGGAGAAGTCAGACAATCAGGGTCATACACTGGCAGACTACTAGAGATTCAGGAATGCTTAGTAATGGTCTTGGAAACACAATACCTCACAAGGAGGCAACTAAACTGCAGGGCTTATATAAGGGATAAACAAGGCAAGGCTGGAAGCTACTAGATGATAATCAGCAAGGCACAGCTGGTTTGTATTCAGGGGATGATGAACGGGAGTAAACTGGGCTTGACAGGTCCGATGTAGGCTGGCGTGGTGTGGGTGTGACTCTGCTGCACACCACAGAACCATATTGTTAATACAGAGCAATTATTGATGGCAGTCACTGACTGAAAAATGGTCTGGTGTTGCATTGGGGTAATATTACTTTAACTACATAATATGTTGCTGATTAAATTATAAATCAATGTTGCTCCAGGGGTTATGTTTCAAAGTGCCTAAATTTATCAGGTTTTTATCACGTAACCAAAAGAAAAAAAAAAAATCACCAGTTTTGAATTTCTACGTTGTCTGTTGCCAACATCGTTTACTTAGCTGAGATTAACAAAGCCCAGTTGTCTAAACGGGTGATTTATCAACTCTTGATATCAAACATCGATACTCCACATCAGCAACTGACGCCCTACCCATCACCAATCACAAAGCTGTGTACCGTTCTTACATTTCAACATTAAGACTGTTTACTGGTACAAAGACAGATGTCAGATTTACTACCATAACTTATCCAAGAGTTTGGAGCCTAAACCAGTAACCACATGACAAGCTATACCTTGGGCTGACACAGTAAGGGTAATTTGGAGATATTAAGTCGTCTAAACAGCATCTTTTACCAGAGCACACAGACTAAAGCCCCACAAATACGGGGAGAACATGCAAACTCAAAACACGACGAGCTGGGGAACAAAATGCTAAAAGCAGGAGGTGTTAGGTCACGATTTTACATACTAAGCCACTTCCCAATCCATTAGAGTGTCCAGTTAATATTCCACGTCTGTTTTGTTTGTAATGTTTGCAATGAAATATTGTCTAATACTGTGTAGACATGAAATATCTTCAGAAAAGTTATTGAGAATGCTAATTTTTTATCAGCCTGGAGTAGGGTGCATCCATGCATTAGCTTTATAACGCTTCTGCAGTAATTGAAAACTATTTTAAAGTTGATTTTTTAACGAGACTCCAAACGTGTGACAGATTTTCCCTCAGCTGTGTTGTTTCACACCAAATCCAGGGTACAAGCCCTTGAACTGCAGCCAAAGTTTTGATCTTGTGTGCCAAGAGTTGCTAACCCTAAACATAGAAACTCTTATCAATTAGTCACTCCAGAAGCCTGTTCACTGGCTGGTCAGATTACTCACTCGTCCTTGCAGGGTGAGGATTGACTTTTTGTTACATTGTGTTCACTTTTGCAATCTCCTTCAAGGTTTGACAGTGAAAACAGCCTAAGACAAGAATACATTCTATACATTTTTGTTGGTAGGACACAATGTTTTCCTGGACACTCTGTCGAACGTCAGATTTAAGGCAATGGTCAAAGGCTAACGATGTTTCCAATGATAACTCTGTCTGTGGTAATTCAGAGGGAATTATAACCTCCTTTAAAGGATATACTGTAGATAACATACATGTGTGTTAAAGGTAAAACATAGGAGATATGAATATCTAAAATGGTAAAAAAACAGGCAAATGAAAGGACTCAGATGACTCAATCATTAGAATAGTTCTCTAAAATTTTGACCTTCAAATTGACTGCTAGAAGTAGATGCTGATTTGTCACTCACTGGTTCCTGGCTCGAGTTTGTGCATTAGCAGGTTGGTGTAAAGCTGGTGTAAATCTGGTGTAAATCTGGTGTAAAGCTGTGTCTCACCGTAGATTAGTTTTTGGAACAGAGCCTTAGAGTAATAGACACATTCCTAAATTTGTTTTTGGAGGTTTGTTACTTTTTTTTTCATCCTGTGGCTGCACACTTACTAAAATCGAAATGATACAGAGAAGATTAGCATGGCCCCTGTGAAAGGATGACAGGCAAATTCACTAAGAGTTCAAAAAAAAAAAAAAAAATCCAAAAATGTCACTAGGGGACCACAGATATTAGCCTTTACTTGAGAAAATAAATTTGCACTGAGAGCTTGCGGTAAGCTAGTGTTAGCTTAGCAAGACCTCAGAGGTTTTGAGTTGTACAACACAAGTGTGGCATAACATAAGCGACGTTGTTACTTATCCGGGGCTTAACCTTCCTCAGCATAGCTTCAGAGCGCTTTATTAAAAGATTCATGCTGTTATGCATCTTTAACATCACTGAGTGTACTAATGGGTTTTAGGGTCAAAGCCCAGAGAATCCATGGGAAATACACAGAGTTGCACTTCCATTGGTCAGTACTAATGAGAGGCTCCTTTGTGAGTTACAGATAGTTTTGGAATGAGGGCAGATACCCAGGTTTTCTGCTGCGACGTTACACACATTTAAAACAGAGCGTTGAAATGTTCTAAACACGAAGTAAGCGAATGCTGGGTGTTCTTGTATCAGAGAGGGTGGCAGAGATAATGGGAGACGAGTAATGAGACGTAATGAGGGCCAGCAGGTACCGTAGCCGGACTGGTGGCCCGGAGTGTGCCGGTTCAGTACCGAGGGGGACCCTGCTGTGTACCAGGAAGGCATTTAACCTGAGCTGCTCCAGTAAATTATCCAGCTGTACAAGAATCATAAATCGCACTGGAGATATGTAAATGAAACACAACGTTTTGCTGGTTAGGCCTTGAGAATAGACTAATAAATGCTTAGAATGCTGGCTAGGTAATGGAGGAGGAAGAGAACAGACTGAGGTGAAAGTAAAGAGAGGAAACAGTTGCTTACATTAATGGGTCCCGACCCCATGATGCATTTACAATCTTCCTTAAAGGTGCGATATGCTGGTATCAGGTTTCATATCGGACTATATCAGCTTGTTTTTTTTAATTCAGCTGATAATAAATGTGTATGTATAAACTAAACACATTCTCACAAGCGTGAGAATTACCACAGCACAGAGATCTCATAGTAGAAAGAGTCGAGCTGACCTTAAACAATAGTTTTAACGTACCATGTAATGTAGCCAGTCGAAAAGGACCAGGGAGTTTGATAAAAGACTTAGACAAGTAGCATGTGAGAGCAGTAACTGCACTTTAAGCTGTTTCAGATGTTAGCTGCTTCTCATAACGCCTTCCATCACATAGCAAAGTCTGGCCACACCTGTTAAACAAACAAACAAACAAAAAGTTCTTCCACAGGACTGCTGTCTTTCAAAAGATATAGACATTGACAGAAAGCTTAAACCCCCACATGGCAGGAAGACTCAGCACATCAATTTGACCAGATTACATCTGACATGCAACTGAAGATATTCAGGAAGAAACATTATTCTAATACAAAGATTCTGTATTATAGCACATCGAATAATATCCTTTTTATTTATTATGCATGCATTTACTTCTTTTCCCCTTTTTACGTACTGCCGTTCTGCCGTATTCCGAAGTGACATTTTAAATCTCGTGTTCTGATATTAAGGCTGTACTCTGATAGGACAGAAGCTGAAACAGCAAATGAAGGTGTTGATGAGTCTCGTTCCAGTAGGAGCCGCACGGCCAATAAATCACAGGAGCCTCTTCAGCCAGCCCTACATCTGTCTACCTGTCAACAACCGGGAAGGGAGAGATGGGCCATGAACCCGGGGTGATGAGGAGGGATGTCAGCCACAGACATCCTTAAGACAAGAAAACAGCAGACAATTAATAATGTAGCCAGTCAAAAGAGTGAGCTTTCCGAGCAAAATGGTAAAGTTTATTTTATAATTCATATTTGAAGGCTTTTCCCCGTGGTTGACTTCTGTTGGAGGCTTAAGTTTCCATGGCGTTTTCAGTGTCAACTGCGCTAAACACTGTCCATTTATCTGACATGCTTTTCTGCTTTTAAACGTCTCATGAACATGGGGTCACCACCAGCCCAGAATAAACGGGTATCAGAGAGAGGTGTCACAATTCGTACGGCTAACTAAGTACTTCCGTTCACGAAGGGGCTCAAACGTAAAGTACTGTCAAATAACGCCACCTTCCGTGGCTACTGTTGCTACAGTTACGGCAAGCAATTTGGAAGGTTTTCACTTCCTGCTATGCGGCTCCACATTTGCAACCTTAATCGGTAATCTCTGAAATTGACGGCACATCACAATAGGATAGACTGGGAATTCTTTGCCCTTAAAAGTGCTGATTAACATTATTATTATTATTTTTTTCACATTGCACTATAGTTCAATTATGTAGTGCTGCGTTTCCATACACAAATTAAAGAGAATAATAAATAAATAATGCATCCAATCACACGGAATTCAGCTCATGCCTGAGAAGACACGTTCATATTACACTTGGAGTAAAGTGACCTACTTTCAGACCCAGCGGTATTAGCAAATTTACTATAATATACACACTGCACTTACCTTTGTAGTACCAAAGGGAATAGATTTGTGTTCTAATCAGACCAATGACCTCCAGACTGTGAATGATGGCTCTAAAGGTATACAAAAAGACGGGACCTTCTATTTTAAGATCTTGATAAGACAATGCATTGTCCGTCTATATTTTAGATATTAAAACATCTATTCTCCATCGTTCTCTGTTCCATCTTTTTTAGCATTCAGCATGATCTATTACCTGTCATAAGCTTGCAGTCAGTGAAGTAGTTCTGCCAAGATCGCTGAGACCAAAACGCAAACAAATACATAAAAACCCCCATCCAACTCAGATCTGATATGCTTTTACACCGGACGCTGTGTAGACATTATTCATTCGAAGGTCCCGTCTTTCACATCAGTCAAAGATCACACGGGTACATCTCATTACCCTATCTTTCGACTGATCCTTTAATCAATCACTTTATTTTTTTGTTTTTTTTCATCGTCTCATAGATAATTTCCACAAACCAAGAAAATTATGAACATAACACATCATTAACATTTCACGCTTTAATCTTTGAGCAGTCTGACATCTAAATTATTTCAGTAACTTTTCAGATCCAGTTTATTATCCGTTACTATTAATTTATTTTTCTTAACCTGAGTATTGACCACTGTGTGTTAGTATTTCAGCCACACATTGGATTGCATGACATTGATCAATCTTTCTGTAAGAGCTGCAATGAGTTTTACTAATATGACATCACAGTGGTACTCATGCACACGTATATATCAACACAGTAAACATCAATCCAATTAACTTAACTGAAGTAACACTGTGTGCCTCAGTTCCCACGCAATGTCTTATACTGAATGATTGATTTATGCTAATTTTCTCAAAACATCAGAATTATGTGCAAGTCTTGATATTCTCTGTAATGTTTTCCAACACTTTCAGGAATGAGTCCAGCATGTTGTGGAAATTGGCAGAATGTGAGATTCTGAGTTCTGTATCAGTGATGATTTAACCTACGATATACACTGACCCCCCCCAACTGCTGATTTCATTGTTCTGCTATTAAAAAAAAAAAGACGATTGGCACCTTCACTTAATAAAAGCAGCCTGGAGTATATCAGGATAATTACAAATTGGAAATAGTGCTGATCCTAAATTTGAGAGATAACACTAATCCCAGATGGCCAATTTTAAAGCTTTTCAGATAAGTGTTTCAAGGATAATCCATCATGATTTTTCTTCTCATTGATAGATCCAAGTCATCTCCACTGCACTGTTAAGCCAGACTGACACTCCCAATTGATAGAATCACCGGACAACAAATGGCTATCGCTGGAAATATCAGGCTTAGTAGGCAAACACATTACCGTTCCTGAAAGAAATCAAGATCACATGAACTCAATCTTCTCCCTGAAGCAATGTAAATGTGGACGGGCAACCAATCAAAAGTGGGATTCTCTGTTTCCTAGTTTTTGTTTGTCTCTCTACATTTTATTTTATTATTATCTGTCCATCCATCTTCTAACGACTTGCCTTGGTCAGGATCATGGGAGGTCTTGGAGCCTGTCCCAGGCAGCAAGGCTAGGGTACATCATGAACATGATGCCAGTCTATCACAGGGCACAAGGCTGGGGTACACCCTGGATGGGATGCCAGTCCATCACAGGGCACGAGGCTGGG
>JAACJT020000001.1:26896531-26921877 GCA_009936485.2 Gymnarchus niloticus | reverse complement strand
TGGCATCCCATCCAGGGTGTACCCCAGCCTAGTGCCCTGTGATGGACTGGCATCCCATCCAGGGTGTACCCCAGCCTCGTGCCCTGTGATGGACTGACATCCCATCCAGGGTGTACCCCAGCCTGGTGCCCTGTGACAGACTGTCATCCTGTCCAGGGTGTCTTGTGCTCACCCAACCCTGAACGGGAAAAGCATTTAGAAGACAGATGGATGGATGAAATCTTTGCTTCATTAGTTCTAGACTTCCTTTACTGTGAAGGTAAAAATTATAAGTGGAGCCTCGAGCTGCAGAAGTGGTCACATTTTTGCATCTGGTCTCGGTGCCATAACAGCACTTCAGACATAGGTGTGTCATATAAGGAAAGTTAACGAGTCGCTAAAACCAAATGTGTTCCAAAAGTCAAAGTAGCATTTAGCTCTGGAGCTGATAGAGATGGAGAGAGCTGAGAAAGGGCTCTGGGAGCAGCAGGCAGTTCCTTTTCATCTTGCTGCCTGATTAGGTTTAAAGTGCATTTCCTTGTATTTTAGTGTGTCGAGGTACAGCCAGTGTGTTGGGTCCTGCTTTTGATCGAAATGGAGTTAAACAATGAGGATTTTTTTTTCCCCCTTGCTTTTCGGCATAGAGTATGTCTAGGCCAATTAAAATGACACATTTCAAAGGCACACCTCTCTTCCATTTTAATAAATGAATGGCCCATTTTGAGGTGCGTACAGGGAATATAAATGAAAAGTAAGATAAATGGAATTTAGCATGCATTACATGTGAAACCGATCCATTTTGACTAAACTCTACAAGTTTAGTTCTGTGTGCTTAAACAAATTGTCTAATATTGGGTCATTTAATTTGGATCACCATCAATTGAAGCGGATCTAATTATTTCATAGTGTAAGGGAGAATTTATGTAAGAGCCAATTACCTCAAGCTGGGTCCCCCTCAGGAAATATTAAATTAAGCTCCCCAGTGTATGTTAAGCAGTGTTGAAAATTTCAAACTCATCTGGTACAAGCCTGCTAAATTTTATGTGCTATTTCTATGTAAAGCATCTTACTTCTAAACACACTATTTATGGCTAGCTTTTAGTAGATCATCAGTTCGAAGGGTGGAGAAGTCAGATTTTAACATTTAGTGTAGTTCTTTAATTTGACAAGCCACATCCAACGATACTCTTTAATCACGTACTCATGATCAAAATGTTTCTGTCTTTATTCTCTGATGTGTAACACTATTTCAATTGCTTTGTCTTAAATTACAAACAGAAAATTTTCTGGCTCAGCAATTACAGTGGCTATGCAGGTCATATTTTTGGTAGTATTAATACATAATCTGATGCAAAATAAGCCCTTTTCCACTCATCCTGACTTATTAGGAATAGCCATGATCCGGTGTTGGCCGTAATAATTCAAATGTTCCGCGTGACATCTTTTCAAAAGCAATACATTGATGGCTGAATCAAGCCACCTTTAAGAAATGTCGCCATGTGATGGGTTGAGGAGTAAACATCGATGTACCGTTTCCTGAGTCAGGTAAGCTAGTCTGTTATGCAGATTCAGTCTTGATTCGCTCCTTGTTACCTCTTTCCAATTGGTTGTTTATCGCTCTCTGGTTTATTTCATAGTATCATTGAAATAGCTTTTTTCGTTGCTATCCTTTGTTATCCCGATATCAGGTCTTGTGCTTTAGCCCTTTCCCACCAAAAAATATCAATTCCTTCCCACACCGCCGTGTCACTTGATTCATTAGCTACATCACAGGTTAGCAGAAGAATTATTTTTAAACACCACCCACTGTATCCAGAATAAAAATATACTGAAAGATTCTTCCAGCTGAAAAACCACAGCCACTGCAGACCAGTAAGAACCTCTCAAATCACCTGGCAGGAACTAACATTTCACCTCTCTGCCGAGGGAGTTTTTAAACCCAGTGATTCAGTTCGGCCGCTCACTGTACAAATGAGTTCACGGGTCGGTCCGACGCCTGGGTGGTGCCGCTGGTCAGCGATAGTGGTCCATCCTCATCTTCTGCCAGTGCTTAGCTGTCCTGCACAGTTTCATGCGAGCCGGAAATCAGCCTGACGCGATTTTGAATGGGAGCAACACACATTGGCAGTATGTACAGTATATATTAGGTCTTGATGCCGAACATCTAGTATTTATGATGTTTTACTGGCCTGATCCTGATTTATTTATAGTGTGCAATCTATCCATGCACTGCATGAATTATAATGTATCTTCTGAGGCTACTGGAATTGCTAAGTCTATTGTCTGGAAATGCTATTTTGTGCTGATCTTGGTTAAAACTGAGAATTGCATTGTTATGCTGACAAGCCCATCTCCTGTTACCCACAGTGTAATGAATTGCATCTTTAATGCAGCGGTCGCTATGCTACAGTGGGTTATTCTTAATGGGTGGGTTATGTAGACTTCTCTGCTTTGTTATGCTACATCTGTTGATGCTGTTTGAGTTTATTGATCTACCTTTGGACCAAAAGTATAACTTGAATTTGCGGATTTGATCCAAAAGTAATTCTTTCCTCATTATTTCAGCTTCTTCCACAGCTAGCCTTCTTTATCGTGGCTAAAAACTACAATATATGAAAGTGGATTATTTACTCTTTTGGACCACGGCAACAAATCGTACTCTACTATCAGACTGAAGCTGGGCTTTTTTGTCTGCAAGGTTATATCTTTCTTGACCTGGTCAGGCTAAAAGTTTCATTCATATTTATATTTCCAATAACAATCCGTTTTCCATTAATGCTTATCCGATGCAGGAGGCTATCCCAGGAATAACATCACGTGAAGAACGGGGCACCCCAGACGGCCCACTCTGGACAATTTAGAGACACCAGTGTGACTAATCGCATGTTTTATTGTTCTGGAGATTTGGAGGGAATCCACACAGATGCCAAGAAAACACGAGAAAACTCAAAAACTCCATGCACAGAGCATGTGCTGAATCCTGAACCGACAGCCCTACGGATACAAGGCCCCAGAGGACCTATTATTGTCCTTAATATTGTTATTAATAAATGCTAAAATAGAATTACTACTTTAATGAATGTGTTTGTGTCACCTGGACATTGGCTGAATCAATTTAATACTAAACAGTTCATATTTTGCTTGTGATAGGCATGCACTATTACAGTTCAAAATCTTTTATATTTAAGATCATCAAAATTGTGCGACTAGTTGTTAAAGAGTTCATGATCCAAATATCATTATCGGTATGCTGACAGTTTGCATCATTCCTGACAGGATTTTATGTGTCTTGTATCATCCCCGGAAAGCCCCAAAGATATCGTAACCCTGAAAGCAATACCAAATTAGCTCCCAGTCTATCATGATGCACCCAGGGATCTCTGCTAACAAGGAAACAGAAACAGGCGTGAGAACGCATCGAGAATAATCTGATGTCGAGCATTAACTATTAAATACCAGATTCCAGTTGGGATCGCTGCAGATATTCACTCTTGTCACTCGAGGATAAAGCAAGCAAACATACCACATGCAACAGAAACAGCAAAAATGTTAACTTTTCTACAGAACTCCACGTGTGACCCTAGTTTTTCGCGTAACTGTGGGTTGATACATCTTCCGGGACTGTCAGTGCCTTCCGAAAAATTGAAAAGAAAAAAAAAGTCAAAACTTTATTCAATTTGCATAACTATAATAAGCATATTCTGATATTTCCTAAGCGCTTTCTGCAAGAAAATATTGTGTTGAGACAGGACAGTGTGCAAACCTGAAAGAACAATACATGTATGACAAGCTGTGTGATGAGCTTAAATTGCCACAACACATCCATGCAGCTGAAGCTCACTGGCCCCAGGCAGGGATGGGGGAATAGAGTTTGAAAAGTACAGGCAGCCTGTTTCCTCAAGCCGCTTCCCCACAAAGGCCCCTTGCCGATCCCCTTCCTAATGATGTCCCTCTGCTGGGTCTTTCCTCGGGCGGAAACATCTAATTATTCCCCCTCGTCTCAACCCCGCGAGACGTCTGTCCATTTCGGCCTCGGGAAAGCCTGAGAAAAAGGAACAGGAATCCTCGGGGTCATTATTTGACAATTAACCCTGTAGGCAGCGTGATGCGGATCCTGCATTTGGCCGGTTAATGGGGCAAAAGGTGTGAGTTTGTATATATATATTAAATAGAGAGAGACAGAGAGAGAGAGAGAGGAAGAGTTTATCTTTTATTTCTGTCTTCGATGTCTCTGTGTTCCTTTTGGATGGCAGGTTCGATACGTGCAGTTTCAAACTCACAAAGAACAAAGAGTATTTGTTAATATTCATTTAGTTGTACAACACGGACAAGAAGCTGCAATTCACAACATGATTACAGAGAAATTGAATTATTAGTAGAAAATTATCATCATCATCATCTTTTATTAAACATTTAGCAAAGACAGTCGATGAAATAAAATGTTAGTGTGGAGGACACGGCTACTCACAATCACGAGTGTAAACGGGAGCGCCGTCGGACAGATCACCGATCCACAGACAGCTTTCTGCCACCCGGTCTATTGCTGGTGGATTAATTTGGCAGAATCATTAGGGATGATATTCTTCAATTTTACAAATGAAAGGTATTTACAGCCAAAAAAAAAAAAAAATTACAGGATTTTCTGTGGCAGACATGGGCTTTGAAAGAAATGACACAGACTTTTAGCCAGCCTCGGGGAAACAGACGTCTTTCTCTGTTTATTTGAGTGTCTCGGGAGGGGTTCTGTATGTTCACTTGGGCAGAGTTCGCTGGATGTTTACATATCCAGTAATGCATTTGTTTGCAAGCATTAAACAAGAAATAAGCTACGATAGTGATATGAAAACAAAGGACTTCCACAAAGGAGCAGCACCCTGACATATGCATGAGCACGGTGATCCAAGGTTGAGCCACAAAGCAGAGCGGGAGATCCTGGAACATAGTAAGGTGTGCTCCTGTGACCCTGAGCATGCCCAGTGCATCTCCTGGGTTCCCCTGTCACAATGCTTCTTGTCAGCTTATGACTAATTGCATGCTGCTGAGCCTTTCAGCTTTTCATATGACATGTTCTGTCAAGAATATTAAACGCTTGCCTTAGTGCATTTTAACAAAACATGAGAATAATCACAGGCAAACCGTTATGGGGTTTTTCTGAACACGTCTTAAATACGTACGTTCCACTGTAGAACGACGTGCCTACAGAAATGATCAATTCGTTCATGATATCACATATTTCATAACCCTGCTTGAAATCCAAATCATAATTGCTATCGGCATTATCAATTATTATTAGTTTTTCCTCCAAAAGCATGCAGCTGGCAGCCGGTTTTACTCAGGTATTCAAATCTCAGCGTGATGAAAAACTGTTGGAGCAACCTGCCACGTATTTAGGGCCACATGGCTAACACCGCAACAGAAATGCGTTGCAGCGGCTTGACAGCGTGCTGGGCTGTAAGACAATGCAAGTGCATTTGCTTCTGTCATGCTGCAGCTGTCCACCAGTGCAATTTGTAATAGACGTAGTGTCAGCTGCAAAATATCTTTATGGGCTCCAGGTCTGATGCAGCCTTCAATTAGGCACTCGCTGCATAATTATGGAGCCTCTTTGTGTAGATTTGCCATATTTGTGTTGCAAAATAAGCACAACGACTTAAATCAATACCCACCACACGGCACTAAGAAATAAGTCGCACGACACGAAGAGGATTCTGGGTAGCGCGGCTAAGTTGTAGGATATCAGAAAATGAGTTCTGGATTTCTATCGAATCAATCTTTTTAAGATTAAAAAAAAGAAATCGTAAAAAAAAGAATGAAAGATGAAAGTATTTTTATCTGGAGGTGTAAAAGAATCTAAAAAGCAAGATTTGAATGGGACGTTCCTCTGGCTTGTAGCATACGCTGACTTTTAACGATTTCCAAATGAGTTTCCTCCCAACTTTCCAAATCGTGGCAGACACCTTCTAGCTATTAATCACTGTTAGCTTGATCTTTCTCCTCGGCTTTATTCCCCAATCAGGCCTAGCGATTCGCTATTTTGGAGTGCTGTAATCCCGGCTACCTACAGTCAAACGAATGGGAATGAATCGCAGTGGGAGGATTCCTATCTCCAGGCCTCAGTCTCCCCATGGCAGATAAAATTAATCCATGATTGCACAGTAAGGATTGTTTCCCTGCCTTACAGGAACCTTGGGGAGTAGAGGAACCAGGAATCCAGCTGGGTAGCTTCCCCCACAAGCTGTCTCAACACCAGCACTAGTGCTGACTTGTTTTAAGAGCCTTCCCCAACAGGATTTACACAAATTCATTAAGCACCAACCCCCCCAAGAAGAATTATTATCAAAAGCTCCCGTTGATTCCTCTTTCAGGATGACTTTAATATGAAGGATTACTTTAAACTGTAGTACTTTAAACTCACAGTTCAGTCCTCCCCCCCCGCATTGAATAAGCAGCTATGGAAAACAGATGGAGGGATTTTCACATTTTCACGCTGCTACAGATTTCAGGTGTGTAGGTTCAGGATGATGAGTGGAACCTGATGTATCCTGGTTCTGGTGCCAGCGGGGCTTAAACGAAGTACTGGGCCAGAAAGAAGCACACATCGGAAAAAATAAGTGGAACAGTACGTTTTTTACAGGATCAGCACTATCAATCCAGACGTGCTTTACGTAGTTGCTTTAATTAGTAAATACTTATTATTGTTATAATTATCAATTATCAAGAAACATTGAAAATCTAATGACAGCATAATGCTTCAGACACAGCCCTTTAAGATATGTGCGTTTTAAATAATTGGAACTTGTCATCTTTCTTTCTTTGCACTCAAAAAAGGTCATCAACAACATCATCATTCCTTAAATTTACAAGAAAAAGAAAAAGCCAGTGGGGAGCCAGTCTTCATTTTCTGCTTTTATCTTTCATTTTTTTTATGAACATCATAATTTTCTATATCCAAATATCCAAACACAAGCGGTACGTGCACAAGGCATGATGGGCCTGCGAAGATGGTTAGAGCTGAAAATCATTCTCTCTTTTAACCAATCACATTTCAGCATAGAAAAAAAAAATGAGCCTGGCTTATCCTCAGTGTTAATACACAATTCACAATCAAGGAGTCTGCCTTGAAAAGGTACAGTCAAAGGCTAAACCAATAATGAAATCATCAGAGAGTCGTACGTAGGGACAATCGCTTCCCACGTCATCTGTCCACTTAAAAGGGAGTAAAATAAACAGAATGTTCCAGGAGAATTGGTCAGCATTACAGCTGGTGGCGAAAGCTGTCTCTAACAGACTAAAATAACTCATTTTCTTCAACAAGCAACAGCTAATTACAAAGCAAGCTGCCATTTTCAGGATTGAAATGAAAGCACCGCGAAAAGAAATGATAAGGATAATGGCAAATGTACTTTATTAATAAAGGAAGCAATGATTAACCTCTGTTAATTACCTTAAAGGGACAGGATGATTGACACCAGGAAATGTCACATGGGTTAACAGTGGATTAAATGTTTAAACCAGATTTGTTTATTGTTTGTCACAAGGTTATTGTTTTCATAATGGACTGTGGAAATTACTAGATTCCGAGCTGTGTGTATTGTAAAATAAGCCGTCTGAAGTAACCATTAATTTGGTGGCAGAGAAGCAGTCATGTGTGCCTGCATTTTTTTTTTTTGTTTTTTCCGTAGTTCAGAAGATAACTTTGTTGTTTTTATTCACAGAACAGTGTGATAACAGGATGCAATATCCACCTCGGGCCAATTACAGCTGATTAGAAATGCTACACAAGTAATTACCCACAGCTGTGCCATGCTAGCTAACAACAGCTCACACGCCACAATTGAAGTCGAGTAAGTTTAAAGTTAAATTTAAGTATTGAAATAAAAGTTTAACGTGCAGAACAGATACGTTGTAGCATTTTTGTTGTTTAACTTTTTTTTTTTTTTTCTGGAGCCCGTAGTTAAGTTACAGTTGCTTGCTGAGTACTGCAATATCCTGGCACAATATGGTCCTCTCTGACTCAACGGCGAAGCTCTCTTGTTAACACGACAGAATCTCATGGACAACACACCTTCACTCAGGCGGACCACTTTCCTCTGTGGTCCTGATAAATTTTACATGGCCTGCCCTTTGAGAGAAGCCATTAGGAGTGCTATATTTATTTATTTATTTATTTGGGGGAGGGGGGTGCATCTCTGAAAGTTTAAAAGTGCTGTCTAAAGACTTTTAATAGAAGCAAAAAGTCAGTGGATACACTGTCCTGCTGTGGATTTTTATTATTTTTTTTTTCTTTTTCTCTACAAGTATACGGCAGTGTTTCTGGAGCAAATACATCTTAAAAATATTATTGTAAGTAAATAAACAATGCTGGGAAGGACGAATGCTGCATTTGAATTGTATTGCCATAAGGTCATTATATTTCAGGAAACTCAAATTTTGGTCCAGATTTTCATTCTCCGCCCATTGGAAGTGTCACATGAATGGTGATATTTACACAGGCGTCTACACGTCTTCCCTACTCATGAAACATACAGAATCAAAGGTATGTACCCAAGCAAGTATGGTTGACTTCATCACAGCAAAAGTGGCCGTCTCCTCATGACTGTTGAATTAATTTTCACCTTTGCAAAATCAACAGATTCACAACGAATCACTGAAATGAAATTAGTTTTTTTCTTTTTTTTCTTCAGAAAGAAAATATGAATAAATTGTCAAGTCTGAAAGTTGGTGGAAAGGATGTAATTCAATGTTTTCACCACATGAACACATCACATGTGCCCTGTTTGATGAAACACCTGTCTGAAGGAAGGAAGGAAGGAGCGGAAGGGAGGGGAAAGGAAGAGAATTGAAGTCAGGGAGGGAGGGGATGGAAAAGAGGGGAGAGAAAGAAAAGGATGGCGGTGAAGGAAGGATGGAAGGGAAAAGAGGGAAGAGAAGGGAAGGGAGCGAAGGACGGAAGTTGTATGCCAAATGAAATGTCAGTGGAGAATGTTGTGTGAATGCAAACATTTGCAAATGTCTTTTTTTGCGATATCAAATTCATACTTGCTGTCGTGGGTATTTCATAAGCACATATAAAAAGTGTCCAGTAGAAATGATGCTGGTTTTCATTTCTGTATGATTTGTTTTGAGTGGAAGTAATAATTTTATAATGCATTGCTTAGAGGCCATTTTCAATAAAACATTTTAATTTTGTTTCATTTCCATTTATATGATACACATCATTTTCAACTTTAAATGCCATAAAGGAGAAGGAGAGTGACTAAATAATATTCCATTCAAATGCTAGGAATGGAGAATTAACAGAAGGCTCATCTTGGGTGTGAGGTAATGAAGTTTCCTTAATTTCCCCAGGGAGCCGCGACACTGGCAGATTTGTGCAGAATATTTCTGAAGACTTCTACCTGGCCACCTGTTTTTGCCATTTCAGTCCTTGCTGCTCCCCTCCTCTGTCTCATGACAAACAGGTCTCTTTCTCCAGGCTGGCCTGTCGACACGTTTGACAGAGACTCACGCCCCTCGTGATTCCTCAGTGTACCATGCCAGTATCGATCTGTGTCTAATTAGGTGGTCATTGTGGAACTGTTATTGGACAATTATACTGCAGAATTTATCCACAATGGACTTCTGAAGAAAGGCTTAATGATTCCATTCTACAAAAGGGCCTAACTGATTACCCGATAATCAGACAGGTGATGTTTCTTTTTACTAATATAGGCAGTGCTGTTAATAAATACAATGTGTAGCATTGACTACGAGAGCTGTGTAACTTAATTAATTATTAAAATTATTTTAGAAGCTCAGGAACAATCTGTGAGATTTAGTTCAATCAATCAATCAATCAATCAATCTTTATTTATATAGCACTGTTTCAACCACAGGGTTTACAAAGTGCTTTACAGGCATTTTAAAAATTAGATAAATAACATCAACGTCCCCTGGGGGATGGGGGAGGACAGGCTCTCAGAGACTCCCGACCCAGGTCTGCAATTACAGCCCACTGCGGGGTATCGCTTCTCGGCAGGATGGGTCATACCCATCCTTGGTTGACCTGCCCACCTGTGTGACAGCACCTGTCTTAGGTTGCCCACCCCTTTCCAAGACAACTGGCCCCCTTACAAGTTATTCAGCCTTTCCCCGGGTCTTGCTCAATCTCCATCCCTCTCCCTAGATAGGACCTCATGAATTCCTGGCACCAACTGTACCTCTGGCCTGTCACCAGTCTTAGTCTCTCCAGGTTGACCAAACCAAACCCAACCAATAGTTAAAGCTAAATAGAGCATATGACAGGAATTATTCACGTCACGTGATACATTTTTGGCTTGCACCTTGATTGTCGGCGGCTAACGTTCCATTGGATTTTCCGCCGAGTTAAACGGGGGCTCCTACTCCATTCCTTCACTTGACCACAGCTGTAATCTCATGCTGGTGAAGCCCCTGGTCTGCAATACCTTGTTAACTCTAAAAGACAGAACAAGTTCATTCATTATATGGCTCCTGTGATGAATGACTTTGGCAGACAATAAGGGAAAGCCAAAGTGTAAATGGTAAGCCTCTCATAAATCACCCAGACACGGTAGTCTAGCCCTTAACCTAAACGCACTCATGGATGAGGATGTATTGTAAGCTTCCTTATCGGGATGATCTAGACTGCAATCTGGGAGCAACCATCCTCCTTCATCTGCAGTTACAGGAGAAAAAAAAAAAATATATATATATGTATTGTTTCTGTTGGCGTTTTCATGGTCACTGCAAATTAATTGTTTACTTTTTTGAGAACTCAGGAAGCCTGTGTTGCTTTTCGCCCTTGTAGCTCGATGTACTGACTTACAAGTTCAATAGAATGTCTGCAAACGGGGTCAGCTGAAGCGTTAAACTGATCACGCCAAGTGCAATCAGGTGCAACTTTTATGCAGAGAGTTAGACATGTGAATGAAAGTCTGAAATAATTCTCAAATAACATATGACCCAGAAATAAATTCCAAGATATTTGCAACAGTAGATTTTTACAAGATGCAGTGATATGTCAGTGATGTGTATGGTAATGAAATGCGTTTCAGAATTGAAGAACTATGAAAAGTCATGTCTTTAATAATACATACCATGTTTTTAAAAAGCATGAAGATGTAACCTTAACATCGCTTTACTTTTGTGGTGTTTTGATATCACATGAGATGAGGCTGTGCTCCTGCTGTTCCATTTTCCGTCTATTTATAACCTCAGTGGCTGGAGCCCTCACGGATGACAAGTTTTTGGCCAGACTAAGAAGAGAGAGAGGGAGAGAGAAAAAAAATTATATATAATAAATAAAATGTCAAAAAAGATCAAATTGTCATATTTCATATAAAATTTTAATGGAGTACACCTCTCTCGCTGCTCGTTTGTGTCACAGGAAAAGACAGTGGCTTGCAGAGGCTGCAGATAAGCAGAATAAATAAATAAATAAATAAAGCAATAAAATAAATAAATAAATACATAAATAAGGCTAGATGGGGAGCACCTCCACGGGCAGCTAATTTCCCCATCAATTCTAACTCTGGCACTTGGCTGTATTCCCCCGGAGCTCTGGACCCTGTACAGGTGTACAGAACAGATCCCAGAACAGTCTAGCAGGCCTATGTGGAGCATCCCTGCCGGCTATGACATTATTTAAAGTGGACTCTTCCCTACCCCGCCCCAGATAGGATCGAGCAGGTGATCCAGTAAAATGGGATCCCTTTTCATGTTAAAATGTCTCAAAATTAATTCTCTTTCTTATTTACTGAAATATAATGGATTCACGTTCTAGACAGAGCAAACATTAAAATGCATGAGGAAAAACTTCCAATCTGGTCAAAGAGGTGGAAAAAGAGAGTAAAAATGTAAAGTTAGTGTAGCCCCTAGGGGTAGGAAGCTGAAGATACTACTAAGTCCCAGAAGGAATGCGCAGGACCCCCGAGTATTTAACCAAAATTACTCCGATAAAACACCCCGGTTTAATACATACACACACATCCAGATGTCAGGTTTAATCATTACCTATTGCAAAGTGAGAACACTCTCACTGGCACTTACTACGTGCGTTTAGCAGGTGCCGGTTAGACCCACATTTGCCTCCGGAACCCCTTCAAGGGTAGAGTAGTTGTGCATTCAGAAAAGCCATTCTGCATACCACTGTTAGAGAGCAGCTATTTTTGCATCTGTGGCCTTCCTGTTAGCTCAAACAAGTCTGGTCATTCTCCTCTGATGTCTCTCATTGACAATGTGCTTTGCCACTTGCTGGATTTTTATTAATTTTTGTTTTATTTTCATTTTTGTTTATAGCACTAATCTCTTGCAGTGTATTATATTTCCAGGCTGTCACTGAGATGCAGGAATCACCACATCAACACCATTTTTACCATCACTTAGATCACATGCCTTGACTATTCCACTGCTTAGCTACGTGCTAACGGAGCTTGGTGATCCTGTCTGAGTGCCACATGCATCCAGCTGCAGCCGGAAGATCTCTGTTCGAAAGAGCAGAGACGTTGGATTAACTAGGAGATGTACCTAAAGAAACGTCCACCCGAGTGCTCAAAATAGCCGTACGATTCAACAGTAATTAAACATAACAACAACAGAAACAACAGTAACCAGTGACACAACCAGACCGATGTAAAAAATATGATATGCAAGAAAAACGTGCTAGCAGACAGATGAAGACCTGATTGGATTATCTGCTAGTTGTCTAATTCTTTGTAGGCTAAATCAGAGACTGCCTAGTTTGTTTGTGTTTGTTTGTAGTAAGGATTAGGTGAATAAATTTGCCAGAGAGCCTTTTTCAATATTTGTGTACATGTATCATAGTGAGCAGTGAGCAACTGAATGATATCTGACACTAATCTGAATGCGGGAATGTTTATGCTGCCATACAGACGCTCATCACTGGGCCTGATATCCAGTCTTGACTTGGTCAAGGCGCTAGACCTCACCTTACCCCTTCCACAACACGCTGTGCCCTACAACGTACGTTACCAGGCTATGAAGAGTTCCTTATAGAGTGCTGTTGGTCACACTGTATTTGTCCTTGACGGCACTTTCGGTGAAGACGTCGATGAGATTTAGCCAGAGACGGTAGCGTTGAATACACCCTAACACTAAACGGGACCTCCGATAGACAAACGGCATCCCTAAGTTCAAACATAATCTGAAGCCTTTCAATGATCTGCTCCCGCAGCAATGCGATGCTTCGCACAGCTGCGTCTTTGACAGCCTTGTAGAAGTTCCCGCGCAGACCGCGAAAACGGTCAATTGTGCCTCACGCTAACTGTTTGCCGAACAGTGCACTTCACACGGTCGCGTAAATCACAAATGAGCTTTCCCTGCTCCGCCGTCTGGCGCTCAGATCATTTACGTGCTGTGTAATATCGGTACGGAGAGACAGTACATAGGTTTGGAAGCTATCAGGCACCTCATTTATAGGATGGCAGACATGAATGCGTCGAATTCGCAAGGCAACTCTAAAAATCTCTTGGGCACTCAGCTGCGACCGAGCCAGCTGACATGCTGTGTTGCAGCACGCTGCTACGGTACCGCCATTTCTGTGCGCCGCATTCATGGAGAAAACACTGGAATGATTAAATTCAGGAGAATGGGTGAGCTTATCACAGGAATGATAACACCAGTGACTCAACGGTGAGACTGCTGATCATGATAACACAGAGTCTGCTGTGCTCACTGATTTAACGTGGCAATTAATTGTGGTCATCAGTCCAGAATTCCTCTCTCTTTTTTCTTCCCCTGTAATTCTGCCATTGGTCTTAAGAAACCTGAGATTTCCCCACTGTTTCGTACAAACTCGGAGTCTTCTTTTAATTCCCTGCGAGCTAAGCAGTGTCATCTACTTCTCCTGCTACCCAGATCTTCCAATATAAAAGGCAACCTCCCTGTATTGGTAATACCAAGCGCATCCACTCGAAGAAACACAATACAAATGGTAACAAAACAAAAAATTCTAAAGCTATTTCCTCTGCCTACTTGCTTACATATTTATAGTCATAAATGGTTTACCAGCTTCTAAAAAAAGACTATCATAAGATTCTCTCCTATAATATCTTTTAATGTTATTTTCTGTAATGACAGCAGCAAAGAGACGAATTGCTTTCTTCCAAGGGGCACGCAAGCCCTCATCTGACCATCCGTTATGTTAATTTGCGATTCTCTACACCACTCATTAATTTCTTTGCCACATCGGTATTTGTTTGCCTGTACTTTATAACCACTGGATCTTCAGACTTTGCTGAGATATTCGTTCCGACGTGTACTGCTTCGCATACGAGGACGTTCTGTGATGCAGCTGAGCTAACGTGAACAGCAGTGTGTAGGACAAGTGACAGAGAGCTGACAATAGGTGTTGGCACAGGACACAGTGTAAAGGCATTATTACCTTGTTATAAATATTTTAGTGAGGAGTGTGGACTGCAAATGGCCCAGTAAGACAACTAGAATCATTATCAAAATGTTGCTACAATGATGAACCAAACCGGCCTGTGGGTCCTGTTTGCTTAGCAGATAAACACGGTTTAAAATATCTATTTCAAAAACTGTTGCTAGCCTTCACATCTTCTGATTTTTCTTTTTTTTTTTCTCATTCACCCCTTTTCCTTTGCCTCCAAAGATCTCAAACAGAATCTCTTCTTTTGAAATCTTCACTGCTTAGCCTCCATCGGTAAGTATAATCTGGAAGCAGGCATTGCTGGGATTTGCACCGCTAACAGTCGTTTTATTTGTCGAAAAGAAACATGACGATTAATCCCTTTAGAATGTACACGACCTGAAAAATGACAAAACCAGAAGGCCAGTACTTCATTATAACACTCCTGCCTGATTCCATCTGCTAATGTGAAGAGCATTGTGATCACGTTAACCCTAAGTAAAGAGATCTCGAGATAAATCAGAACCATTTTGCAAAGTTGTGAAGAATGCCATAGTATTACATGGAAACGGAAAACGACTGCGAACCAGCCTGCTCTATAAACTTTCACTTGAAGCGATTGACACAACATGTCCATATTTATGCACCCTGTAAATCTAACAGACGTATACAACACAGGATGTAGGTGAATTACTGTCACTATTTCAGGACCAGCAGGTCGCAAAGTGACTGGGGTAAAGTGCTGAGCAAAATAATCCATGTCAGTGGACTGCTTGACAGACAAAGAATGAAACAAACTCATTCTCCCCCCTTGATCTCCAACTTCAGCTTGGAGAAAT
Source organism: Gymnarchus niloticus (assembly GCA_009936485.2). Classification (NCBI taxonomy): domain Eukaryota; kingdom Metazoa; phylum Chordata; class Actinopteri; order Osteoglossiformes; family Gymnarchidae; genus Gymnarchus; species Gymnarchus niloticus. The sequence continues at coordinate 26,906,670 of JAACJT020000001.1, read as the reverse complement.
GACTTATTTCAGGCACTCAGCTGGACTCAGTTTATGGCCACGCCCGCTCCCTCGGTATGCCGGCCATGCGAGCAGACGCGTCTTACTGAGCAGTTTTCTCAGGTCACTCCCTACGTCGAAAATACGCGTTTCGAGTCGAAGGATTTGAAAAGGCCGCAGTAATTGCTTTTCCCTCCCTGCAACTCGGCCTTCTCGTGATCTTTCTGGTAAACCTAATTGACTTGTACTGGAACCCATAATTAACACGGCAGCATTTATTGCTGATTTAAAAACTTTCCCCTTAATCAGTGAAGAAAATCGATTATGTCGCCTGTCTGTTATTACTGCAACACCATTTTGTGGATTTATGGGGTAATACGGTTGATGATTCATCGCAGGGAAAAGAACAGTCAAACTGTTTTATACGTGCATTTAAGCCTGATTATACTAAATAAAAATGAACACACTCAACCTCCCACTGCACTTACAGCTGGGGATTTAAAGCATTCATTATTCGGAGTGTACTGGGAAAATATTCCAAGGCTAGGTGGAAGCTAAGAGCTGAGGGTAATTCCGCCTGTGGGAAGCATAGTTTTCAAAAGTCTATACCAAGATAGGATGGCATAGCGGGGACCTCAGACCTGGGACAAGCCTGGTGGATATCACTGCAGCAGGAAGGTGCGAGGCCATTAATTGCTTTGAGAGTCAAACACACGAGATGGGTAAACGTAAGCCTTGAGCCAACGTTTTATGATTGAAAGGCTTTGGCTAATGTGTTCCCATGATCTCAAAGCAGCGAGCGCCCAAACAGTTTGGTTCTGAATACACTTTAATTTATTCCAGATTGTACCTGGCGGCCTGCAGAAAGAGGGACTGTGATCGCTGAGCTGGTGGCATGTGAGCAATTCACTGGGGCTTCAGTAAATGACAGCAGGACAGGTTCGCCTGCGTTCCGAAATGAAAGAGGAGTGTTTTCATTACTTTGAGCCCATCTCCCGAAAGCTACTCTTCAACCACTGCTTAATAAGACATGCAACCAATACCAGAGCCAGAAGAACTGATGACCCTTCACTCCCGATGCGCCTCTTTCCTTGGTAGCCAAGCTACCGTACATACAAATGCAGTCTTCCTCAGACACGTGTGACCTTCGTAAAAATACTTTTTGGCCATTTTTAGGAGTAATCCAAAATTCTCAACAACGTGCCACATGACATTTCACTGTAATGATTAACTACATCAAACAGATATGTTATATGTTTTGACAAGAAGTTCAAATGTGCATATCTTATTCTCGGTGAAGGTGCAATGACGACATCCTGTGCCCCGCCATAGGCTGAGAGGCCATTTCTGAGTACGCCAGCTTCCTCCCCCAGTCCGACGAACAGGCATCTCCAGATCCCCCCCTCTTTTTAGAGCGTCCTCCCTATCCACTCTTCTCCTATAACGCCTTTCCCAGACTCTTCCCTGCCTGGTACTCCGTATTTCCTGACACCGTTCCTGAGTCTCCAGGCATGTCCCGTGACCCTATATTACATATCAGGCTATGGAAAATGGAACTGAAAAAAGAATTCAGCAGAAACCCATAATATGTAGAGTACATCTTGGCTTAGCAGTAGAAGGGCTATGCTGAGTAATCCTAACCTTCAAAATCCCTCAATATGGGATCCATATGCAAATGTTCAATGTATATTTGGTGTGAATGCTGCTGACTATTTCGTGTTGCAGCATTATTAATTTATTATTCACGACACGCCCGGGAGCCATGTATATCTACTCATACCCGCCCCCTACCCACCCCCGCCTTACGCTGCCCTGTGTCTTGCACCTTCTCAGCTCAATTAATCTTTATAGCGCCTTTCACAACACAGTTGCCGTAAGGCACTTAACAGCAGCGTGCGGTAATTACAGTGTACATCGATGGAAAAGGAAAAGGCCAGAAGGCAGCAGAGCAGAGGAGAGGAACCAAAAACTCCTCAGCAAGGAGAAAAAGAACCTCTGGGGGTCTGACGTCAAGGGGCCGCCCGACTCAGCGGGGAGACCTATAAGGCCATCGTAGAAGACCTCCGAATCACCGTCAGCCACTTCTTTTCACACTTCTGTCACTTTTTGTCTGCATCCTGCACCATGATCCTGGTGGAACCATCATGTCATTCCACTCTATCCTTGTGAATCATTAACACGACAATTAAGCACACCTGACTTCTGATGTAGCTGTTCTAGCAGATGAAATGCTACATCAGTAGCTACAAAATCACTTTGCATAAAAAGCAACAGCAGTTATGCATGGCATTAATGTTGGATAACAGAATCAACTGTCCTTGAATTTAGAACAATTTGGAGAAGCCGATTTAAATAAGCATGCTCACAAATGGGAGGAAAAAGGGAACAAATTACAACGTATGTGCCTTTTGGGAGGTTCTTAGCTTTTCCTGAAGTATACAGCGTGACTCAGTGAGTATTATTGACAGATCGCAGCTATATGATGGTCCCAGGCGAAACTCCGTGATGAGGACGTGAATTCAACAGAACAATGAAACTCCGAGGTGAGGTTTTAGGGAGGAGCTGGCAATTAATAACCTCACCTCACGAAATACAGGCAGGCAGGCTTTTATATTAAAGTAAGATAAAGCATTTCCATAAACCATATTGCAACTTTGCTAAAAGGAAAAGTTTGTGATCTCACATGCGATTAAATCTGGTACCGTAGTGTATTTGGAAACTTACTAATAAGAGTATTCAGTTAGTCATTAAGCAGACGTTCATCCTAAAACTACGTTTGGTAACCAATGACACAAGCAAAGCCTCCAACTGACATTTTGCAGATTCATTTGTATGTTTTGGATTTTTTTTTTATTTATTAACTTATGGGGATCTATTCTTCGAGGAAAAGAGGAGGGCCAAAGAGGAGGTTTATGGATGCGGTGAGAGAGGACATGTGGGTGGCTGGTGTGACAGAGCGGGATGCGGAGGACAGGAGGAGATGGAGGCTGTTCATCAGCTGTGGTGACCCCTGACGGGAGCAGCCGAAAGAGGATGATGATGATGATGATGGGGATCTATTCTTCATCGATCTCAGGAAACGCTGGATTTAAATTATATCAAAGATGGAGTGACAAGCATAGCAAGAAATACAAGGAACAAAAAACTGCGTATTATATCATACTATAAAAGGTGAATATCGAGCCTTTCCTTCAGTAGTCAGATTATATAAGGTTTTCACAATTAAGGGCATAAGCACCATGGGCCACACTGCAAATTAGCAAAGGACTGCATCAAAAATTCATGTTTCCAGAAGCCATAGTTGCTGGAAGATGGAGGAGCTTTGGTTGCTCCCCGTTCGATGGGAAATCAGCCGTGCTCCACAATCTGCTGTTTATCTAAGCCAAGAAGAATGAATCAAACATAGATCCACTGGACACTTTGTTACACTCAAAAGCGCAATGGTAATCTGCCTAGTCAGCTGGACTAGCAGCGAACCAGGAAAGGAACAGACTGCATCTTCAATCTGTAAGCTGCAAGCTGGCTAATAAGCCAAAATGAGTGCCAGAGTTTATGGAACACTGTAGAAAGCACACGTAGAAAAGGGGCTGTCAAGTCGAATCATGTGCGATTTACTGTCATACCATTCGCTAGATACTAGGTAGCTTTTGTCCAGGAGCGCTGGGCAGCACAGAGACAGCAAGTGAGAAAAAAACAAGGTGTTCACAATAATTTAAAAAGTGTAAAATTGCGAGACGAGGGCTGGGCTAATCCCAATCTGTGTGCGGTGTCTGAGCGTGTAGACCAATGAGCCGTAAATAATGCAACAGCAGTGAATGGTCTGTAAACCACATTACATGAAACAGCAATATACTTTTATATATTTTTGTTTTTACTTCACTCCTGTCTGCAATGTTTCTGTTTGTGATGTTTCACCTGGACCTGCTAACCGTTTATGCTCACGCTGTATATCATTGTTCATGCATGAAGTGTGTGTCATGAGTACTTTTAAAAGAAGTAAATTGTGGCCCACCGCAGTCACCTAGACATGAAAGCTATACATATGTTCAGTATGTGTGTGTGTTTCTTGATTAATTATTCCGTATAATTAAACTCGATCACCTTTTCAGATATCATGTCATGTCAGGGAAGAAAATACGATAAGATCATGACCTCAGTGTCCCCTTGGTGGATGTTTTTTTTTTTTTTTTTTACCATTACTGATGGGAAATGTCACTTATAAAATAATTCAATAAGACATCGCTACTCTCTGCTTCTTCGCTCTGCCCTGGTAACTGTCTGTGAGCAAACTACTTTGACAAGTGATATTTTGCAATTTCTGAAGACGTTCTTGCTGACAGGGATAACTAGCTTTTTTTTCCATTCGGTATCAATATTGGTAAAATTATACAGGGGCCATGTTATGATTAATAATAGTAATAATAATCATCATCGCCATCATCATTTTGTTCATCCCTGTGGGGAGATTTGTAGTTTTTCCGGTTTGCCTATCTTGCTCTCCAAGTCGAGAGCCAAGGGTCAGTGTGTAGGGTCAGCTGGTGTCCGGGGCCCCGGGAGCGATTCAGGTTAAGGGCCTTGCTCAAGGGCCCAATGGTGATATGGACACTTTTGCTAGCTGTGGGATTGGAACCTGCATTCTTTCCATCATGGAGACAGACACCGAACCTAACTTGCCAAATATAAGAATTACATGGACTCCATTGGAGAGATATGGTGACCATCATTATTTAGTAAATACAGTCTTCCTCCACAGCGTATTAAGCAAAGACATCCTGCTTAAATGTAATATTCTGAGAGTGCAGGTATTAAATAATCATCGCTGAGGACTGCAGTATCTAACAAATATTGAGGTACGTTCTGCCAATCTCAGCTGCTGTAATCGTGAAAATTAAAAAAAAAAAAAATCGGCAATCTAAAACAGATACAGTTCACCTGCTATCGTTATTATGATTCAGTCGTCTCCTTTTGGCTGTCTTGCAGTCAGGCTGTATATGCATGGCCGACCCTCTGCCTATTGCAGTCTCCAAACAGGATTGATGGTGGGGTGTGAAGACTAAGCGGAGCCCAGCCAGGCATACTCCACAGTATTTCATTAAATACACCATACGTTAGCTCTAATATATATATGCTATAGTAAGTCACACACAATTACTATAGAGAAATCTGTTTAAATCAGCAGCAGGGTGCAGGTATCATTCTGCATTCCTATAAAAATCCTTGGTTGGTTGCCTTCCCTCACCAACAATACTGGCTGTGTTACACATGTATAATGGTCTGGCCTTCCCTTTACACTGATGGGATAAGAAATATCAAACTTTTAAGACCGCTGTTCCTGTTTTTAGAGGGAAAAAAAAAAAATCTGAATGTTTGTTTGTCTTTATGTTTGATTTTGCTTCTGGCAAAGTGCAGCTGAAATCCAGCGGATGGTCTTAGCATTACCATTCAGATTTGTGCACTTAGGGATGTCCTTTTCAAGCTTTTACATGTCATTGGACTGTAACGAAATAACATTGTGTTTCCCATTTGTAAATAAGCTCTGTGCTGGGCCACGACATGAAAGATGGCACCTTTACAAAACAGTCCAATTAAGAAATGTATCTGGCTGTACAGCTTTACGCTGCCTTAAGGAGAATTAGGCACACTGACAAACAAAAAGGAGAAAATAATGTTAAACCAACTAACGAAGGACTACATTGAAAGACGGACCTCTGAGTCGAGAAAGGGTTATAAATGTCATTTCTCATATTTAATGCATTTTGACTTTATTGAACCACAGTAAAATTCATTGACCAGATGGAAAACCCTTGGCACATTTGTAAATATCCAGAGTGCTAGCCATCAAAAACATGCAAATATGCAGAAAATCAGAAAGGAAAATTATCCATTTAGTTTCCAAACCTCTTGATCCTATTCAGGGTCACAGGGGGCCTGGAGCCTGTCCCAGACAGTCCTGGGGCACAAGGCAGGGGACACCCTGAATGGAGGGGGCAATCCACCACAGGACATAGTCACACACACATACCCAATCACACATTATGGACAATTTAGACATGCCAATTAGCCTGCAACGCATGTCTCTGGACTGAAAGGGGAAACTGGAGTACTGGGAAAAGACCTGTGAAGTCCAAGCAGTGCATGCAAACTCCACACACACAGAACCAGAAGTGGGATTCAAACACACAACCCTGGAACTGACAATGTCAACCACTGGACCACCTTGCTCCGAAAATAAAATGATTCAGAATATTTTTGAATATTTTTGAAAACATTAGTAAATGAGGCTTTCGGGGTAGGGGGGTCTGATTCTGTCCATGCTGTGTGGGCTGTTCGCATACCCTCCCTGAGTTTCACACGTTTCATCCCAGCCTCCACTGTCTTCAAAACAGACCAAAGACACACAGTTAGTCAAATTTTCACTTCTAAACTACTGTTGGCATTTTTATGCCTGTGCTCCTCCCTTTTGTGGACCAGCATCCCTTGCCTGGTGCACCGTGCTACCAGAAATCAGATACAGATGACCAGGGACTCTCCACAAGCTTGTGATTGATGGCTAGCTGGAAGGTGGAGTCATGAATTATAATACTGTGCTAAAGTATATTTTACCTGATAATCGCACTGACCTATATTTACATTGCAAAAAATCAGTACTTTATGGGCTTCTGAGGTTTTAAAATATTATTATGCATTTAATTTGTGTGCAATGTTTTGTATAAATATGATCGGGTTAATTTGATGATACCTAAAAAGCAGACTGTTAACCCTCACCCACAACGTGGACTCAGTTCCTAGACATTTTCAGATGCGTGTGAAACCGGGGGGGGCGTTTTTGTGTCAAAATAGGAATCTACTGCATGAAGACTAGGAGATTCTCTGAAGTGAGGATATTGTTTGAAAACCTTTCTATCTTAAAAAACAGGCTTCTCCTAAGATAATAATAAAGCAAAAAAAAAAAAAAAAAAGCTCTGGAGGTTCCAGGATTTTCAATGGTTTTTTTCTTACAAATCAGCAATTTTTTTTCTTTTTTTGTACCATCAAAGGTTGGAAGTTCGGTAGTGAACAATTCATCTGCCCTGCCTACAGGACATACATAGATCAATATCTGTGATACCTTTTTGACAAGATAAAGAGAAAGTGATTACATTTTAGCTTACTGTTCTCCAGCTAAACTAGTTATGTCTGATGGTGCTACAAACTAGGACAGATGTCTTGGATTTTGACCCCTTGCACGCCCAGGAATGTATGCGAGCTCTGAAAGGGAAGTAGGTATGATATGCATTGGTTTATTCAGGTAACATCTATATGCATGCCATCGATGACATGTTGTCAGTAATAATGTGTACATGCTCAAACTGAGTCCTCTTTCAACCATTGATCTGAAACATGGATGGGTATTGGATGTTGACCACAGGCAGTATGTAATGATATGTATGCCATGTATGAATGTTTGTATATTTAGTTTTGAAGAAATCCATCTGTCTTCCAAGTCTTTATCCTGGTCAGCATTAGTGGAGGCTGGAGCCTACCCCAGGAAGCACGGGGCACATGTGGTTGATGTATGCCCTGTAAGGAGCCTTCATCATCATCATCGTCGTCGTCGTCGTCATCATAGTCGTCGTCATCATCATCTTCTTCGTTGTCTTCATCATATTCATCATCATCATCGTCGCCATCATCTTCTTCATCGCCGTCATCTTTGTCGTCATCATCATCATCATCATCGTCTGTACAGATCGCGTGTTACATAACACTTTGGGGTCACCTCCCTCAGTGATACGATCTCTTCATCAGAACATTGGTCTTTCAAGGTCATTGTGATAATAATAATTAACACTTCATGCAAGAATCCCAGCCTACGATACAGAATGTACTAGAAAATGCAAGAGATGATGTCATCACTCCAGGGCAGGGAAGCATTTCATAAAAATGGATTACCTTCACTCTGTGCTTGTGAAACATTTGCAGGATCTTCTCAATGAGAAGAAAGAGCAGTAAATAAAAAGCTCATTATCCTGCTGTCAAAATAGCCTTCCACCCTCGATGGCTCACCACCTCATATGCACTTCCCTGTAGTGGAGATTAACAAACTGCTCACAATTTTGTTTCTGCCACAAAGCAAGAGCTGCACAGACCAGCAAGAGGAGATTTCCCAGCACATAATACCAACTCCCATCATCTAAGATGTGCTGTTGATTCCATGTGTTTCATTTGTCAGCTGGGGCATAGTGAGACATTAAAATGAACGCTAAGCATTAGCTTAACAGCTATACCACAGAAATACTGTGACAGATCTGAAAAGTTTCTCAGACTATGTCTTTGGTATTTTTTTTTTCCAGATTTTGCTTCATTCTGAGTGGGATCTCACGCAGAGCTCTATCATCCTTCACAAAGGCTACAGGCTCACTGTTACACTGCACTGAATAAGCTGTATTTGAGGATGGATGGATGGATGGATGTACTGATGGATGAATGAATGAATGAATGAATGATGGATGGATGGATGGATGGATGGATGGATGGATGGATGGATGGATGGATGCTATAGTTCTGTTTAACATATGGCTACACCTACCTTCAAAAGTTACACGATCTCTCTTGTGTCTAATTTTGTCTGATCTACTGTACTACAAAATACTCTACCAGTACGGGGGGACGACGACAAGGTGATGAATGAAAAGGAAGTCATGTGTGATCGTAGATTAGTATCATTATTATGATAACACCTTTAAGTGGATTGTTTTACAGATCACCAAATTCAGGCCGCGCTGCAAAAACAACAAGGGTTCTTCCTTTCCCCTTATTAAATAGCTTCTATGTTTAGACATAAGGTCATGTTCGGGGTCAGCAAGTAACTGCAGGCTATGATCATAAGATTTCTGATATGGTTTGAAAGTCCCTGACCATTGCTAAATAAGGAATAAATGTCCTGGAAAGGAAGACATTGTCAAGCAAGACAGAGCTTACAGGTACATAAAGTTGAACATTAGGCTGTCTGACCGAATTCTTGTTTAGCCACACTATATCCTCGGTCATGAACTGCTCAAGGTCACTGCAATTACTTGTGGAGAATTTTGACAGAACTTGTAGTCTCAGGATTTTTTTTTTCTCCTTAAGAAAAGCTCTGTGGAGCTTGGGTCATTAGTTTAAACCAGCATCAAAGACTCCTGGGATGCTGTCATCTACTATGCGTGAGGCATTAGAGCAACATTTGAAAGTTTAGATTACTTCCTATCATATACATCGAGACTCTTTGATTCTTTGATCTAAGTATTGAAATTGTAGACCTGAATAACTTCTTATCAATGATATGGACCTAAATGGGTGGCTTTAGCATATAGTTCATGAAAAAAGAGCGGGCCAAACACATCAAAATATGTCATCAATTTACACGCAAAATAAAACTAATTTTACTATTGGTTATGTACCTCACAGTTAGATGACATTACCAGAAACCGTATTTTGCAAAATATCAAGGTGGTTAAGAGGGCGTTCAAATGCCAGGTTTGTTTTCCTGCACTTTCCTTGGGAGCAGTTAATGCTTTCAAAATCATTATCAATCATTTCATTATTCTCGTTCAATGGTACACACAGCATCCTTGTACAATGCGCCTGCTTCACGTCGGAAACACTTGTGTCATATAAAGTGGGGAAATTACAGCTACACCCTTTAAAAAGTAAATTAGCTTGGTAAATGTCAATAGCGTTCGCTGATATATTCTATATCATTGAACATTCCTGTAAAATTTTATAGTAGGTTAATTATACTCTTAATTATTACAGACTATTGTTTAGACTTGTTGCAGACTCTAATTAAGCAACCGATAATGTCAACCTAACGGAAAGTGTCCCTAATGAAACACACTCACACACACATAGTTTAAATCTCTGAGCCTGTTGTGTGGGTGAAACAGTATCCCAGTGTCTGTGGTGTTGCTCACACCTCCTGGGTTGTGTGTTTGACTCCTACCTCTGGTGTTGCGTGTGAAGTTTGCATGTTCTGCCTATGATGTGTTAGTTTTCAGTACAGCCAAGAATGTGCAGTTTGCTGTGACAGCATCTCTAAAGTGCCAGCCTGTGTACCCCAGAGTGTACCCCAGCCTTCTACCCTGTGATGGACTGGCATCCCATCCAGGGTGTACCCCAGCCTTCTACCCTGTGATGGA
>JAACJT020000001.1:26866370-26889576 GCA_009936485.2 Gymnarchus niloticus | reverse complement strand
GTTAGCCTGTGTCATGCAGGTTCTGTGTGTGGGGAGTTCACGTTAGCCTGTGTCATGCAGGTTCTGTGTGTGGGGAGTTCACGTTAGCCTGTGTCTTAAAAAAAGAATCAGAGCTTACTAAAAATACTTTCTTTTGGTCAAATATTCATTGTATTGCAATGACAGAAATGGCATTTTCAACGAGCCTAGCTTAATATAAAGTGGTCAGGCCGTAGTTGAAAGTAATAAAAATTGTGTAATCCAGTTTGGAGTTGAAATAATAATCTAGGTGAAGGATCTTAAGTGGAAAAGAAATCCTGGAAGAGATCTATTTATCAAATCACTATGTCTTCCTGCTTCTCTCTATTGGTGCATTTTCCAGTTTTATGAAACCTTTGATTATTTCAGTCTCTCGGACACCGTTTTTGGTTTTGGAAATATTAAGGCGGTGAAACTGCACACACAGACTGGAGCTATCTACACTCCGGGAAAAATGGAAGTCAGAAGTTATGGCACTTTGGTCCAGTAGCGCCCGTGAATAATGCAATAATAGATAACACTTTTGAAACACTGCTGAATAAAAAAAAGAGACAGAATGAGGTACGACAGGCAGAGCCTGACCGAGGAAAACAAACATAATTAATGTTTTGATAGAGTGCGTCTGGTGTTAAATATTACATACAATCATTCATTAATTTTCACACATCTGCCTACAATCAGATGCTACTGGGTGACATTCGTAACGTTAAGTAAATCATTAAGCTGCCTCGATGGAACAAACTCGTGTCCATTAACATTTTCATATGTGTCATAAGTTATGACACGTAATAACATACATTTTATCTGAGACTCATTATACACACTTCCTTTAATGCTCAGTCGTGCCCATTTTGAATGTGTAGAAATTTTAAAAGGAGGTCTCTGAGGTCACAGCAGTGAGAATTGAATAGAAGGAATAAGATGCGGTCGGATCTCTGTGTCTCGAAAGGCTTCACGGTGAGTCGGCAGACACGCAATGGCCTATTTATGGAAACGGGGGAGTTTCGCCGCAGTGGTTCAGCCGCAGTCTGACTGGAAGTAGCTTCATTATCCCGAAGGCGGAGGAGATCGTTCTTAAAGCATGATGTGGCTCTCTGCCCTCTGAGGGCCCACGATAACTCCTGAGAGCTACAGCAGAGCAGGGTTACGGGCTTCTGTCACTTGGTCAAAGCCATCATGCAGCCATACATAGCATTCCCTCACTGGTTCCAATATCGAACTCTGCTGTGAGACATGGGTTAAATGCTTCGGACTGTACCACTTTCAAACGAACATATTCAGACCTCTTTACAAAAATACGAATTAAAGTAATTAGCAAAAGAGGTGCATGCCTTACTCATAAACAATTGTTTAGAACATATAAAAAGGTAACCCCTCTATTCTATTGACAGATTTGTATCCGTATCAGATCTAGAATTTCAAGTCATAGCTAATCAGCTTCGTCACTACGGCCATTACAGTTTATGACTTTTGTTTGCCTCGATCAGTGATTCCTGTGGAAAAGTCATCTTTATCGTCATCACTTTAGGACACTGGAAACACCGCGTGTAGTCAAATGCAACTTCCGATTTCCTGAATTCTTAATCCAATTCAGGGTCACGGGGTCTTCTGGAGCCTATCCCAGGCAGTCCTGGGGCACAAGGCAGGGGACACACTGAAAAGGGAACTAACGCATCGCAGTCATATAACTCGTACGGATGTATATATTGTATATTATTTACATCAGATATTATCACTGTTATAAAACTATATATAAATAAAGCTTCTTTCAAATAAAGCATTACTACTTCAAGCACAGTAATCGGAAGATCTTGGCAGCCTCTGATATGCAATACAATTGCCGTCTCCCTTGGAGTCCATGCGTGGGATTAAGTTTCGAACCCAATCTCTTTATTTTTTCCTCCTGCAGTTCTGAAAAAAAAGGTAGATGGAATCAGAGGACCACTGAGAAGGCCTGGCAACAGACACCAAAGGGAACCGAGTATTCAATCATTGGACTCCGATTGAATTAAAAATAGTTGTTACCATCTACATCTTCAGGACTGGATTCTGTCTGCTATTTGTCTTCCTTTGAATTGCAGAATCTCATGGAGGAAGATATCACAGCGGAGTATAGTGTAGTCAGCTAGATCCTAATGAATCTTTTTCTTTTTTTTAACAAATCTACACAGCACAGGATATAATTGCCACTTCAAAGTGTGTTCTGAAACTTTTGTGTCATCGATAAGCTGCATTTCATTCTGAGCTGCAGTCTCAAAATTAAAGTATGGTGAGCATTAATATGCTTATGGAATCTCACATAAAGTATGACCCACTAATTATAAAAAGAAAGTTGTCAACAGTGTCAGGTCTGTGAAAAGAGCCATTTTATTCCCTGTGTACCACTGCAAAAACTTAAAATATTTTAAGTGAAACCTTGACCTCACTTCTAAACAAGCCATGACCATTAATAACAATATATGAATTATAATTTTTATAATATGTGATTATCACCTCCAGTCACCTCCATCATCATCCTGATCTTGATTGTTGTGTGAGCAATTTAAAATTATGAATGCATCTCTTTCAGGTTTAAATTTATTAACCCTAAAATATATATATATTAAAATGCTTCAATACCTACAGTGGGTACAGGTGCTGTGCGCTGTCAGTCACTGAGCACTCTGGGCAGTTTTTACTGAAAGTTTCTTATCTGACAGTGACTGACAGTCTATGGTAAAGCCCACCCCCCACGCATTTCGAAGTGTCATTTCTCCCATGGCTAAACTAATTAATCACTCATTATTGATGTCTCACACTATAATATAAACACCAACGTTAAACCAGATGACAGTCGGCTGAATTAGCAAAATCAGTCACACAGACAGGATGACAGAGCACTATGAATTAACTTAATTAACTAGTATGCATTTATTAAACATAATACATCCATGCGGCTCTTTCCTATAACTGCTTAGCCAATGTTGGGACACTGTGAACCTAGAACCTCTCCCCGGAAGCACAGGCCGTAAGGCATCCTGGATCCAAGAAGGGATAGCCGTCCATCACAGATTAAAATTAAAAATCCCATTAGATTAAGCAGAGCCAGGAACAAAATGTGCTTGCTTCTGCTGAAACTTAAAATTTGATACATTGACAAATATGCTTCCGACAAAAGCACTATAATTTATGCAAATAGTGCAGAAAGCTAACACCCTAATTAATTAGTTTTACATGAAATGGCTTGTTGGAAATTCATTTGGTCATGTTTCTGAAACCGACCGTGGGATGAAGAAGCCGGGTTTGAAACCCTTCCTCCGGCTACGCTAGTCAGTAAACCGAGACTATGTATAGGCACTGTGTGTAAAAACAGCGCCTAGCTGAGTTTATGCACACGTGTGTATTTAACGTTCGGCTGTGAGGGTTTGCATATCCATTCTCTGTGAAGAGGTTCCTCTAACAATGAATCTCCCCCTTGGCTACTTACCCGCACTTCCAAAGCATCCGTTAACATTTCTTGCTATAGCCTGCTGACAATAGCATTCTCAAAGTACTGTTTTCTGTGCTACTGAATGTACCATTCTGTGTTAATCACAGCAGTCGAACTTGCTGGAATTCAGAGCTGAACTTGTTTCAAAAACCCAAGTGACCCTGACCAGGATAGGTGGTTGGGGGACTGTTCAGTTGGTGGACTAATTTAAAATGCATAAACACTTTTATTAAACAGATATGAAAAAGGGAGCATGTTTGTACCACTGCCACGGCTCCTTACAGGCAGAAATGATACCGATGACTTGGCAAGCGGACATGGCTTCTGTGAAGTCAGCTATAGAAAATACCCCCTGGATGTATGAAAAAATCTAATTGTCTTGAGCATGGATGAGCAATTAGAAAATTGTCAATAAAACTATTAAATTCTCCCTGAGGGAGGGATAGATAGATAGATAGATAGATAGATAGATAGATAGATAGATAGATAGATAGATAGATAGATAGTGTCAGGACTTTGGTTTTGCTGAAGAACATCTTCCGTTGTGTTGAATTCTGAGCTGCTTCTCAGTGTGAAGGACATCATCTTTTATCCAGCTGTCCTGTGATTTAAAGAGAGGCGTGGCTGACTAACTCCCCACAGCAGTGGGTGGCCGTGCCAGTTGGGGGGGCTTCACGAGTACATGCTGTGTGATCATGGGAAGCCTGGCAGCATGAGCAGCTCTTCTCGTTATTTTCCCAGTGCCGGGCGGGCCGTGCTTGAGAACAGTTCCATCAGGAGGAAGAAGAACACAGTGAATGAGATAAATGGATTCACTTGGATGACAGTAGTGCTAAAGAGCTGCGAATGACCATGAAGAAGACACAATAGAGGGGAACAAGGACTGATGACGGACACGAAAGACCGATATCTCACCAGATGGGCCTCTGCTGAAACTTCTCAGTCTCATTGGCAACACTGGACTGCTGATATTGCTGGAAGACCCACTAACAGAACCTAAAGAGAATTCCTCCAAATAGGATCTCTTGAGTCTGTCTGACTCCTGACTCGTAGGCCAGAGAAAGAGGCTCTGATAGCCAAGTGGGGGAGAATGCATTCTACCATCCAAAGCAAAGCTATGCCGAGACCTCACAGCTGCACCTGCCATCAGGAGAGAATCCATCCTATGTGACAGTGGTACAGGATACTGTGTTGGAAGGTTCGATCGACTCTTAGTATGTCACTCATCTGACTAAAGTGTCAGTCGTAGCCTGGTCTACATAAGTCCATCGCTATTTAGATTACCTAATCTTGGTGTCTTGGTCAGTTAAGAGCAGCCCATCATATTAGTTCATCGCATAAAGACTTCTTAATTTTTAAATTTGTGTTCCTGATGTGTTTCTGCAAAGTGAAAATATAAGAGAGGACCTAAAGATTTTCCCAGATAAGTCAGCGTCCTAGTGTCTTACTTTCCGATGTTTTCTGTAACCGTCATTAACATTTTCTGCATATTAAGTCATGGCAGATTGTGTGCTTTTGTTTTGTTTATGGAATAGAAGCACGCTCATTTTCAGAAGCAGAGTTTTACAGAGTTCATGGGAGACTTGGTTCTAGTCTGTCCACAGAAGTGGGTCACAGTGCAGGTTGCAGACGAGTGGCCTCATTAACCAGCCCTCGTAAAGACAGATAGCATGCTCCACGAGGCCCGTGCACCGCGCAAAATTCCCACGTGTGCCTGTCTTAGTGCCTCTTGCACCTGCAAGGCTGTGATGACACGTGCAGATGTGCTTTCCAGTTTAGGCTTTATGCAAAGCAGCTGGTTTCTTCAGAAGTTTGTTCTGAAGTCTTTGTTCAGTTATTTGGTCCAAAAGTAAAGCCATATTTAAAAAATACTACTACTAATATGATAGACCGTTTCACCATAAATGCGTTCGACTACTAGAAAGTAAAAATGTATTTCAAGGCTTCAATAAATTAATTAAACTGACACCCCAGAGTGTATTAGTTACCATTAATTAAATCATACATCCCAATTAACAAGATAATTAATATTGTGGGTTTCATATAATATGCATATCATTAACATTTAAAAATGAGCTTGCCGAAAACATTCTGTCCGCGACTGAGTGTTACAGCTGCCACATAATTTCAGCATTTTTTTTTTTTTTTATGTTGATATATAGTTTGTAAACACAGTTTCTGTTGTTTTGCAAATGAAACAGAATAAAGTCTCGATTACAGTGACAGGAAAAAGTTTTTTCTTACTGCAAATGCATCCAAAAATTACCTGCCAAATTGTCATAGCCTTTAATAGATTCTGATAGATGTGTCAGCATGCCTTAACAGCTCAATCAAGCCTAATTAATTAAGACGTTAGCTGGAACAAAAGCATACCCATGAGAGTTATTAATGAAGAATTTTAAAACCCTCTGCTCAAATGTAGTTATCACTTAAAGCATGCCGGAGCCAAAATTTCCAAAGGTTTAATTTTCAAGGAGAAGGTGAAGTTCTCACTTGAAGTTCCCGGATAATTGTACAGATCGTTTAAATGATGGTGTAACCCAAAACCCTATCCCATTTTAGCGGTGCAGTAGTACATTTTCTATATTTTGTGCAGCGAAAGATCTGCCATCCAAAAGAAAGAAAGAAAGCCAGCGTGTAAGAACATAGAGACGTGTTAGTCTGCTTAAAGTCTATCTGAGAGCTTCAGTGTCTATTATGAGTAAATCCCCGGCTGATTCATTCTGGAAGTGTTTACCATGATTCTGTGGACTTCAGGAGCCACTCCAGTGCTCCCAGACACAGAAAGCTGCTCCCCTGTTTTTACTTTGTTGGTTTCCAGAAAAGTTGAACAGTCACCCTTCCTATCTCCTTCGCATATTTTGTATGTGCCATTTCCAGGTGCCTCTTTATTTTTTTAATTGATTATATAATTTTATTTTGCTTTAGGGAGGAATCCTGTCCACCTATGAAGAAAACTGCAAGCATTTTTGCACAGAATGGCACATGTCTAGTGGATCTCCAACCCATAGCAACAGCCAAGCTTCTCTGTTGCTTCCAGTACTATTTTGAAACATTTATGGCTTTTATGCAACTAAACTAAGGGCTAAACAGGTCACTCGCATTCTCGCAATAACACATTTGTATTCATCTGTCTATACACTACGGCATGTCTCATGAGCTAGATCAAATAACAATGAAAATTTCAAGATTGAGATTTGAAATGGCACAGATTCATAAAATTGATGCAATTTGTAATTTTATCAAATCATATTAATATTTTACAGGAATTTGCAAATATGTTCACGAAGTTCATTTAGTGTTTTCAAAATGTTATTTTTTTAAATGTTTTTGTACTTCCTTAGAGTGGTTCCCATATCCCCGTCCTTCTCATAGGCTTTTTTTTTTTTCTTGTTTTAATTAAACCAGCATCGTTTGTTTATTTCCACTGTGACTGCATGCTTTATCTCAGTGTTTTGCCTTTGTATAAGCTTTCATTGTTACCCATGTGATGCTACATTAATCTAAGTAATGGCATGTCATTTCAGAGCATGGAAAACATCACAAAGTGAATGAATAAACAGGATAAAACGTGGCAGGTGAAGGAATTTAAAATACTAATGCCAGCTTCAGGAAAAAGAGGAAACAGGTTTCTTTGATTTCCTACACCTACCTGCATATGCATTAAAAAGAGGTTATAGCAGGGTATGGAATTGGTGAGTCTTGAGCCGAAGACCGGGGGATTCTTCACAATCCAGGTTAGACGCATGCTGCTCAGTCTGAAAGGTCTAAAAGAGAAGAAATTTATTAGAAATGTTTTATTTTATTTTTTTTTCCACAGTTTTGCACTACAGTGAAGCAGTACATTTACACAGATATTTGATTTGACAAAAATAGCAAATGAAAAATACACTTTCCCTCAAAGACTGCCTGTTCCCAAATTATTAGCAGCAATAGAAATTACATCCCATGACCTTTTTACTTTCTCCAGAAGGTCTGAGGTCTGCCTGCTCCGCATGATAATTAAAATAATGGCACAGGTAAGCTTGCCATGCGCACGGCCACAGATTACATAAATGAAAACTTCTCTTTTGTTAAAAAATGAGAAATGGTGGAAAATTCACTTTTGGAATGAAGCATAACGAATGAATATACTTACAATTGACACTTACATACATCATGCGTCAACTTACATACACATTTACGACTCCATACCTGTTAATAACGGAATTCTAAGATCACTGGTGGTACATTAACAAGTTCAACCGGTGTGTGCGTTTGCTACATGAATCACGACTTATATTATGTCCAGGTAAATATGTGCTATGATTCAGTTTTTCAATGTTAGTGCAACTGCTGATCATAAAAACCCTTGAGGTTTAATGTGCGAAACTCTCTGTAAAAATGATTTAAGCATTAATGCATATGTTCAAAGATAGTTACTTGCATAAGGCATGCATCATTATTTTACTTGTATTTCCAGTAGCCCATACTATTCTATCCACAATATTCAGTTCGAACAACGTAATTTGGTACCATATATAAACCACACCTGTTTCCCGAAGGACGTAACTGAGAAATTCCATACCAGTGTTCATGGTAAAACTGTATCTTGCGTGGAATAACCACTTTTTGGTGTTCGAAGGGCCTACAGCTAGCTGTTTGCGTAGAATGAGTATTGGCAATCTGGGAGGCGCTGAAATGTAGCGGCATCCAGCATTCTTCTGGCCTCCGCCCACTTCCTCTGTTTCCTTAACGACAGAATCTCCGCTGGGCACTGATGCGGTTCTGCTTGAGAGGACCCACTTACGGACCGAATGCACACATCCTGAGTCGGAGCCGGGTCATCCGCCGAGCGGACCAGAGATCGAACCGGACCCAAAGGCCAAGAAGACCGCTGGCAGCCTCTGATTATGGGGGACGTGTTTCAGTCGGTCAGGACATCCTGACTTATCGTTTGTAAACGTCTTAGATGTGTCACATGACTTGCAAACAGGGACAGCTGCATTTCCTGTCTAACCTGTGCTAGTATTTTTCAATATAACACTACACAGTATAATACTAATAATAATAATAATGGTAGTGACAATGACATGGCAAATATCACAGATGGCTTAGTGACACCATGAGCTGTTAGGCACTAACTAACAACCACATGTGGTATAAATTATCCTAATTTCCAAATGACTTTGCTTATTTTTTGATGGGTTATTGGCTGTAGCCCCAAACTGTGGATAAAGATCATGACTCTAATGGACACTCCTTAATGTCATATGTTAAGGGATGCATACATGCCTCCGCATCCGAGACGTGTTGGTGACATGCCGATTGATCGTTTTAGAGGTTGACTCACCCGCTGTTTTATCTCACAGTTCTACCTCTCTGGAAGAGAAGGTCAAGACTCTGACAAACAGTCTGGTATAGACTGTTCCCAGCACAGCAGCTGAAGCAGTCAGTGTACTTTTGTAAGCCTGCATTTGTAAGTCAGACTTTTCACTTGATGAATGCGTTTTGCTTCTCTGACAGAGCCATGGGAGACGGACTGCCCTTAATGTCCCAGTTTCAGAATGCAAGCCCGAGTCTGAAGTGCTTGTTTATTAACCTGCTCCTCTCCGGGGTATTTCTGCTGTAGGCAACCTCCCAGTCTTGCAGTAATTACCTGATTGTGGTGTGGGAATGCAAATACATCCGTGAAGGTTACTTTCTATTTTTAAAAAGCGTGTAAACTTTCACGATATAAAAATATAAAAATAATAATTAATGAAAATATTAGTATTACTAGTAGTGATATTATTATAAATGCATGTTTACAACTGATTGCATACCACATTTATAAATCGCAGAACAGAATGTGCAGAATTTCCGGAATGATGCCGTTGCATTTTTACTGAACTCGTTTCTGTCTTTACTGTCCTGTACATATGATGCGCTGTGGAAAAAAATAAATAAAAAATCCAGCATCATCGGTTTGACAGACGTGAATCTCCCCAGTAAAGTGGTTCCTAAGGAGATTTTTCTTTTTTTTTCTTTGCACATGTGGCTATATAAAAAAGACACCGTTGTCTGGGAATATATAAAACTAGCTTGTGGGAGGAGATGTCTCCTTTCCGGCATGGCACATACGAGGTATCAAAACTTCCACATTTCATGATAACTTCTCATAATAAAAATTACAGCGAAAACCTACTGACTTCCACTTCTCCAAAGCGGTCATGTACTAATTGCAGTCATGTTTTCATTTTTTCTGTCACCATTATATCTGCAGTTTGAAATCAGAATATCGAAGTGCGTTTCAGCAGGCCACACATCCTGCATAACAACAACATAATCTCCTGGCCGTGGAATGATACAAGGTACTGTACTTTTATGAATTTTCTGGTCTCCTCTTTCTCAGAAGGACCGCGTTGTTTCTATGACAACCCTTCTCAGCTTGCATCTCCTCCGGCAACTTCAGCACAATAAATTAGGATGAGAACTTTAAGACTTTGGGAACAGCATCATTGCAATAAAGCAGCCATACGTAATGGACGGTAAAATGTTACTGCATTGCTTGCTGCGGACGGTGGCTTCTCTCAGCTACAATACGGATTACTTTTCCCTCTTAATTCCATAAATGTAGGCCAATTGAACGCACGAGACTGCCTTGGGCAGAGACGTGTGAAGGGAAGAATCTTGCTGCGGACCCAACTGTCAAACAAAGATAAAAGTGGACACTGGACGCATAAGCGCCTGGGGGGAAAAATGACATGCTTTCTCCCATGAGAAAATGTATATGTCTTGTGCTACTGTTCCGTGCTCGTCTGAGATACGCTTTTTGTATTATTAAAAAGAGAGAAAAAATAAAAACGAAAGCCATATATGTTCCTCAGGTTATTTTTCTTTCATCTTTCAATCGTAATCTCGAAACCGTATGAAAAGAAAAAAAAAAAATCAACGACTTTATGTGTGCATTCATCATGTGGAAGCAATACTGCCTGTACACCTGTATTGTAATTATCTCGCTAATTATCAAGGCTAGGTGCATGAATTAGCATCTTTCCAGCGAACTGCGGAGACGACGATTTATGGCTACTTTTGCCCAAGACAGCTTTCGAACTGTGCAACGCCGATACTGCTTTGCCAGTCCTACCATCGGCGTGATGAATAGTCACGCTTAGCCAAGCCTGAGACCGCATCCGCATTACCTCCAATTCAAGCTACGAGTGCTAACGATACTTCATCGCTGCCATCTCCACAGATGAGATGCCAGCGAAGTAATGGGAGATGTGCATCGCTGCCTGCCAATACTGTCCCCAAACCGACAATCCAGGGATATCGAGGCATGCATCTGGAACAGAAGATGTTCCCATTTAAATATCTTTTGTTTGCTTTCTTTTAAACCATAAGTGCTAAGTGGCGTAGCTGTCTTGTGTTTTAAGTCGTATAGTCAGTCTTTAGGTATTTCCTTCCAATTTAATTCGCCCTCGTAAGTGCGGAGGTAAACCTTTCACACTTCTGTCTGTCTCCACCGCTAATGAGACAAATGAGGGCCCCGGATGTTGCTTGACCATGCATACACAAGGAGCCATGGATACAAGGCAGATTCTTGTTTTGAGATGGAAACATCTCTGTGTATTCCCACTGGGCATCTTCCGTAGCCATATTCTCATATGCCATGAATACTGATGCCTATTTTTTTTTTTTTTAATAAACTCTACAGATTCATTAAGGCTGGATTTTCAGTGCAACGCCATGGCAATATGGAGCCTCTGAGTCACATGTACCCAGTAAACCTTTAAAGTCCACTTTCAGTGTTTGAATGGCAGTAACACCACATTCTCCTAGGGTAAATTCAGCTCTCTCGTGATTATGTGACGCAGAAAAGAACAGCACGGCAGAATGAATTCATTAATGCTCGTACCACAAAAAAGTGCTAGGTTCTTCCTAAAAAGCTAGTTCTGTTATGACATTGGCACAAAACATACAAAGTAGCTTTGTAAAATAGCGTCATAGTAAGACAACAGCTCGTCTGGATATTAAAATACTTCGCTGAATACTCTCTGGATCGTCGTTTTCATTTCAAGTTGTTTGCAACAACTGTGTAACATTTCACAGAAGTATTCGTTGAGTCACTAAATAATACGAAACAACATAAAAGCAGGGGAAAGCTTCATTGATAGGCTAATGGAAATCTGGAAATAAAATGAATGAATGAATGAATGAATGAATGAATGAACGCTATTCTGCTGATGAAGATTTAATCTGGTATGGAATTCTCTTCCAGCTTCACGATGCTGAGCTTTGGGCTTTTCTATGACAAGTAGCTCGATTTATAATAGAGTCGGTGGGAACAAGACGTGACTGTCCAAATGCTGAATTCACGGTAACTAGAAGCTCGTCAACCTCCAGGAGATGACAGTTCTTTAGTTCCGCCTGCTTCTGCACTGCTTTTGTGGAATGACAACGTTCGCTTGCTGGAGTACTATGAAAGACGGTAGTTAGTATACTTGCTGAAGACAGTTATCCTTTTCATTGGTTCTGGAATAAAAACGTATTCAGTCTGTGATGCGCTTTGAAAAAAGATTGCATAAAGGTTTTTCTAGTCCTTTAAGTTTTGAAATGGATTTGCAAACATTTGAATTTTTTTTTTGTGATTCAGTTTTTGCCATAATGTATCTTAAGGGTAACTTTGTTTTTCACAGATTTTAAGGCTGGATTATGAACACTGTATAATTTTACTGGTCTATTTATTTATTTTACACAGATGCGAATCGGTTGTCAGTTTGGACCTCCCGTCACCTGTCACCCCTGTTGATTTTAGTCTGTCCCATGGCAATAGTTTCTCCCTGACAGAGTGCTAGTCAAGCTTTCAGTTGACCAAGATGTCTAAGCTTACGACACCATTACTTACTGCTAGCCTTGTGTCGGGTCAGGTGCCATATCTGAAGTTTACTGCCTGCAGACTGTGAGAAGTGTACCATACCCTGGCTATTAGCTGTCATTCACTGCAACCTGTTAAGCACAACAAAAGAATAAAGATTTAAAAATAGCTTTTGAATGTCAGGTCTGAAAATTGAAGGTCCGTAATGGAGCTTCTTTGATGCACTGCAGCAGATAGAATAGCGAAGCTGGGAGACATGTCATTTAGGAAAGGTAGCTAAGAGGGTAAACAACACAGCTTAGCCTTTGGCTGATGCAGGTAGGACTCATGGCTTTGACAATGACAATGACGATTCAGTCCTCATCAGCAAATTCATTACAGTATCTGAATCTATGCATTGATTTTCTATTATGATTAATTCTAATAAATAAGAACAACAAATAAGTTAACATGGATAATATCAGGTTATAAAACAAAGACTGGTTGCATTATTCATGTGAAGCAATTTTTGCTGTTGTCTTATCTTGTCGAGTTTTATTGTCGCGTGTTCCGGAGGGAACAATGGAAATCTTGTGCCAGCGTTGCAGGGGGAGGGGACAGGGCGTGGGGGGCAAAAGACATGCCACAGATTTGTGATAAATACGAGGGATGCAGTGCAACACAGACGGAAGGGTAATGGGGGGTTACAGTGCGTAGATATGAGGTAGCACATGAGACCGGACAGTCCAAAATCACAAACAACAGGCGATAACGAAAAAGTGTGTTTAACCAGTGAGTATAAAGTGTAGTAGTGAACAATTGTGCAAGTAATGCAATGACTCATTACTAAGGAAAGTTCAGTGCTATTGAGAGGCAGAGGGCAAAGGTCAGACCATTCAAGTAGCCTGATGCCCTGTGGAAAGAAGCCGTCCTTAAAGCGGCTGGTGTGGGTGGAGATGCACCGGTGACGCTTCCCAGAGGGTAGGAGAGTGAAGAGGCAATGAGCTGGGTGGCTGATGATCACCTTGGTCCTTTTCTGGCAGCGGGAGAAGTAGATTGACTTGAGGTGTGGAAGGTCTGTGCCGATGATCTTGGAGGCCGTTTGGACAGTCACCATCCACAGCATAATGCATCCTGTCAGGATCCTCTCAATGGTGCAGCGGTAGAAGTTTACCAAGGTCGTTGTTCCCAGTCTAAAGCTCTTCAGCCTCCTCAGGAAGAACAATTTCTGGTGAGCTTTCGTGAGGATGCATTTGGTGCTGAGAAATTCAATTCAATTCAATTTTATTTATATAGCGCTTTTAACCCGAAGCGCGGTCACAAAGCGCTTTACATAGTCCCGGGCCCAGAGAAACCAGGAGAGGGAGTCGGAGATCTGTGTGCCCAGGAACTTGAAGCTGCTGACAGTCTTGACGGGAGAGCCATTGATGGTTAATGGACAGTGGGGCCCTCTGGTCTTCCTGAAGTCACCAATGATTTCTTTGGTCTTGACGTTCAGGGAGAGGGTGCTGTGGCACCTTACAGTCAAGTCTTTTACTTCCCTCCTGTAGGCAGCCTCGTCGTTGTCGCTGATGAGGCTAATGGTGTCATCCGCGAACTCGGTGATGGTGTTGACCTTGTGCTGTGCCACTCAGTCATATGTGAAAAGGCTGCAAAACAGAGGACTGAGGCAGCAGCCTTGCGAGAAACCAGTACTGATGATCAGAGTGGATGATTTCCTGTTGACCATTTTCACCGACTGAGGTCTGTAGGTTAAGAAGTCAAACCCCCAGTCACAGATAGAGCTGCTCAGACTGAGGTCTCTTAGCTTTGTCACCAGTTCGGATGGCACAATGGCGTTGAAAGCCGAGCTGTAGTCCACGAACAGCACCCGACGTAGGAGTTCTTCTTATCCAGGTGTCCCAGGGCAGTGTGCAGAGGTAGGGAGGTGGCATCATCCACAGATCTGTTTTGCCAGAAAGCAAACTGGAGTGGGTCCAGGGTTGAGGGGATGCTGAGCTTGATGTGGGTCATGACCAGTTTTTACAGACACTTCATGACTTCGGAGGTCAGTGAGATGGGATGGTAATCGTTCAGGTAAGAGATGGTACTTTTCTTTGAGGCAGGAACGATGGTGGTCTTCTAAAGCACAGTGGCACAGTACACAAAGGCAGAGACATGTTGAAGATGTCAGTGAACACTCGCGACAGCTGCGTGATGCATGCATTCAGGGCACGTGACGGGATGCCATTAGGGTAGGCGGCTTTGTGAGATTTAACCCGTTCAAAGGTTTCACTCACGTCGGTCTCTGACACCTGCAGAGCAGCTTCTTGGGCTGGTGGCACCGTCACTCTGTCCACTCCGGAGCCGCGACGTTCAAATCAGGTATAGAAGCTGTTCAGTTCGTCTGGGAGCGAGGTGAGGGTGTCCATGAGTGCAGCCAGCGAGGTTCTGTAATCCGTGATCACATGAAGTTTGTTCCACAAGCACTGCAGCTCGCTGCCGCCGATGTCATTCTCCAGTCTCTGTGCGTATTGTCTTTTAGCAGCTCTGATGGCCCTCCGTAGCTCATACCTGGCCTTCTTGTATCGAGCAATGACGTTGGAGGTGAAAGCCACGGTCCGCTTCCTCAGCACCTGGTGAACAGCCGTGTTGATCCACAGTTTCTGGCTGGAGTAGAAGTCCACACAGAACGTGACACACTCCATCACCGATTCGGTCTACTCATCCAGGCTCTCGGAGGAGGCCTTGAAGATGGGCCAGTCAGCTGAATCCAGGCAGTCTTGTAGTCTGGATTTGTGTTCTGGTGGCCAGCACTGTACTTTTCTCAGCTGTGCTGGAATGCGTTTCAGCTCCTGCTTTTAGACTGGGAGCAGAATCACCAACAAGGGGTCCGACTTGCCAAAGTGTGGATGAGCGATGAACTCGTAAGCACCTTTGAGTGTGGAGGTCGGGAGTCCCTTCACCCCTGGTGGGGCAGGTGACGTGTGGGTGGTACTTGGGGAGGACTTTCTTCAGATTTCAGTGGTTGAAGTCCCCGGCCATGACGGAGATTGCTTCCGGGTGCTGGTCCTCTTGTTTACAAATGGCGGCGTACAGCTTGTCTAGCGCATGGGCAGCTGGAGCTTCCGGCGGAATGTAAACGGCAGCGAGCAGCACCGAAGAGAACTCTCCGGGCAGGTGAAATGACTAGCATTGATAGTAAGGTTCTCCAGGATTAGCTAACGAGACTTGGAGACCACATCCACATCAGTGCCCCGGCTGTTGTTAATAAAGAAGCACACTCCGCCTCCCTTTGACTCGCCGGTGGTTTCTGTGGTGCAGTCCGAACGGCGTACGGTGAAGCCCCGGGGCTGCACGGTGTTGTCCAGTGTGTTTGGTGTCAGCCAAGTCTCTGTGAAGCAGAATACACTGCAGTCCCTAAGATCTCTTTGAGAGTCGGTGGGGCAGCGCAAGTCGTCCAGCTTGTTTTCAAGAGACTGGAGGTTAGCCAGTAGGATAGTGGGGATAGGAGGTCGTGATGACCGCCGTCGCAGCCTGGTTAGCACATCGCTATGTCGCCCTCTGTGCCTGATGTCCTGCACGGTGTGTTGGTCATTATACAATAAAACAGCGGGTAACCCGAGAAACTAAGCTAAAAAACAACAAAAACGCGCAGAGCAGGCTAAGAGCAACTCGTAGCAGGTTGCCATGGAGTGCCGCCATCTTGAAATTGTCAGGTACTACCTTATTTAAATAATAAACTCTTTAAATAATGTTTCCAGGTATATTCAATTCGCATGGTGTAATTCATTCAGTCGTCAAGAACGGTCGGAAAAATGATTGACTAGTTGATTGGTTGATCAATTAATATTATGGCTTCATAAAAGATAAGTAATGATACCATACTTTGTAATGCAGAGAATCAAGATTAATTGCTGGATACTGCAGTAGAAGTGTGATAAGGTCAAAGCAAGTAATGGGTTAAACCAGGTGTTTGCTTGTGTGGTGAGAGCGATAATTATGACAGAGAAATAAACTGTGCAAATGCTACGGTTAAATTCAGTAAATTATTATTAATCAATACAAGAAATTCATGAATCGTCATCCTTGAATTTATTTAATAAACAGTTCGGTCAAAATTACATTTGTTGAGGGGTTGTTTACAATCAAGCACAATGCAGTGAAGATAAATCATTCCAATTTAGAAAATATCACAGCCTTGACACCAGCTGGTGTGAAATCTTGTGAGTTCTGATTTCCCTGTCAGATATATTTGGGAGGTGTTTAGCCAATCACTGCCTAGTTAAATTCAGACTGACGCAGTTAAGGAAGTATTGAGAAGTGGGTGAACGTGCCAGTGACTGAGAGCAGGTAATAAATCCTCTCTCTGTAGTTTTTAATGCCTTATTTCTTCCATCCCACTTATATTTATTTTTAAGATCCCACTCTTTCAAGCCTTTATTTTCAAATTAGCCCGGCAGATATTTCTTAAGTGTCTTAGCTGTAAATGAGAAGAAAATCCAGTGTGCTGGAAGTTTGGAATCCTTGTGGAAAAAGTATTAGTTTTGGGTTGTAAGATACAACCAAGCAGAAACCAGTGACTTGTGTAGTGCCATCATGAGGGTAACTAGTGTTAAATTAAATGGGTGAAATTTTACAAAGGTTACAAAGGTGTTAGCATAATCATGAGATCTGGCAGTCCTGTTTCTTGTTTTGATGCAGCACTAATATGGATATCTTGCTAGGGCAGCACGCCGTTAAGGGACAGAAGCTTAAACCATTGAATGATCTGCCAGCCAAAGCGCCACCTACCTATTTACACATTTGTCTCTAGTGTTCTGAAAGGATTCGGTAAAGATTAGAAGAGGATCTTTTGAAATGTCATTCCGAGGCCATAAACATTCTGTCTGACAATGCTGGCTGTTATGATCATCCTCCGACGACTGGTTGGATCTGGAAAGAAACGGGGAAGGACTGAATACGGCTCAAAGCATATATTCCACTGACAATTTACATCATATGTCCGAAAACAAAGATGCCCAATGTATGTACACAAAGACGTTATTCTGTAATTGAATATACATACCTATGTTACCTGTCAATCCAACGTTGAAAGACTGTATGCATTGTAAGTAATAACATAGCTCTCTCCATAACTGACAATGGAAAACCAAGTGCTGCAGTCTGTTTTGGATGGGAGCTGTGCCTTGGACCCAGCGCATAGCAACCGGTCGTCTGGGAGCTGCGTGCAAGCAAGCATGGAATCTGTATGCTTTGAAAAGCAAAATTTGTCCTTGGTCTTCAGAAAGGCGACCGCCTGTCTTGAGCTTAGCAGGAACGGTGAGACACATACCTCCCAGATTCATGGAGGAAAACAAGCTGCCTGGAGAACGGTGAGTCAAAGAAGACCACCCAGCATTAATTAATGTAGTGACACACGTCGGGGGTCCGTTCCAGAAAGCAGGATTCAAAAATCCAATTGCCAAACCTGAATTCTGATTGGAGAAATTTGGGGAGATTCAAGGAATTGACAAATCCTGAATTTGGTCTTTCAGTTTTTTTTTCCAATCAGAATTCACTTTTGCCTATAGGATATGTTAATCCCGCTTTTTTTGGATTGGGTCCCAGGACCATGAAAAAGAAGAAATAAATTTTACAAACTGCTTACAAGATATATATGCAGAACTTGTGAAAAAGAGAGAATCATTCCTTGAAGCGTCTCTGTACGAACAGTCATTACCATAATTAACATAATTGGAAAAGTGGTAACTATAGTATGACACCAGCCTGGATTATACATGTTAGGCACCTGAGTGCCGTCAATGTGATGATCTTCATTACCTGTGACCTCATTTCAACTGTCAGATCACCTATGTATTTAATTAACACGACTCCAATTACGTGACATTCAACGCATCTTTTTACTGATCTGATTTATCCGCGAATGCCTTTTCTGTAACAACTAATGACGCAGTCCCTTTACCTACAGTGGCCGATGGAAACGATCACAGAAAGTCCTTCAAGGCCACTGTGCAGGCAGACACACACACACACAAAACGCTGGGACTCCTTCTTGTCTTGGAATAAGCTGTAGTCTGGAGCTCTGCAGGTTCACAGATGTGTAGTTTATTATATTGGCTTTACCATCTGTTTTGGTTTACTCCTGGTCTTAACAGGGAACCTTGCCTCATTTTCATAGCTGTATTCTCCTTGCTGCTCACCCCATTTGTAGGCTGCCATCCATTTTTTCTTTTTTTTTCTGCTGAGGCAAGGAAATGTCAGGCAGCACATAACTCTCCTGACCTGCTTTTCCTGGCCTCCTTTTCTAGTCCCCAGCATCCTTTAATCTTTTTTTTTCCTCCCTTTCTCTTTCTTTATCTGCACTTTATCGTCCTACAAAATGTCACCCGGACTAAGAGAATACCAGTGTCCAGTGGGCAGCAGCCTTCATACCGTAACAGAGAGCACATTTAAACTGCTGTTTCGTGCAGCCCTGCTTTCTACGATTCTCGTGCCTCAGACTTACACCATGCTTATCTCTGTGCTTTTTCTGTGTGTCATCTTGAGTTTTCATAGTCATTTCTGGTGCTACAGTACGGAATGTAAGGGGATAACGAAGTAAAGATTAATTGGATGGGGGGCGGGCAGGTGCCCTTGCAGATGGAGATGGATTGAAAGAGGTCAGATTTTCACGTCAGGCTGTGCAGTTATGTCCACTTTAAGCACAGGTCCTGCACACTTCACTGGTGTTTTAGCACGGCCTGGAAATCTAAGTGACCTCTGGATGAGCTGGATGAGCGACCACGGACATCGCCACCCTGCGGTGCCAATGGACATGGCTTACGATGCTTGACAAGATTCAGCCGTGATGCTGGATCCAGGTATACAAATGTGGCACAGGGAAAAACAAATCAGAGTTTGGCCTCAACATTGAAAAATAAAAGAGGATTTAAATGAATCCAATTAAAACAAAAAACAGCTAAATAAATCTGACTTCAGTACTAATATTTACACTGTGTTGCCACACCTGCATGCATTGTAATACCTACAGCCTGTCCCTCCCGACGGATACCCATGGCTCTCCAGAATGGCATATATGCACAATCAGAACAATTTCACATGTGGTATTATGATTGTTGGTGCCAGAAGCAGCTGTTCCAAAAGCTCAGAACCGGCACCCACCCTGGGATTTTATTTAGAGTTTACAGAGGATAGTGCCACACGCAAAAAAGATCCAGAGAATAGCAGTGCTGTGGGTGAAACCATTTTGTTAATGAGAGCGGGCAGAGCAGAATGGGCTGACTCGTTAAAGCCAACGGGAAGGCTATGAGTGCGAAACAACATAGGCCAAAATCTGCCAGGAAAGTTTCCAGTACCTTGTTAAATCCATGCCTTGTAGATTCCAGGCCCTCCTATAGACGAAAAAGGGGTCTTACCGGCTCCTAACTGTGTACCCAATAAAATGACCAGTGAGTGTACATACCAGTCCGAAAGCAGTTCAACACTTTAAGGCAAAAACAGAACCTTGGCGCCATCTAATAATGCTTATAGTGGTATTCAGGCATAAAGGAAAAAAATATATATTACAGTGAAACCATCAGGCCAGATATTGTACACGTTTCCTGAGTTTCTGTCTCTTCAGTTCCATCAGTTGACAGTTCCCTGATGATAAATGCACTTTATAGCAATGATATAACCAGTATTAAATTACTGTAGAGCGTTCTCAAGGCCACCATTCAAATGGCTGGCTGAGTATTCTCTACAATGTTTGTGAATGCCTTGTTGTTTACGGTACTTGAAAGAGCACTGTATAAAAATATGGATATGTAAAACTTGAGGTGTATGACCGTAAGGAAATTATGCATCTACTTTATAAACCGCAGCCCCAGTGCACAGAGCCTTCGTCTTTTTCTGAACTAGATGCAGCCATAGACAGTTTGACATACTCCAAGGCCTTAGCTAATCAAAAGCCCTCGGGAAATGTTAGCTTTTGAAAATATGCTCTGGAGAAGATGTATGTGTCCTCTCTACAAGTGTTTTTTTTTATTAAATAAAGGACTTAGCAGGGCTGGGAAGCAATACTTTCACAAGGACTGGATAAAACTGCCTAAAGCCAGCCCATGGCAGCTAAAAAGGCAGATGGGTTTATAAAGGTACAACAACTTTGCTTTCACAGAAATTCACAAATGAAATGATTAGGGACTTTTTTTTTTTGTTTCTTTATTTCTCTCGAGGGATGTCATTTACTGCCACACAGTTTTGGTCAGTTTGGTTTTTCTGCTCTCCGCAGCTGTTAACAGGAAGCCAAGCTGTAAATGTCACATAAGATTCCTCACTCGTTCTAATATCCTGATTATAAACCCAACAGGATACTACAAGTATCACCGAGGTACTATCCAATAAGGGCAAACGTAAGCCTCACTTTGTTATGGTAAACTCAGCAAAGGCGATGATGACAAGATGGGAATATGATACGATGGAAAAATGTGCCTTTTTTTCCTTCTCCCTGTATGAGAGAAAAAAATATTTTCTTACCCGTAAAATTTACACAGATTTTAGAAAAATATGTAAAGATGTTATATATTATATATATATATATTTTTTTTTTCTGCAACATCAGTCTAAATCTGACATTATATACATTAAACTTCAAAGCTCCCAAGGAAGTGAATAATTTAAAGTGAGCTAAATGCTGAAAGGGTATGAACTGACCTAAAAATAAACCATAAAGAACCGATATAACAAAGGCATGTAAAAGGTGAGGGATCTCAAACACTATTGAAGAATAAGCTTTCATGCTTGTACTGCAAATCTCCATCAGAGTGCAACACAACAACACAAGTTATTGTTTCTAACAGCAGATCCTTAATCTCCAAAGCTCTCTGGTAAAGGTGGGTGTTTTTAAAATTTTGTAACGGTCGTAGTGGGCTGGGGGGAGGGAACACACCACGAGGCTTCACCCAAACACAGGTTGGCACCGCCCCCTCAGACATGGGTGGACCAAAACGTTTGCACTCCCGTCGGTTCCGGGTCCAGTTCCTGTGCGGTGGCTGGACATGGTGGAGTTACCCTGAGGGTTCATCCCCGGGGGAGTCTGGCGGGCAGACAAGAGCCACAGGTTAATCCTGATCCCGGATCGCTGCTCCTCTCCCTCTCTTCCGTGCAGCGCCGGGGGGAGGGGGGTCCTCGGACAGCACCCGCATTCCTGGTAGCGCTTGTGTGGCGGGGGTTGTCCGGCTGTGTGGGGCTGATCCCCAGTCTCTGGTCGGTCCCTGTCTTGGGGCAAGGCGGCCCGGCACACAGTAAAAATCTTATTATCATTCTGTGTACTGTAATTCACTCATAGCACTAGGAGTAGAATACAGTCTACTGCATTAAGAGAATTTTTTTCTTTTCTTAAATCACTTTGTGACCAGAGGTTACGATGAACAGGAGTAGCAATAAATGGGTAGTAAAAAGCTGCGATTTCACCATGTTTAAAAAGACTGCTGCATCCTTCCACTTATTTAAAGTTGAATTGCAAGAAAGATCGTAATTAAAATAAAAAACATGAATAGTTTTGGTTGAATGATGGCGAGACCACAACTGGGCAAAAACAGCACGGTAGCTGGGTGGGTGACATCCTGGCACTACACTCCCAGGATTGTGGGATTCTTTAAGAACACATTAAGCTCAGCATTGTCAGTGGAAATCTGTCTCTTATGAATTACCTACCAGCTACGTTATAAACCCTAAGGAAAATAATAAAACACTTCTGAATAAAAAAAAAGCAGGGATCAGACTGAATAAAGCGGACTGATCTGCTTTTAAAGCTTCGTCCTCTTTTTAAAACGGCATTCCTTCTTCGTGAGTCACACGACTCCTCTTGCACTGGAGTCTAGTTTCACTTGGAGTTACGAAACTCCTTCCCGTGTCCTTGGCCAAGTTCTATTGTTTATGAGTGAAACAGCTTTGCTCTGCAAGCCGTGTATTGTTTAATTAACAATATTTGGCTGCGGGCCCGATTGAGCGATTCGCTTCCATTTCAAATGACCACCCCACTGTTGCGTGTCTGCCTGTGTGATCATTTGAACAGCCCTCTCCCAAAGGAGGCTTCTGACTGAAGCCGTGTCTGGAAGACAGCTGTACAACTCTCAACCTGCCACTCCTTTATTGTCCTGCCAAATTCCCACCAAGAGCATCCTAATTAATCACAAGGCTTCATCAAGGTTCACAGAGACCTTCGGATGCGCTCAGATGCCGTTTCGTCAAGACCCCTCTGATGTTCTCACCAGGAGTCAAAGCTGAACAGGATGAGAGATGTGTTTTAAGGCGTAAACAACATCAAAAGGAGAGATGTGGCATCGAATCCAGAGATTTAAGTAATATTGTCTAACGATAACGGTGTGTAGAGTTTCAGTGTCAAAAATAATTTTACATTTTCATGGTCACCAGTATTGATAATGAACAGAGCCATGCGATGAGGAGAATAGGTGTAACTTTTAGAGTTAGACAAGATGACGTGGCTAACGTGGCAGGAACAGAAATAGGAAATGGTTTTCGCAGGTTAAGACACCTGCTCTTGGCTAAAGTGGTGTCCTCATTACCATAAAGAAACACAAACTAACACGATTAACCTCGTGTTTGCCATCAGCTTGATACAGAGGCATTACCTCAGCTGTTATAAAGCCACCCGTTGGTATGACCGACTAAAATTAGCTAATTTGCAAGCATTTCAGTACTTGTCGACTCAGATGCGTGTTTGGTATGGGATAATCACAACACTGTTACTGTCTGATGATGACAATGTTCGTTAGGTGGCATGGCTATGTCATTTACAGGTGGCTAGGTCGCTAGGTGGCATGGCTATGTCATTTACAGGTGGCTAGGTCGCTAGGTGGCATGGCTATGTCATTTACAGGTGGCTAGGTCGCTAGGTGGCATGGCTATGTCATTTACAG
>JAACJT020000001.1:26810900-26859593 GCA_009936485.2 Gymnarchus niloticus | reverse complement strand
TTTTACACACACGACCACACCTATCAACAAACCAAAAGGAGTATTTTATAACAACAAAAACAACCACTATTCCCCCCCCCCCCCCCCCCCAAAAAAAAAAAGTATTGACTCTGATCAGACGAGCAACTCAAAGTTGGTATTTTTCCTTTCATTAGAAATCATCAAAGTCTTCGGCAAACTAAAGTGAAGCCATTTATAAGCTATCTGACGACTCGTGAAAATACCGAGGTCCCGAATTTGGAGACTTCAGCGGTGCGTATGTCCATGGGCACAGTAGGACTGAGCATCAGTGTACGTTGTGGGCTCAAAGAACCGAGTACACACACATCTATGTTTTCTGGTCTGCCCAGGGGATGCTGTGAGGCTGGTGTAGAACTTATGGTCTATGGTCTTATGAACTTATGGTCTGCATTGTGTGGAGACAGCTGACCGTTGCTCACTTCGACCATTCCCAACCTTCACATGCAGAAGACCATTCTCAATTACAAACTCCTCACGGTACTGATAATTCTTTGTCATGCCTCACCGTGCCTTGTGAAGCAAAGGTTTCAGTGATGTTTCAACAGCTTGCAAAGCAGGGAAATTACCAGGCATTTTCCCATCAATGACATCTAATCATGAGGTATCAACCTTAGGAGCAGGAGAGCCCATTTGCTCCCTAGCCACCTCTTCCACCATGATCTTCTAGGCCCCGTTGTTGTACTCTGGCACAGACTATCACACAAGTCTGGCAGTGGCTGCAAACCAGCTTCAGCTTGGACCTGTGTAACCACCAGACGTCAAACATTAATAGCCAGATGTTCATCATGATGTTTCTCGACAGTCAACAAGCCATTGAGACCAAGCAAATCTCTACCCAAAATCATGTCCCCCAGCAGAGTATCCATCACCCGAACCTTCAGTAAATGCAGGACCTCATTTACATGCAATGTCAGCTCCACCACAGGATAAGACTTAAGCTCTCCATGCACGCACTAAATGTGAGTATAGTCATCATAATTAATACTGCTGGCCAATACAAGCCTCTGTTTGATCAGGGACAGAGAACTCCCTGTGTCTGACAATGGCAGAACAGTCTGTCTATTAACAGTCATGTCACAGCAGACG
Organism: Gymnarchus niloticus; assembly: GCA_009936485.2. Lineage (NCBI taxonomy): Eukaryota > Metazoa > Chordata > Actinopteri > Osteoglossiformes > Gymnarchidae > Gymnarchus > Gymnarchus niloticus. The sequence goes on along the minus strand of JAACJT020000001.1, from coordinate 26,858,486 downwards.
GACCCATCACTCCCTAGCACCTTCTTTGGGTCATCCCTGCAGCCAAGAACCCCAATGATAGGATACTGCAGTGTATATATAAAGCACAATGACCATCAGAGACGTCGAAACTTATATATTATAAGTTATATATAACTTATATATTGCTCTGTTACACCAAATCCGAGTGATTTCAATAACTCTCTCCAAATGCACCTGTGATATTTTCCTGCCTTTCTGTCACTAATAATTTTTCAGTAAAACTTTACAATGAAAACTCTAAATGAATTATTGAAAATCAAGTGTATACATTGAATTTACAGTATATTAAGTAGCGACAATATTTGGTCTCTTGTAATATTTGTTAAAACAGGTAACTAAGGTAATTAGCTTGGCCAATGAATATTTTGCATGATTATTTTTCTTCATGCCAAGTTCTTTATCATTAGCCATGGGTGGAAATCTGATCGGAGGGATTAATTTTCAATACTTGTGTATACCCCAAATTTGTCGTGTCTGATGCAGAATAGAAAGCCTTTGTCGTCGTCGTAAAAATCCTAACAAAATTAGGACGTCAAACAAAAACGAAAATGAAAGCGAACAGACAAAGCACCAGATTGGAGAGCAAACAGCCACCTCACCCATGAGCACCTCGCATTGATAAGTCCACAACACAACCTGTTGGTGTTCAGTTATTGTTTTATGCAGCTGTGCTTGTTGATTTATGATCAAATGGACCACACATTATATATAAAAGACACTTCTTTCCTCTGATTTTTTATAGAAGAATAAAAGGAACGTTTCATGGGACTACATTATATATTCAGACTCTAAGTTAGCAGTCTAACTGCTATGAATTTGCAAACTGCATAGCCAAACACAAGTCCTGCATCATTCCTCTGGTGCCGCAATCAGCTTTCTTGTCACTCCACTCCCTGCTGTGTTATTTTTGTAGTGTATTGTACATTGCTTGCCTTATTAGGTAGGAGGTATGTGTTGGGTGTGAAATATGTCATTCCACAGCACTTTTGGAATGATATTGTATGGGTGAGCACCCGTATTTATAAGTTAAGGGAAGGAAGGACTGGCGAGGAAGAATGGGTTGTTACTGATGCCAAGGTAGGTTCCAATGTTAAAGTTACAGAGATGGATGTGGAATGGAAACAATGTGTCATCTATATATGTATAATAATATGATGAATTGTCAGACTGGACACCTTGATCATGGGCGCTGTCTCCAAAACCACACTCCATCACCGTGACAGCCGCGTCAGACTTGGAGAGATGAGCCGAGAGAGGGGAACCTCAAGCTTCAGGAAAAAAAAAATCACATCTTTACCTTTAAACTAATGAGTGTTTGTCATCGGGATGGCCAATAAGGCGATGTATTTTAATTGCAAGGAATTATCGCGGTTTTTATGTTTTTGTTTCTTTTTTGTTGATTGGTTTTCTAGATGTTTAGCTACCTTTATTTTTCCATTATTATTTTCTTTCTGTCACATGAAACCAAACTTTCTGTCAACCCATCAAGAAATGATCCAATACAGGTAAAATTGACGTGAGTGCTGGCTTTGCATTTTCATAAAATATAGAGTACACAGCATTCCTAAATGTTGCTTTAATGGAGTTATGTTTAATCAAAAACACCAGTCACTCATTTCCCGCAGCAGTTTTGCATATGTGACTTCAACTGAATACTCTTTTCAGCCTTTGAAACAGACGTTCAATTCCTTAACCAATAAAACACTGATAAACTGATATCCTAAGGAAGAAGTTACCTTGGGTGGAACCAAACTCGAGAGGGAAGTCCATCCTCCTCTGGCTGGCACCAGAGAGAACGTGTTCATTAGGGTTACTAATAGAATATGAACAACGACGAGGTAGAACAGTCAGATAGACAAGAGCGTATTAGAAGAGGCTGTCAGGTGGTCAAGCTGGTTCGGTGGCCTGAATAATGGCAAGCCGGTCAGGATGGACGAGTGACGGGGAGGGGGGACATGGTAGGCTAGCAGACAAATAGGGGGATCTCTTGAATCCAGACCTCCAAAAGGAAAACCCCAGAAATAGGGGAGTGGGGAGAGAGAAATGTGTATGAGCAGAGCAGAAATTTAAGACAGAATACTAATCAGTGTACAATTCTGGGAGATAATGGGCCAGTTTCTAAAACACTGATAAAACCCAGTCTTAGACTAAATCACCCTCTTAAAGGGAATGTTTGGTGAAAAATGATGTTTGACATCAACTTGTATCTTGGTTTCTGTGGCTGTTAGCAAAAGTAGCTTGTTACAAACTCAAAAAAAGCAAAAGAAACCTAAATTCCTACACCAAACGTGTACTGGTTGATCAACTGCATGTGTATTTTTAATTTTTCATCAGGCTTTCCCTTTAAGTGTGTGATTTAATCCAAGATTAGTTTTAATCTGTGTTTTAAAAACCAGCCCAATAATATATTTTATTGTGGCTGCGGCCACGCCAAGTCCATCACTCACAAATTTCTCTTGAGCTAAACATCTAATTCCTGTAGATCTCCCACTCACATGCACACACCCCCCCAGAAACAGAACTTATATACGTACCCTCGCATAGGATGCCACACTGCCTCCCAAGGGAACAGACAAAGTCCTCAAAGCACCTGGGTCATCTTCACCACTGGTGAAGCTTGGTATGGGTGTGTGTCTTTCCCTGGGGTCCCGGGTACGGGATTGAAGCACGGGTGTAGACAACACATTCCTCCCCAGGGGTCACTGTGAGTCCAAATGGGAACTGGTGGGGACAGACCCCCCTCATTATTAGGAAGTGTGGAGAGCCGTTCTCATGAGGTTACTGTCCCAACCCCCTTGGGTCTGCTGGGGCATAGCAACCCTGTGAAAAAGTGCCAGCATGTCTCTGTGTATTCCCCTCTTCCTAGCCCCATGTGACAACTGGACCCTGTAGACCACCTGCCCCATCCTTTCCAATATCGTGAAAGGCCCCACCCAATCACTGTCCAGCTTAGGGCAGCGCTCCTTTTCTGCTGTGGGTGATACACCCACAATAGTTCCCCAGCATGAAAGTGTCTATCTCCAACTAGTCCTGTAGTATCCAGGCATACTCCCGCCCTAAAGGAGCACAAGGGGCATTGAAAGGATGGCCAAATGCCACTGCTGGAGCAGAGCATATCACTCTTTCAAGCTTCAGAAAGGTAGGGGTGCAAGCGATGGAGTCTTGGACGGCGGACCGGCAGGCTATACGGATACGAGGAAGGTGTAAGTCCCATTCACACTAGTGTTTCACCATAGTGCTGGCCAGCAGTTCTGCCAGGGCCCTGTTGAGCTGTTCCGCAAGGCCATTTGGACCGTGCGGGTCTTATGTATGACTAGGCGGTGACACATGGTAGCAAACACCCGAGATTCAAAATTCCACTCTGGTCACTATGTTTGGCCTTGGCCATGCCAAACCGGTTAAACATACTGCTGACCAGTCCATCTACCATTGTCTCTACCTTCTGGTTTGGATAGCATACGCCTCCGGCCATTTACCGAAATAGTCTATGGCTGTCAGCACATACCTGTTACCCATCTCAGTGACAGGGAAAGGCCCAGCCATGTCCACCTCAACCCGATCCACCTGTGCACTCATTGGGAATTGTTGCAGCAAGGCATGAGACCTTCCTGAGGGCCCCTTTCGTGCTGTGCAGCCATCACATTTAGGGCAAAAGTCCTAAACGTCTGTACCGGAACTGGCTTCGGTAGAGCCTATGAGAGAGGTAGAGGAGAGTCTTTGTCACCTCAAAATGACCTACCGCCACAGCTCCATGAGCAGCTTTTAAAACAGTATCTCTCAGTGCTTTGAGTACTACTACCTGCCACTTTGCTTCTCCTGTTGCAGGCTCCTTCCAAGCCCTCTGCAGCCCGCCATCTTAATTCCTGGAACTCTCTGCCACTTTGTTCCAATGGGGTCACTGTTGACTTTCCATCCATCTCATCACTGCTGTAGCTTTATATCACCTGGTTCTGCTGATATCTTTGCTCCTCTGCCAGGATCTTCTGCAGCTACAAGTTAACCCCTAGGTCTGCTTCGCCCACACAAAGACCATGGGGTTCTTGTGCCTGTAGCTCCAACTCCCATGCCTTTCTCTGTTCATAGTAATCACACCCAGCCTGGAGCTCCTCTGTGCAGTAGCTGGTCCTCAGGTTCCTTAAAAGATATGTGCCACTGCAGAGTTGAGTGATTTGTTCCAATGGAGAAGAGTAAGTTATACTTATAGATAGCACCTAAAAGGTTAGTTAGATAGCAGTATAGCTATCAGCTCCCTATGGATGATACAGTACCGACATTCATACTTACTTAAAGTTCAGCTAAAGTACCCTACTACCTTCTTCCATCCAAGGCCCAGCTAAGCCAGCACATCTCTCACTCTCACGTTGCTAGCCTCGGTATCTAAGATGAAGGGTAGAGATGGGTCAGCCAGGGATAGTACTGGCACCTCCACAAGGAGGAATGCCTGAAAACATCTTATCCATCAGTCCCTTAAACGTGACTGGTGCGTGGGAGAGGCCGAATGGAAGAACCTTGACTTGCAAAAAGCCCCGACAGTTTGGCTGCCCGTGAGAGGGAGGACGTGCCCATACAGTGATCTGAGGTCCAGGAACATGAATCACGTTGATCCCACTATGTGGTGCAAAGTCTCATCAACCCATGGTAGGGGGTAAGCATCCATCCTTGTGACCCCATTGAGTCATCTGTAGTCCACACAAAATCTCTCTCTCCACTTCTTAGGGACCATAACAACTGGTACATCTCACACAAAACTTGGTCTGCAGCCTCCAGGTGAACCAGTGGCAGATGATGAGGGATGAGAGATGATGCATCCTGATAAGGAGGTCATCACCTGTTTTGTGACACACTAAGTGTTTTTGACCCATATCGTCCAGGCAAAAATGCTGCTGAACTCGGCCAACAGGTTCTACAATTCCTCTGCCTGCTGAGGGTCGAGGTCACCACCGTTCCTTTTCGATATGTCCCTGATTGCTGCTAATCTACTGTCTCCTGCCAACCGGGCGGACCGGACCTGTGGCGAAGGGTTGGCCCACCTCGCAGCGGCAGGTATTGGTCCTGTGTTTGGGGTCAGGCTCACAGAAACAAAACGTAATATACATCCTCCTGGGGGCTTACTGGTGCCTTCTCTCCTGCCTATCCATCCCTGCAACCACCAACCATGACAATAGGAGGCTGTAGTGTATATATAAAGCACAATGGCCATCAGAGATACAGAGACTTATATATTGCTCTGTCACACCAAATCAGAGTGATTTCAATAACTCTCTCCAAATGCACCTGTGATATTTTCCTGAATTTTTGTCACTAATGATTTTTCAGTAAAAATTTACACGGAACACTAAATGAATTATTGAAAATCAAATGCAGTCATTGAATTTTACAATATACTAGGTACTAACAACAAATATCATCATTCTTACATGTCACTAACACCACTGCATTAATTCCACGATTGTAAGATTAACTGTACAGATGTAAAGCAGCAATTTCAATCCAGCTGAGTTATTGACTATAATGTTTACTTTTTCAATCACACAGACGAGTCGGAATAACAAACGGCTCTTTTACATTTCTCACATGATGCTGAAGATTTGTGGAAGTGACACACATTAGTGTTACTGCCGGTGGAGAGTCAGTCAGTCCTCCCGAAAGTCAGAGTTCTATTGGTTCAAGGCGAAATCGAAGTTGTACTGTCAATATGCAGACGAGTTTATTAATGAAAATCAAATGAAATGTAAGGAGTTGATATGAAACACACCAGAAGCCAATATGGATTGGCTGGGATGCCTCGGTGTGCTTTCTGAGCCAGTTTTTCTTGCTATTAAAAATCCTAAAGTATAACATTTAAAATTACATACAGAAAGTAAAGACTTCCTATAAAAATGTTAGCCGCTCATTGTTAGCTAACTCATGAGTATTTTTGGGGTTTTTTTAGCTTGTTAGGTTATTTAATACTTTCTCCATAAATAATATTTGTCATTTTAGGTTTATTCGGTGCTTTCGGGTCGTGCCAGAAATGTGATGTGTGTGTGTAATTGATGTTTTATAACGTATATATATATTACGTCTTCATATTTCAGTGTCATTTTGACGCTGTATTGAAGGCATGCTTCTTATAGTTGTGGAGTATTGCTAAGTTCAGTGAATTTCTCACTTTTCAAGATACCGAAAAACTAATGCATGCGTCTTATGTACTAGACTAGATTCAAAATGCAGAAGCCAGAATTGTTAGTAGGAACAGAGAGTTTGAACGTATCGCCCCCGTTCTTTGTTCTCTCCACTAACTTTGGTCAGATATACAGAACTGACTTTGAAGTTCTTATTTTTACATAAAGAACACTTAATGTTCTACCTACTTGATTGAACTGATTAATGTCTATAGTCCAAAATATCCACTTAGGTAGTGAAATTCAGGTCTCCTTATCCCACAATCCCACATATAAATAAATTTACTGTTAGAGCTAAAGCCTTTAGTGCTGGGGCGCCTAGATTATGGAACAGTTTTCCAGCCTATGTACAAGATGCCAAGTTGGTCTGTCTTTAAATCACCTACACCTTCTAACACACTGCAATTATAACTGCTGGTGTGGATGTACTCGGCCTTGTGGTCCTCCGTGTTTTCTGCTAGGCATAAACATATATTCTGACCATCTGACCTTTCATTTCCTCCCCACATGTGCAGATGCTGTGTATCTATGTAAACAAGAAAAAAAAAAAAAAAAAAGCTTCAACCATAAGACTGTTGTTGGTCAAATTTTCAAGCGGTTTCGGCAAAATTCAGATTCTACAGGATGTTGCTTTCTATAAATGACCCACACACCACACATTGATCAAATTTAAAATAAAAAATCGACCGCTTATTTTATACCTGTGACAAATAAAGATTAAATTGCTCGTATTTTTAAGCAGTATGGCAGTATCTTTATTGAATAAACAACAGTGAGGGAAGGATGTTGCAGTCGGAGTTGAATGGCAGTTGATTGTTTGGCTGGGTGTTTTGGCAGAAGTATAAATGCTTTGTTAAATTTGAGTGTCCAGAAATGCTTCCATGTGGAGAAGCACTCGATCCGATGGAATTTTATTGTACTCTGATAAAGCATCACTAATTTCATTTAATTTTGCAAAATATTGTTCCATGAAAATTAACATGATTACAGTTCCTGATTGCAGTGTGTTAAGCAAATTTACTCTTGTAGTCTTCTGAGAGATCATTGGCATCAGCATTGTAGAGACTAATGGCATGTAGCCACTTGGAGCCGTTTGTGCTCTGAACATATTCTTATATGCAAACAGGTCTTGATGAAATGAAGTTCAGTGGCACCAGTCACTCTTACTGTATGGCATGTTTATCAAATAATTCTTTAAATAGTCTTATTGTTACAATCCGGTCCAGAATCCAGTTCGCTGTTTACTTGCTGCAGAATTTGTTGTTCCCTTTGGCTACACCCACCAACAGATGATTTCAATGCCTAATTACCTATGCATGCAGTCAATGTATTTAACTTCCGTGTGGTTAATACCGCGTTGCTTAGACTTGAAGTTTGGTTCTACCTGCTTTGTCTTGCCATTGTGGGTTCCCCGTGTTGTTACCCCAATTCTGTAGTCTACCTCTGTGATTTGAATTTGTTAGACAGTTCCCAGTTGTGAGTTCCATTTCTGCTCCAGTTATTAGTTCGCCAACCTTGTTTATCTCCCTGTCTGTGTTATTAATGATCCCCAGGGCTTGAGTCCTTTTCAGCTACCTCAGCTGCGTAGCTCAGAGTCAGCGGCCTAAGTGGTGTTCTCACTGCATATGCAGAGGTTTGGCTGCAGAACAGGGAAAGAGTGACAGGCGTGAGTGCACACAGTTTATGGTCTGCTGTTCGATCTGGGACTGTGTACTAAGTTCACGGCCCGGGCAGTGAAGTTTGATATTAGTTGTGTCCTGTTGTCATTACGCTCCAGTTTCTCATGCTTAGCTTAACGGATACAATAACTTTGCATATATGATGCCTAAAATAACATAATGTCGTTCGATTGGAGTGTTCATCTGCTTGGTTGGTTTCCATTAAACTTTGTCGCTCAGTTGGCATTCGAACAGAGATGAAGTCTGCTGACACTCTCTTGGTTTTGATTCTGCTCTGTCAGTCCAAAGGCTGCATGCAGAAGCTGCATTTAAGTTTGTCCAGCTGATGCTGGGCAGTAGTAATGCCGACAACTGTCAGACCTACTCTCATCACACCGTCCTTCTGACTGCACTGAGAGAGGACGGAAGCTCTGCTTGAGTGATCCATGCTGGGAATATCCTGCTGCTCACTGGCCCTCCATGACTCTGTAGCTCCCAGTTCTCCTCATTTCTGGGCAGCAGAGTTCGCACAGCAGTTCACAGTTTTTCTGTCAGATATATTGTATATCTGTGTCCTAAATGGGGCATTTCCTTTGTGTGTATTAATAAAGCATAGGCACCTACTAAATGTACTGACTGGATTTCTATATTCTTCTATTAACAGCCTCAGCGAGCATGCCGCTCTCTCGTCTGGGGGAAAATATTAATATAATCAAATGAATAAATGCATTTGGTGAGAGGGATTTGCTTTATAATTCCCGAAAGTCATATCTTCATTTAATCTTAGTTTTACAGTGTTACAGACCAAAGAGCTTATAAACCAAGCCAGGGATGACGGGGAAGAGGAGCATCGATCAGGAGAACATTACAAGAAATTTTCAAAGTCACCAAAAATTCCTTAAAGGCCAGTGAAATCTCTGATTAACAAGGGGGTCAAGCACCATGTGATGAAAGCGCTTCTTAAAACAGGCCGCCCTTCCAACGAGAGCAGGCTGAAACAGAGCAAATCATGGGAAGCCCTGAAAAAAGCTTTGCTAACCTTTACATCTTCAGTTTGTACTTCAGTGCTCCAAAGATGGTTGTGTGTAAAGATTGAAGCCATAACAGAAATGAGATGTTTTAATTTAATTTTTGCCATCTTTTTCACATGCGAAGCTGGTAATTATTGTAGTGGAAGTGTGATGATGATATTTTCCATTTGCAGGGGAGGGAAGGTTAGTCAGAGCCATGAAGGCATCTGTGTGTACCTATCGATCAATAAAAGTGTACACAAATTTTACTGGCAGTCTTTAAATACTTTAAAGAGTGTGAAAGCAAAGAAGTGACTGGGAATGCAAGGCATAAAGCACCCTAAGGTCCTTGAATGGAAAATCAGTTAATATCTTGGCCAAAATGAGGCTTGACTGTTAGATAATGTTTTTTGAGAAGTCCTTTTCCTAGAAAAGTATCATGATCCTGATGTGAGAAATATGGTAATTGCAGTTTATGGATTCATTTAGCATAATACTTGAATAAATGTGTGCATATGCAGTAATATTTACTCATCTATCTATCATCTAACCTCATATCCTGGTCAGATCACATTGGGAAATGGATTCTATCCCAGACAGGATAGGGTACACCCTGGATGTGATGCCTGTCCATCTCGAAACACAGACATACACATACATAATTACAATGTATTTACATCACAATCTCTATTTTAAGTTGTGTGTATTTCTGTTTTATCACATGTCCTGAGTTTATACCATTTGTGATTTTCGGCAAAAAAATCCTCTTGCCCCACTGATATTTCTTATACGCAAAATACCCTGAGGGGCATTAATTCTTTATGAACACTTAGATTGGGAAATTATAGGGTCCTTCACATATGGTTTCTTACGTTTATGAGATTTTATGTGAGCTCAGAAATAACTAAGTGATAAATATGAATATTCCATCTGTGGATTAATTGCTACTAACATTAAAGTAAGCATTTTTTGAAGTAAATCAAGCTTCGGTCTTTATTTTTCCCCCAGAGAGACCAATCACCATTCCTGAAATCCTTCGAATATTAATAGCATGGCTTGCTATAGCTTATGGCAAGCTTTCCTTCATATTTTGTATATGTTGCATTTATCTGTGAGCAATATTTGTTTGTGAGATGTCCCTGTTGATTTCCATCTGCCTGAATAAGTCAATAATGAATACAGCTAATTAGTTCTTTTAAACTGTGATTTCTGCACCATGTGGTCTATATATCTAATAGATGGATATTTTGTGATACAATCAGATGCAGCAGACATTTACTGAATTAAATTTTCAATGTTGTCTCCATAAATTGCAAAATGAATTAAAAAAAATCCTAGACAATCACTGTCTATGTAAGGTATAATAATAATAATAATAGTAATAATAATAATAATAATAATAATAATAAATAGCAATCGAAGAATGAAATCAATCACTTCAGTGGCAAGTAAGTCTGTTCATCTTAACCACATTTGTCTGATACCTTTTGATGCCTGAAACCGATCCCTGATAGTCAAACTTCAATTAGCTTTGTCACATCATAAATAATTTTAGTCCTATACATTCTCTGATGTTATATGGATGCAATGAAGGGTGAGTGATGGGAAATTTTCTTGAGACCTGAAACCACTACACATTGTTGCAGGAAGCTGAATACCAATATTATTAAATGGATGTGATGTGCTCATGACTGGTCAATATCTTCTTGCTTGCATTTTTCTCACAAGACTGCATATATTGAGAGGTTATCAGGTTGTGCTTTAATGTGAACTCATTTGATAATATGTTTAAGTTATATTGCCTATCCATTCTGGTTGATTGGTGAATTTATGGGGTAAGTTAGCTCTATAATGACAGAAATATTAGCTTAAATAATAGCAGTTTTGAAAGATTTTTTATGAGAAGAATTTTAAGTGATGTAATTCTTGTGCAACTATGTTTAAGCCTTTTAAACCAACTTGCTTTTGTAGATCCATTCATTTTAATGAAATGAACATAGAACAGCTGTTATATGTCTGAGAATATTCTCCAGGGAGTCTTCCTTCCTATAAAACTATCAAAGCAATTTATCAGCTTTACAAAAACCTGGCAGCCAATTCAGAATGCAGGCGATTTCTTCTTGTTGCAATGTGCATATGTAAATACTTCCTTTGCACTGCATAACGGCATATTGTTAGGCTGTAACCATGGAGACAACATAAGACACAGATGAGTCCATCAGCCGATTCCTAGTTTAGATGTCAGTGACATTCCCGTCGTCTTCTAACCACTTGTGTATCCTGGTCAGGCATGCCTGGCTGCAGTCAATTTAGTGACACCAGTGCACTTAGCTGCATGAGTTTGGATGGTGAGAGGAGCCTTGCATCAGGGAGAATACTGCATTTAAAATCTGCAAACTCATATCAGGGCTCCGACTGGATCAAACATGCATATGGGAGGCAACAGTCATCTGGAGTTTTTTACAAATACAATAATTAAACAGTATACAGGTCGAAATTATTGTTTTTTTTGTTTTTTTTTCTCTTTCAATAATTCAAACAATGTAGAAATAGGAATCCACACCAAATGGGTCAAGTTTCAAAATCCCCACCGTGATCAACAATTAACATCTGCTGCTTTATCCGAACGTATTTTCTGCTCATTTCCACTTTTTAAAATATGGACAAGTTCTCTGGTGTATTCTTTACCTCTGAAGAGTTGATACTGCTCTTCAATTACTGACTGTCCCTAGAGACATCAGTATGGTTTCTGGTGCAGACCAATAGGGAGACGAGAGACATTATTACACATTAGACAAATGGGATGGCTGGCTGAGGTTCTGTCGCACATCCAAGCTGGTGAATGACTACTGTCCACAGTGCTGCTCTGCTTTTCTTATCACAGGTGCATTGTGGGGCCTAAGGGGTACGGCCAGACTTACCTCATTTTAAAATCTATGGACAAAGGACTTTTACTAAAGTAAAATGGGTCAAATTATGATAATTAGCATCACTTTTCATGAGATGTTTTTATAAAAGCTCAAATTTCAAGTTCAGATCTCAATAGATCTTTCTATAATAATGACATGCTTATAGGTTTTGTTATTTTTTGACCCGTATTGCGATGGCTTCTCAATTTGATTAAAAAAAAAGTATGCAAACAGTTCAATAGTAGGACCCACACAGTTAGCAGAGAGCCTGTTCCTGAGAGGACAGGGTACAGACTTGATGGGTTGGCAGATCAGAGCAGGACCCACACACACGGTTAGCAGAGAGCCTGTTCCTGAGAAGACAGGGTATAGACTGGATGGGTTGGCAGATCAGAGCAGGACCCACACACACGGTTAGCGGAGAGCCTGTTCCTGAGAAGACAGGGTATAGACTGGATGGGTTGACAGATCAGAGCAGGACCCACACATACGGTTAGCGGAGAGCCTGTTCCTGAGAAGACAGGGTACAGACTGGATGGGTTGGCAGATCAGAGCAGGACCCACACACACGGTGAGAAATTCAGAGAAGCCAGTTAACTTGGCTGCTTTCTACTGACTAACTCTACAAAAATGACAGTTAAATCCTGTGATGCACTGGCCTCCCATCCTGGATGTGCAGTTATAATATGATATATTAAAATTTATGAATACAGTACAAATACTGGTCATTTTAACCTATTAGCTAAAATATCTTAAGCATGCTTTTTTTTTAGCATTAATTTTGATCCTTTTATCAAAAGCATTAACAAGTTTCATCCATCCATCCATCCATCCATCCATCCATCCATCCATCCATCCATCCATCCATCTTGTCACTCACCACAGGGTCACAGGAGCTTAGTGCCTACCCAAGGCAGCACTGAGCACAAATCAGGGGTTCCCTGGGTTTTGTTCCAGTCCAGCAATGTCATACAACAAATGGATGTTTCTTTATAATAGTTTAGCTTGATTTATTTGCTTACAAATAAATTACACAGATGGATTTCAGTTTTCACAGTGTTAATTAAAATAATGTCAATATCCCAACATTTGGGTGCAAAAATAAGCCATTGTAATGATGTTCATGTAATCTCAAATGTGCTATTCTGAGCTCCCAAGCTGTGTTTATGTCTCAGGTCACAATTTATATAAGAAAGTGACTGGAAATAGAATGTCAAAATAGGGTGCTGTGGAAGCTAACTGCATGCTTACCAGACACAAGCAAAAAAAGTGGGGGAAAAAATAGTGTGGATTCTGCATAGATTACCGCATGAGAAGGCCTGGTGTCACGGCACAATGCAGTCCTTCACCATCTGACAGGCCTCCTTCCTCCTCTGAGGCTTCCCACTTCCCTCAATGGCATCATTATTATCCTCACCTTAAATGCAAACAGAGCGTTAGCATTGTGCTCTGGTCTTACAGGACTGAATAGATTCATGTCCGAAAGTATATTTCATTTACAAGCGGGGCCGTGCTCAGACTGTCATTGAGACTCCTATAGACAATGAAGCTGAGTTTAAAGTGAAGATTGACACTTGAAACTGATACAGTAAAATAAACCACATTCTAAAACATCCCAATATCATTGTGGGTCTGTCTGTATTTGTTTATTAATGGATGCAATATCCTCGCTATTCAAATTTTCCTGCAATATGCTTAAATAATGAGTGCATATTTTGTTTTCCTACAATTATTCTATTTTAAACAACTACCTAAATTTACATGGCATATTGTCCAAATGTTTTCATGGCAAAATCCTATGGTCACAACAGTACTGTGTTCTAATGAAATCTGTTTTTAAAGAGGATCTATTTATAATTAAAAATCGACCACCCATCACCTAATCCGCAGCCTAAATTTCACGTACTTCATGAGCACTCTGGAATCAAAATCGCTTAGCTGATCAAGCTTATTGAGTCCTTCCTGAGCAAAACGTTTGGTGAGCTACCAAGTTCATTTAAGAAGGAAACGGCCACAGAAACTCATAGAGACCACATTCTGTGATACAGAATTTTATATGTACATATGATGTCACATTTTAACAATCATGTGAAATCAATATTAATACTTGATTTTCAACATAAAATCATGATGATATGGCTGGCACTGACAGTCTTTGGTATAATTCAAGTCAGCCCAGAAATCAGAAAAATTAATGAACGACCCATCATTTATGTCTCCAAGCTGGATTAAATTAAATGAATCCTTACAGGAAAAATAATTTGTCTCACATACAGCAGTGAGACAGTCATCAAGCAGAAATCAGTAGCTCATTCTCGGCCAAGCCATACACATACATACAAATGAGCTGAAAATATTCATAAATTATGAATTTTCATAATCTAACCGATTTTCCAAAGAATCCTGACACGGTGTGCAGATACAGTCATGAGTACCGCATAAAACAACATAACTTGGTCAAATTAAATTTGGAAAATTATCTTGTTGACACGCAGCCTCAGCAAGTCCTGTTTGTGTGGAATGAATCTTTATACGCAGCCGTGTGGCCACCCGTGTGTGAGTTTTAATGCTCTGTAATGCACAGGCAATACAACTAAGTACTGCATACTTGACCTCATTCTGTGTGTATCTAGAGAATGGCTCTAGATAAGCCCAGATCTAGTTGAGTCTTCCAAACAGTTGGTGTGGGGGGGGGGTGGGGGGTGGGCTGGGCTGGAACTCATTCAGAGTAGCAGAGGACACAAGACGGGGGATGCCAATCCATCACAGGACATACACGTGAACAAACGGTGGGCTATGGAGGCACCAGTTCACTGCACGTCTTTGGACTGTGAAAATAACTGGAAGCAGCAGGACAGCATGCATACCACGCACACGCCGAGCAGAGACCGGATTCAAGCATTCGGCTGAGAGGCATGAGCCCACAGTAACGCTCACAGAGCTACCGTGCTTCCCAGGTGCACACACAATGAATGCATGGAAGCATCCATGAACAAACTGTAGAATGATGTTTATGCAGTGAGTGTGGGCACAACAGCAAAATGTAGAACCCAAATTTGAAATCATCAAATATCATTCTAAAAAACACTATACACTGTTCGTCATTGCCTGGAGGTCTGTAGGTTTATCTTTGTTTACATCTTATAGCAGAAGACTTATTGTACACACAGTGACTTCAATCCCTCGGCTATGTAGCCGTCCGCTTATACCAGAGACAGCTTTCGGTGTGCAGTGCGCATTGAAAGTTTAAGGACGGTGTGGAGACTGGACACCTGTCCCTCAGTCTCACTCGGCATCTTTACATCCCATAATTATCACCCAGTGAAAATGCTTTTTGTATGTATGTGTTTAGTGAGTGGTGTGGTACTGTATGTATTTAGGGTTGCATCATGCAGGTTTCGTCCCACGTTCCAAAAGCAGGCAGTTAGCAGGCTAATTGGTGTTGCTAAATTGCTAGCAGTGGGTTTGTGTGTGTGTGTGTGTGTGTGTCCAAGAGACTGCCAAGTGATAAACTGGCATTCTGCATAGAGTGTACCCCAGGCTTATATGCCACGCTGACCAGGAGAAGGAGTTTCAGGATAGATATGTATGTGTATTCATTGTATTTATTCATAACCAGATGAATATCGGAGCCAAAATAAATGCAAAATGGCAAACCGATGCTACGTGAGCATCGAGACAAAGTCATTGACACGTTTGATATTGATTGACACGCTTCACATCTTTAAAGGTACATGTTTCTGTTTCCCAGTGATATTCCCACACATAAAATTAATATATAACCAGTAGAACTGAGTGCCTTTTAATTTAATGATCACACAGACAGACAAACACACTAACTATGGACAATTTCAAGTCTCACAGGGCAGAAGATGAGCGTAAGCAAAATTAATTGAGCTTAATTTAGATGTTGATTAAATGTTCTCCGCAATTCAAATTAGTTTAAAGTGAATGCATTAGTAAAGTGCTGCAATGTTTCAATCGTTTTGAACAAAAAAGTGAAACGCATTCCTTTAATCTGATCATTTGAAAAATTAATGCAAATAAAACAATTAACTGATTAGATTAATAAAGCTGTAGCTGCTTAATCATTTGTAGGCCAAGAAAAATTAAGTGATAATTGATAGCAATTGATTACTTGAGTTAATCTGGAATATCTTTTTATAGAGCAAAAAAAAAAAAAAAAACGTTTACCTATATGTCATGACATTCATTTCAACCACGCATTTTAAACGTGGCAAAGAGTGGTGAGTTTTCTCATCTGGAATAGCATGATTTTAATTTTGTCATACATTCACAGAACATCTCAATCAAGTCAGCTGGAAGTAAAACCAGTATACTCTCTGGACCATGAGATCTGTAATTGCTCAAAGCTGATTTATGCAACACCCTGTCAAATCAATTTTACCTCCTCCCCCCATCACAAAAATCCCAAATGGAAACTGCATATGAAAGCAATTGAACTTTAAAAATATGACAATAAACTTAGGATCCCATTATAAATATATATATATATATATATATAATTCCACTAATGATTAAGGCTGTTGAGATTTGTATGAAACCCTTCTGGGTTTAATTTCCAATTGCTTATTTGCAGATTTAGTCCCATGGATACCACAGATTATCAGTACAGATTAGGATATTTGTTTAATATACAGTTCACAGTTGTTACTATAAAAACCCATCCATCTGTTTTCCAAACCGCTTATCCTGTTTAGTGTTTTGGTGGAGCCTGGGGCCTGGACCCTATCCCAGGCAGCTGAGGGCACAAGGTGGGGGACACACTGGATCAACCGCTATGGGGAATTGAACCCCCAGCCACGGAGGTGCACGGCAGCAGGCCTAATCACTGAACCACTGGGCCTCCCCATGCAGCAAAAGTACCAAATAATATTCAGTGAGGGAATGCTTCTGAAAAGTATTTGAGTTTTCTCAAAAAGAACGAAGGCAGTTTTGTGGTTTGTACAACTTTGCCAAAGGAGGTGATTTTAATTCATCAATTCTTTGAGGATCATGACATAAATTACTTTTCGTACCAACTTATCAGCGTTAACCACTTTAGCAATGTCCTCATTTTTCACAAATTCCTTATGATATTCATTACAGTATCAGAAAATAGCAGTCGGGGGCGTGGTGTGTTAGCTATTCAAAGCACCCTCACCCTTTCCTGCTGGGAGGTTCGTAGTCAAAATGGACCATCGACTTGTGCGGGCCAAGACAATTTCCATAGACCTCTCTAATAAATGTCACCAAGTTTGGTGTGAATATCCGCCACTCGCTTATTTATGTGTTTGGCAGCAGACTGATGAGGACATTTAAACGTCATGTTTTAGGGCAGCAGTGTCCAGGTGCTGCAGAATTTTTCTGATTGCTGCCAGTGTGAGCCAACTTGCTGTCCTCCTTCTTGGCTCTTCCAAATATGATGGCTTAGCAGTAAGACAATCCACAGCATCCACTGCCTCTTATGTCACGGAGGCCATCTTTCTGAATTTAAGACCCACTGACAACTTGTGGAATTAGCGGTGACGACCTGTAGCGTTGAGGGTCCAATTTAAAGAACCCTGCTTGTCTGTACAACAGGTTGTAGCGAGAAAGCTCCATTTCTTCAGCATGCATGATATATACAGCTTGTTTTTTTTTTTGTTTTTTTTTTTTTTCCAGTTGAAGAGTTCACTATCTTTGCTTCATTTTTTACACCCATTTTGACTGATACTGTTGCTGGGTAATGTTACAAGTCGTGCGTTTTCATTCAATAATACGTCAGCCCCCCTCTTATGGAAGAGATTCATTTTCTGCTAAATGGCTGTGTCACTTTATAGTGACGTGTGCTGGTTTCCTTTGTCATTCTCTAAATGGAGAATAAGTGCCCTCTGTTAGTTTGTCACTGGGAGCAGAAACGGTGGCTTACACATTCAGGAAATGTCCTTTCTTCATCTGTCAATTTATGTACATGCAATTAAAATGTTGTTATAATTCTCTTGTGAAATCCAAGCAAGAACAGGACATCTCTGGCACATGTAGAAATTACATACAGGCTTGTGCTTTCCGTATGATCAAATGTATTCTTTCTTGTTGGCAGCAGGGGAAATTAAAACTCGGCAGGCAGTCACCAATTGATAGTTTCTGCTAACAAAAAGAATTCCCCTGGTCTTTAATTATCCTATATGTCTCACTGCACAGCAGAAAATATGTCAGGCCAGAAAAGAAAAGGATACCACACTTTAGTAATAATATTTATTCTTCCATTGATGTTTTTGTGTTCGCATAATGTAAAGATGGAAATGAAATAAATGTATTAGTCTTCTAATTGATTCTTTTTTTTTCATATCAGACTGTAATTGCAACCATTCAACCTCCCTCATATATTGAGAATGACTTTTTAATGGTTTTGTTGGGTGGCAAAGAAGAATTAAGGAAGCGTGTATTGGATGTAAATGAGGCTACGAGACATTCCAATAGCTATTAATCCGGTTTAACTTGGAACGTTGTGATGTCTGCCATCCAGGATTAACTGAAGGTCAAGCCTTCATTCCACAACAAAACAGCACAGTGGCAATAAATTAGGTTGCAATTCATACCCTCTTGCTTTATTCTATGATGTGTATATATATATATCTCTTAGCCACGAATACCTGCTGATCACAATATCAATTGGAGCTAAAGCCAAGCCAGTTTAAGTAATCTTGTATTAAGTGATGTACCACAAACTCAACAGGTAACCGAAAGGTATTTTTTGTACAGTTTCCATGCTGAATACTCACTTGGATATTGATGGAAAGTTCATGTCCTGCACTTTGTAGGACCTGGAGGAACATTTTAAGTGGAAAGCAAAAAAAAAAAAAAAAAAAAACTAAATGCAGTTTTGATCCAAACACTCTGTATAAAATCTTCACATACAGAATGAAAGTGTCTGCCAATTTTACTTTGCTAGGTAATATAATTATATTGGTGTGTGTCATCCATGCACACAAACTTGACAACAGCAGTTGCCATCTTGAATTTCATTTGCAGAAAAACAAAAATGATTTGGAGTAAAAAATATTAACAAAGTGAGCCCCTTTCTTCAGTAAGCCGAGCACCAACACTGTCTGAGATGCATGCTTTTCTGACATTGGAGATTCAAGGAAGGCATATTTGATCTTTATTCACGTATCATTATGATAATATACTTTCCGTGACTATGTAATCTCCTGCAGTGTCCTGCACGATCAAAGTTGGTTTTTTTTTTTGTTTTTTTTTATAAAGCATGGAGTTCTCTATGGATTTTACCAAGCTATATAGATTTTTTTTTTTTTGGATAATCATACATTATTACTGTGACTCGGGTGAGAAGGTTATGTCATAAAACAATCACAGGCTAACTGACATTCACATAAATATGTATCATTGGTTATAATTTCTTATTGTATTATCAAACACATGATATATGAAACTTTTATCGAAATGAAGAGCAGGCTTTTACAGTTCTGTAAACCAAGGGGAGGTACCTAGTGGGGTGTTAAAGTTATTTTGTTGAGTTATTTTGGAGTGTTGAAAGAGAGTTACCGCGGGCTCTGGAACTGCATTACTTACCGTTCTTGCTTAGAAAATATCTCTGTTAATGTAATACCTGCCTAAACCCTGGGTCCGTTCACCGTAACAAACTGTGGAGTCTGGCATCGCCTTCGTTTCTCCCTACACAATAATAATTCCGTTCCTCTTGTAAAACTCGGAAAAAGACACATTATAGCATTTTATCAAGAGTCAGGAAAGGAGATAAATGGAGCAGGTAACATTTCTTAGTGAAAACCTAGGAATGACTCAGATAACTTGAAATTACAGTGTTTCTTCACCAGACCAAACAACAAACATGTGCTTTACGGTTTTACAAAATATCATCTATCTTTTTAATTCATTTTTTATTTGATAAAATACATTATATCTGCACTCAAGTCATCATCTTCTTTTAGTCCAGTCCTTAAATCGTCTGTACGGTTACTTTTTAATACTATTAGAATAATATAAAAAAATGAACTGCCGAGTGCCAGTAAAATCTGAAATTACAGTAAGATCATTTGGTGCATCCCGTATAGTGTATCAAATTTATAGCCAAATATCTGGCTTTTTTTTTGTCCAAATCGTATATGTAACATGTATATATGAGTACACTGGAGTACATTCCAGTCTTTGTACCTGATGATCCTACCAGCAGGTACCATGACATTAAACTGAAAGCGTTAGTCATTTGGTCATGTCCATGTACTCGAACATGCATTGGGAGAAAATAGAAGAGAATTCATGGAAATCACAGTTCTGTCCTTTTTGTTTATTGGGAGCTGTACCAGTTTGACAGAATTATTCATTACAAAAAGTGCACTGGGAGTCTGTGGGCTTACAATATGAGTTTGCCTCTACTTTTCTCACTTCAGAATCATCAGACCTCTGGTCGACCTGAGCTTTTCAGGATGACGTTTGGATATTTCCGTCAAAGTCAGTTTCTCACCATGTGCTCTGCAGATTTTAATCCTGTCTTCAGCATGATATGTGACCTGGGTGAAGGGATGCTGGGAATGTCAGCTGAATCTACAGAAAAGTTCCCCCTTGGTGTTCCTTGTGCCGTTTTGGTCAGAATAACGCCTACGTTTTAATGTCTGTCGTTATTTAGATTGTTCACCACGCTCTTGTAGCTGTCAGAGAAACAACAGGTGAGGATTGACTTTGAAGTAGTCAAGCAGGACTGGGGAAGCTGTCTTCAGTATTGCAACGGATTGGGTTACCTGTCAGTCAATCAGTGATGACTCCTCCCCTAATATCTTCTCTACATCTATGATATATACTCTGTGGCCGCTCAAAGATGGGTGGATTTACAGGCATTGATTGTACTGAGGCTAGCACTGCTCATTTTGAGCCATTGTTTAACATATTAATAATAGCGCCATTTTATAATAAAGCATCCCAAAAGTATCGATTATAAAATTAACTTCTGAAATCAGTTCTGAAATTTGAATTGACACCTCATATGTCTAGAATACTATAAGATTTGAGTCCAATAAAAGATGCTAATGCTTACAATTTTTTGAATAATTCACTGAATTTCAGTGCATATTGTAAGAAAAGCCATTCATTTAAATATGAAATAAGGTGCAAATTGCTTAAAACCAAAATTTAAGGCAATTTTTTTTTCGTGGCCATTCATAAAAAGCAGAAAGTGTTCACAGTCGCTCTGTTTAATGAGGAACCCCATTCTTCATGGCTTTTATTGGCTGCCATTTTTAGCAGCTCTGGAGGGTCACTTTTCAGCTCTGATTAAATATTTAATTTATTTGAAATATTCAGACATTGATCTGGGAACCATACTCACCCACACCTGCTAAAATGTAATCAGCCAACTGTGATTTATAAATGTAAAATAATTATCATTTCTGATTAACAGCAAATCAATTAGGGCAGAAGGCTTGCAATGAGTGATTTACAAGTTGACTTTCCAGCAGTTTTAACAGAGGCTGCTAGAGAATTCAAACAGCCTTAAAACCAAAATTTGCTCTGTTATCCATCCATCCATCCATCCATCCATCCATCCATCCATCTTCTAGCTACTTATATCTTGATCAGGGTGGGGGAGGGTGCCGGAGCTCAAACCAGAAAGCGGAGGGCACAGGAGTGGGGTACGCCCTTGATGGATTGTGTCTGTATGTTCAGTTTAGTTTCATCATAATCATATATTCAGATTTTGAAAATTAATATTTACTATCTTTTTAAAATGGACAACGCGTTCATGAACATTCTGTTTTCACAAATCATGTGTATGTTTACTAAGTCGGCAGTAGTTTTACAGTCAATCGTTTTTGTGTGGTGCTGTATGGATGGAGATTTTTGCTCAGCGAAATATGACCTATAATCAATAGCAGTATTATTTTCTCAAAAAATAAAATAAGAAATATAACAGCTATGATAGTTAGGAGGTGGGAGACCAAGTATTAATCGATTAATTAAATTATTTTTTTGTTTTCACTTCTATTGTAAATTCTGTTTTCATGCCTGAGCTGTCGATTCCCATCCAAAGGTCCCCCCAAAAAAGGGGCTTTGCAGTCCTCCAACTGGGTTACTTCCAGTATCTTGAAATGGTTTCCCAGCAGCAGATTGAAAACCGTTCAAAAAGGGAGCCTTTTGATTTGGCTCCAACATTGGTGGAACATGTACGGACCAACATCACAGTTGAACAAGCACCGCTTACATATGGGCTAGTGAAAAGGACTTAGGCGCGTATTGTTAAAACACCTGATGTTTTGGCACCAGAAATTGTAAATATGTGACAGCAGAATGGCAGTGCGCAGTAGACCTGGTAACAAGGCACACAATACCAGTACTCTAATTACCATCCCTAGGAACAGTCGTCTCTATATGCCCACAGACAGGTGCATTTAAGGGCCACACTAACACAGGGGGACACACTGGGCAGTGTGCCCATCCACTAGGGGGCAGTCACTTACACTATGGAGCATAGCACCAATTAGATTTACATATCTGGACTGCAGGGGGAGATCATAAGGACCTATGCTAGGTAAAATAAGGAAGCCCGTGCAACACGGGCCTGCATTCCACACCTACAGAAGAGTCCAACCCTGGAAGTCAGAGACAGTAGTGCTGAGTACTGAGCCACCATCCTGCCTATACGTATGAAATGTAAATTTGACCATCAGTCTGCTAGTGCCACCAAGTGGATATGTGCATTCTGGTAAAGGCTCAACTGAAGTACTAGATTATTATTATTATTATTATTATTATTCCGCTAAACTGGATATTTCACATTCAGTTATTCACCATATTCAGCTTTTTACTTCTGATTCTGTTCCCATAAACGTACTGCACAGGAAATAATAGTATTGAATGGTTCTCTGACAAACACTGTTAAATAGCTTTAACAAACAGACTGTATCTGGCATTATATTCAGACCGTTGTACTCTCTTCACGTTGTCCTGAAGTGATGCGGTAACTACTTTACTCATGTAGTAACTATCTTCTGAAATCTGGGCAGCCATTTTACTCCCAGAACCTGATTGGAACTTCAAATAGGTCCAGTTGCTCCTTGTTCCTCCATTTGGTAATCTTTGATTATTGTCTTTTATATTTTTAGCCTATTAGAACATATGTAAAGGTCATTAGATTTTTTTTTTATATGCATGACCTTTTGATAAGTGTGACTTTCCATCAAATGTACCTTTAATTTACCTGCGCATTAGAGCAATTTAACCTTCCATGACCCTTACATAGTTACTTTTGAAATGGAAACTGGAAGAAAGTTTAAATGTAAATTTCCATCTTGTAACTGCTTACCCTTGCCTGGGTCATGGCCTGTGTGTGTGTGTATGGGGGAAGGGGGGGGGTGCAGGGCACAAGGCTGGGGTACACCTTGGATGGAATGCCAGTCCATCACAGGGCACGAGGCTGGGGTACACCCTGGATGGGATGCCAGTCCTTCACAGGGCACGAGGCTGGGGTACACCCTGGATGGGATGCCAGTCCTTCACAGGGCACGAGGCTGGGGTACACCCTGGATGGGATGCCAGTCCATCACAGTGCACAAGGCTGGGATGCCAGTCCATCACAGGGCACGAGGCTGGGGTACACCCTGGATGGGATGCCAGTCCTTCACAGGGCATGAGGCTGGGGTACACCCTGGATGGGATGCCAGTCCTTCACAGGGCACAAGGCTGGGGTACACCCTGGATGGGATGCCAGTCCATGACAAGGCATAAGGCTGGGATGCCAGTCTATCGCAGGGCACAAGGCTGGGGTACACCCTGGATGGGATGCCAGTCCATCACAGGGCACGAGGCTGGGGTACACTCTGGATCGGATGCCAGTCTTTCACAGGCAGGGTTTGGCAGAATACTATGAATGAGCATTCAGTGCCTGAATACAAAGTCCCGAATGTATCCCACAATAACATTTACCCACTCTTTGTGTCCCAGAATCCCAGAGTTATCAGAATGTCAAAGCATGAGTAGTACTTTAAGTACATATGAATTACTTCAAGTACTGCTGTCACATATTATGGGATGTCAGGATTTTTCAACACAGAGGCTGTTCTCTACCAGAAACATTTGCTGGCTGCCACCTAGGAGAATATGAAGGTCGGTAGTGAGTTTATATTTTTGCAAGAACGTTGCAACCACGCTGTACAGTAAATACAATAACAGAACAAACATTGATAGTTTTTAATGGTAATCGATGCCAAATGAGTAGGGTCTGAGCACCAAAGTATCCATTCTAGTAATGAAATACCCATCCCTAGTCAGCACAGTTTGCACTCTGTGAAAACGTTCAGGTCATCCACAAGCTGGTTCAGTTTGAAATGGTGACGATATCCCGTGGATTCAAAGACACCGCGGCTCAGCGTTGGAACAGTGATTCCCTGTCTGGTGGGGCGTGGTCGAATTCTTAAGCCAACTGTGTGGACAGTAAGAAAAGAAGCAAGACGTAATCTCACGGTCAGAAACAGTTCTGCTGGTTTGAAAATTTGACTGGTGTAAGATTAGTAAGATATTTAAAAATTATTTTAGAAGTATGGCTCAAATTTCATTTCCTGTATTCTCGGGTACGGTTTTATCAATGTAACATCAGCGGAATACGGAATACTTGTTTTTGCATTATGAATACATAACGCGGTAGGCTCCTTGTACAATTAACCCTACCCTGATCACCAGGTATACACACACTTGTCACGGTACAATTTGGAAACCCCAATTATCCTAATTGCACCACTACAGTCTGCAGGAGGACCTTGAGTACTTCCGCAAAACCTACGCATCATACAGCGTATGGAGAACACACACACGGCAGAGATGGGATTCAAGCCTCCAACCGCGGAGCTCTGGAAGTGCAAAGCAGCAATGGGACTCACTGAGCCGCTAAATGCAAGTTTGATGTGCGACATGTGAAGACATACGAAAAGTGAGGCTATTAATTTTCACATTGACCAGAGTCATACCACAGCAAAGCAAATAATAACTAAAAAGAATCATATTAATAAATCCATTGTACGATCCCAAATCATTAAAAGTTGGGATGGTATGGAAAACTCAAATAAAAAAATAAAACGCACAGAGATTCTTAAATTTACGTTGACTTTTATTTCATTGCAGACAGTATGAACCCAAGATATTTCATGCTTTGTCTGATCAGCTTCATCTCATTTGTTAATATGCGTCCATTCCTGCATTTCAGGCCTGCAACACATGGGATGGGGGCAATTTTAGGCTACTAATGAGGTAAAAAAAATTGATGTGATTTCAAACAGGTGATGTCAACAGGTGATTGTAATCATGATTTGGTACAAATGCAGTATCTACGAAAGGCTGAGTCCAAATAAAATGTAATTAAATTAAATTGAAATCGGGATCTAATTCCTAAGAGTGTTCATGTTTAAATGTCCAGAAAAGTTTTCCCTTTCATATTAATTTGACCGGCTCATGATTTTGTTTGTGAAATCAATACTCCAGATCACCTGCATTTCCTATACCAGGAATACAGGTACCAGCTTAATTATATTACTTTTGGTGATTTTCCCAGTTAAACAAGTTTGTCTTTTTCAGTCAGCCTTTATCCCATCGTATCTCTGCCTGGAGTGCTATGTGCAGGTCACGTTGACGTCTTCTTTTTTAGGTGTCATGGTCATGAACGAGAAGGAGTCTGGTTGCTTTAAAATTTCAAACGTTTCGGAAGCGTTCCCTGTAGAGACGGCTTTTCAACAGGCTTAACTGTTTACTTCCTGCTTCTGTTCTGTTGCAAATCGCTGGCTAAGTTCTGAGCTGGGACCGTTTTCCTCTTTTTCAGTGCATTGCTGGCGAATAGTAAAACGCTCCGCAATGAGTTATGTGTATCGACTTTGGCTGGGGAGCTTCTGTCAGATGTCTTAGAATGGCGAGTGAATACATTTGACTTTCAGACATGCAACATGACAGCAATGTCTTCAGTCGTAAGTTATGTCACCTGATGGATTGGGATAGCCTGTGCGCCATGATTTGAATGCAATTACCTCCCTGTTAGTCTCGATCATTCCTCTAACGTTCCACAGGTTTAAATATTTGCCAAGCTGAATTAAACGAATAAGTGAACAAATACCAAATCTGTTCATAAACACTGAGGAAAATTAATTGCTTCAGCGACGTGGGGGATGTGAAAGGCTTTGGCAGAAGTAACGTCACTTTTAATGGGCAGAATGCTGCCAGGTGGCCTCGCTGGGTAAGTCAAAGGCCTGAGGTTACCCCATTGTTCTCCTGCCACTCGATATCCCCCCAGTCGGATTGGATCGGTTGCAGAGGGAGACTGCGGGTTTTACACTTGGCAATGCGACATCCTGCTGGTTGCCGTGAAATTTTGCAGATAGGTTTGGTGGTTCCAAGTTTTCAAGTGCTTAGTTATGAGTGCATGACAAAAATTTTCAGCATAGGTACCTTAAAGAGTGAGATGATTATGTGTAGATATTTAGTTTTATGCTGACGGTATGCTCATGCGTACATTTAACTCTACGAACGGGCCAATGAAAAATCCCGTTATTTTGACATTCCAATGAAAAGGGGTTATCATATAAAATTATAAGGAGAAACATATTTAAAATCTGTACACTGTTAAGCAGAATATTCCACTGAGAATGCAGCTATGATCCATTGATATTCGATGAGTTGTGTAACTGTATACCTTTAGCATTGACGTGCCCATCCAGTTACAGCGGGTGGACAAAATCACAGAAATGCCACATAGAAAAGGATTAACACTGAATTAATTAAACCATAATTACAAATGTGTCCAACAACAGTTGGAGACAAAGTCAGAGAGGCAAGATTACGTTGATTTGGACTTGTGCAGAGAAGAGATGCTGGGTGTATTGGGAGAAGGATGCTGAGGATGGAGCTGCCAGGCAGGAGGAAAAGAGGAAGGCCAAAGAGAAGGTTTATGGATGTGGTGAGAGACGACATGCAGGTGGCTGGTGTGACAGAGCAGGATGCGGAGGACAGGAGGAGATGGAAAGAGATGATCCGCTGTGGCGCCCCCTAGCGGGAGCAGCCTAAAAATGACATGTGCAACAAAGTGAGTGTATTTTTTTCTTTGTACTGTAGATCTCAGTTTTCCATAATGCTAATGAGCCGAACTTTATATGGTCATATGTGTTATGCGTGTTAGCTGTAATAAGTGAGCTGACGTGATGTGTAAAGTAGACTTACACCCTTGTTCCCGTGCCAGCATCTTCCATCATACATACTCCATGAATAGTACAGATGGCCTAATAACATTACAGCATGTGGTCCTATTACCATACTTCAAAGCCGCCTCATTGGGTGTGCACACACGAATGCCAAGCCCTCTTCTGGAGGGTGGGGTCAAGCCACTGTTACCCCGACAGAGAGAACAAAGATGGAGGTAAGGTGGAGGTGGGACCAGCTGACTTCAACATTTATTATGAATGCACACATGTAAACCCTGAATTGACATAGTTTACGTGGTAATGTTTGTCCATTAGCATATCGTAATTTTGTTAGTATATTTACCTACTGTGCTCATAGAAAAAAGGAGTAAAGCCTAATTTTTCTGGGAAATATGAATCTCAATATCATTTCAAACATGTCGACAATCCAGTTATATAATAAGTAAATCTTTCAACTTAAGGATCCGCACGCATTGCAAGCATTCAATAACACTCAAATAGAACTCATTACAAAAAAACCTCATTAATGATAACAATACTTTTCATTACTCAAGAATGCAAAATTGTGTCTTGCACAGTAAGCTTATGCAATGAAAGCTCTAGAATTTTGTTCAATAAAATGCTTTGGGTGGGGGGGGGGACTCTTTTGAAGGAAATACCATCATCAGCTATACATTATTATTATCCCAGAGCTGTGCATTTGGCAACACGGAAACAGTCCTCTTCGCATGAAATTTCACAAAGTTCCCTTCTGGAAATTTGATCCAGTTTCCTCTCACTGCCAGGCTAATCAAACCAAGGGATTTACTCTCCTTGCAAAATAAAGCATGGAAACTTGGAGATGAAGTCTGTGGTTCATTCAGCTTTGGGTAGAAGCACATCTCTGCCATCTGAGCATGGCAAATTGTGGGTAGTTGTTGTGACTGTAAATAAACCAAAGGAGAACAGACTACTAGGCACCTTGAGCATGCAGTAGGTCTATCTTCTGCAAGAGGAATACTCAAGGTGAACGTACATTGTCGCCGAACTACAATGAACACTTTATGGCCAAAAGTATGTAGATACTAATTAATAGCTGCCTTCAACTGCTTTTGGTCTTTGCTAATTTAGCCAAACTCATTGCTGACACAGATGTTTTACTTAGCATGCAGCCAGACAATCTCGAGCAACGGGAGTTTGGTTGTGGTGTCGTAGGCCTCACAAACAAAAATGAACCTGACTGGCCAACATCGATACCCAGCCTCACCATCATCTAATGGAAAGCCTTTCCGGAAGAGCAGAGGCTATCATAGCATCAAAAGGAGGACCAACTTCCTGTTGGTAGCCTTGGTTTTGGAATGAGATGTCGTACAGGCAGGTGTCCACATACTTTTGGTTGTATCGCGTGCAGTCTTGTATTTCAGTGTTTTCATCCAAATACTGCTCAAACTAAATTACTAAAACTTAAAAAAAAGCTAAAAATACAAACAAAATTATGACTTTTACTTATTTTATGAGGCAATAATGTAAACCATTTTGTTATTTGGTGTGTTTATCTGTGGCAAAAATGGCAACATAGATCCACCCCTACTTCCACAGCAAAGATGGATCAAAAAATATTCTCTAGGAAACCCTCATGAATGCAATATTACAATATTTTTTCGACATGGCGTTCCATGTGCGGCAAATGAGAAATTTGTTTAAATCTATAATACCGTTCATCCCAAAGCAGAAATATTTTTATTCTCAAAGAAGCACAACTAATTTGCATGAATCATATAGTATCTACTCATTTAAGGTGCATTACTTCTGACACTGTAATATGAAAGCACATTAAAACAAATTTCTACCACGAGTCGATGTTCTTTTCATTTTATGGAAACTCACTCCGAGTCTTTTTTTAACCTTCCAATGAACTTTTTTGCTTTCCCATCAATCTATTAGCAGCTGCCATGGGAATAAATTAGTGTATGGCTGGTTTAAAGTTCATTTTGTATTCTCTTTTCAGACTCTCCCAGCATCATGTACACACTGCCCAAGTTTCAGCAGAGTATCCTTTGTAATTTGTAAGCACGTAAGCAGAAAAGTTTCTTTTATTTGTTGTAGCTGCCTAGAGTTTATTGAAAATGAACTCGTTAGCCGTCTGTGCTGTTGATCTCCTTGAGATCACACGTGAACTCGGGGCTTCTCCCATGAAAGACGGTACAAGGCAGGCGACACCATGAATGGGATGTCAATCCCCCAAAAGGCACAGACTCGTAAATGCATTTTAGATGGTGGTGGGAATGAGCAAATATGGGAAAACAGACAAAATGTACATGAACATGAGAAGGGGTGGGATTTGGCCCCTCAAACCTGATCCAACATATTTTGTCATGTAGTGGACGTTCAGTGGCGTATGTGACTGCTGAGGTATCACAGTCATTAGTATCATAATTCATTATGTACCTTTGAACTGTTCTGATTGATCTTTTTATTGGCCTGCTTCACTGAGACTTAAAAAGAGTGATTATGGAGTTTCTTATTTATGATTTAAGATGAGAGATGAGTTAGGAAAAAGTGTAAATACGATGAGGCTTCGATTGCTGTTTTAATTTTGCATGAATTCTGCTTCACAAGCACATTTGAAACTTACTGACCAGCACTGATTGTGGTGTTTGCTTTTAAAAGACATTATTATCATCGGTCCTGAAGAAACCACCCTGGCATCTGTCTGTGGAAAATTCAAGGATGTAAGGTTCAACGTTAAAAAAAAAAAAAAAAAGAATGCAGATTTTGAGCATTCAGTCAAAATAGTATAAAACCACCGTTTAAATATTTGCATCAATGTAGTATCTTATATTAATGGAAGCTTCCTGTTCTCAGTGCTTATTGCATGCCAATCATGTGCATATTTTAGACAGATGTTGGGCAGCTTGTGTTGAGCCGATGCCATGGATTCAGGCCTTCTCAAACACCAGCGTATCCTCACAGATGTGCTGGAGTCACCCAGACTCTCATTGCGTCTGATGCCATTGAATAACTAAGGAGAAGCATTTACTCGTAATAATCCATTATCCTTTTGAGTAATGTGACTTTCGTCTGTGTTACTGCTCCCTGGGGCACACAGATGTTGTCAGGACCATATGGCATTGAAATCTTCTCTCCGTATAGATCACAACACAAGGACCAGGCTTTTTTAGTGCCAGTCAGAGCGGAGTGAATGTGTATCTGTATATACTTATTAATGCATACTTTATTTACTGGGGATGATTATAGTTCACATGTTTGCCTATGGACCAGAATGTGTTATTAATGACACTGGTTTAAGTTGCATCGCAGAAAAATACAAGTGTCAAGTGAACTTCTGTAGAGATGTCAACTGATTGTAAATTATGCCAGAATTAGAGGGATCTCTGGGGGAAGCGAGTCATGTGCAAGCCAGAAGTAGGGAGTTTAGAAGCTTTTAGATGGAAAACAAGACTACATCCCCTATAGAACAGGAGAGCAGATTCATGTAAGCCTGTTGGGTACATTTAGAAAAAAGTGTGTGTATATTTGTTCGGGGGGGGTTAAGGTCGGCAGTCACAGCAGTGACTGTCAATGCCTGTTTGGTGCTGACAGTTCCCCTTTACAGTTCCCTCTGTGGTCCATAGACCCCTTTTACAGGTTCTCTCCTTTTCAATCCAAACCTTGTAGGTTGTGCATAGCGGTCAAAAAGCCCACAGCAAATAAAATGGAAGGTTTAAAAAGTCAGCCATTTCCAGGAATCTTTGAGGCATCCATTAACAATCTGTCCCCAAAGTGCTAGGGTGCCGTGTGGCTCTACAGGTCACGCATCTGTGTCCGGATGGGTGTTGGTCCGAACCCCACGGCAGGCAGTGACCGTGTCACTGTTGAGCCCTTGAGCAAGGCTCTTAACCCCAACTGCTCGAGAGATGATGTATGAATCTTTGCTTTGGGCCTCAAACCCCCAAACCTGTTCTCACCTGTATATGGAGCGCAGGTGTGTAAAAATGCCAACTTCCCCCACATGAATGAATAACAGTTTTCTATTACACACATTATGTGACACCTACAAACAAGCATATTCAAGAATATCTGAGGCCTGACTACTTTCCTTCACGTAATAATTATTCAGTTATTAAATGGATGTACGTATTAAAGAAAATGAACAGGTGACATACTGTACAGTTTCCTGGAAGACAGATACTGTACATATTTTGCAGACCTGAATAGAAATGGGTTATACAAGCTGTTCTTTCCAAGCTGTTCATTTCAAACCAAGTCCAGATTTCAGGTTCTTTGTTTAGACAATTTTGTAGTAACAATCATACTCATAATGCATGCATCTTAATGTCGTATCGGTCAATGTCATGTTTATGCCATATACCTTGGATGTATTCCAGACTCATAGATGAAAATCTGATATATAATCGTGTGTGAAATATAGTTGTGCTTCTGAAACTCCAAACAAAATCTTCCGCTTTTTCCCCTGCTGCTGTGCAGCTGTATTCCAGGCTTTAAACAAATACGTTCATCGTCTTTTCCTGAGGATGAAATATGTATCGTCGGACTGGGCACCTTCCAACCCATTTGGGCTTTTGTGTGTCAGACAAATATAGCTTTGGGCATACGGTGATATTTTGGCCTAATTTTTGCCTCATCGTGCAGGTTTTTGAAGACCTTGTTTAATAACAGAATATTGAGAACTAACTACTTTGTTTTTTTCTCTCAGCATATTGTTGTGTAGTGCACAAAATACTGTTTAGTTTGCCAGGTCTTTTTTTCTCTCCCCATGCTGGTATTTACACAGAGGTTGACCCTTCCCGCAAAAGCCAGCTTCTGGCCGTCCTGCAGGGACCCCCCCCGCTTTGGAGCTGCCCCAGGCATTCAAAAAACAAATATCTATTAATGCCATTTCTGATACAGCCTGCCTTCACAGTTGGCAGCGAAGCCTTGTTCGTATCTCTGTGTTTCCATCCAATTCCCCAAACCCCTGACTTACTTTGCAGGCAACATCACTAATAAGATCCCCAGCACCTGGCCAGTGCAGTACTGATCAGAAACCCTTAGTGCCCCAGTGGAGACACAGCTTTGCTGAAGTTTCCAGCAGAAGGAGAGAGCTGTGAAATCTGAAGTAGGAGGAACCTGGCATGTATGCTTTTGACATTTGTACATATCCCGAGGTTTTGGAAGGGATGACGGCTTAATTTCTGTACACTACTGCAAAAAACAAATGGAAAAATTATGCAGGAAAGTTATGAAAAGAACATGAACTAAAAATGAAATGTCATTCTTATACAAGGTATTTTTTTTATATGTATTGGAGAACATGAGCATAGAACTATGACTGAAGTCCAAACAATTGCAATTAAGACACGTTGAGATGTGTCTCTGATGAAGGAAATTCAGCAATACTCTGGCTAGTTGCGAGGCACCTTTCAGCCTGGAACAGAGTGTAGATTCTTTTGTCTTTCTTTATTTTTTCTTCTCTTACGATGTATCGGAACTCTCTTTTCTTCTGGATCTTGGGCAGTGCTCTTTAGAACACTGTCACGGCTGAAAACGCTTGAAGCGGTACCTCCTTTCTTCTTCACTGGTGGTAAGGTGAATATTCTTTAAAGGGGCTCTTTGAGCCCCTTGTTTCTGGTTATGTAATCTAAAAACCAAACTGAACTCTCACGATATCGCTGGAACTTTGTCTCAGCCTTTCGTCCGTCACGGTCAAGATATTGAGCAAGATGAATTATCGAAATGGTCAAGACAATGCTGACTCGGACGGGGGTGACGGAGCAGACATCCGGCAGAAACAGGCCCTTCCAGTGTCTCCAGGCAGATGTATCTGTGGAGGGGGGCTTGTTAAGGTACAACCAATTGAAGACGATGAACGAATCCCTGCATTGCTGAAGAGGATGAGGAGACTATTTGTTTTCTATGCTGTCATAAAACATAAAAAGACAACTCAGCTTATACCCAAAAGGAAGTTTATTATTATTTTTTCTTTGTTTTGCATTGCTTTTTGGCAGAAAGTGTCATATATATTTTTTACATAACTTTAATTGGCTCTCTGTTTTCCAGCTTGCCGTGGTTCATGTGTCACGGCAGCATATACAGAGAATTAATTAGTCTTGCTCAGGACAGTAAACAAACTCGTTAAAACTATTCCGTTCAATTCAGCACGATCACAGTGTTGCCTCTAAAAGCAAAAAGACGTATTAAAAGAATACATTATTTGCCTTGTAGAAGAGTTTTCTGCATTCTGTGTAGAAATGTAATAATTAAGCTGCAACAATTATATTAAAAATGTATGCACGTATGTTTTTCTCGATAAGTTCTAAAGTACATGTACACTCGGACGGTCCGTTTATTAATTTTGGTCTTTCTTAGAGTCCTTCATTTTTATTCATACACATCAATTAAAGAGTCGGGTTACACAAAGAACAGATTCCTTCAAAGTAAAACAGATAAACATTGAGGTCTAGGGGCCATTTTGCTTTTGAGCACAACAGTAGTGTTAGCAATCCATCCCCTGCAAGTTGCACATTGCTAAAACGGAGCTTTGAATAAAATTAACAAAGCCCAAAGTGACTCTCTACAGAGGTCCGCTCACTCACAGACCTCTGGGCCAGAAAACAACATATGAATCTTTCATAAGCTACCCCTGTCGATTCTGCATGCAAGTGAATGAATGGCATCATCGTTGTGTCTCAGAAGGACACACACAGCTAATTTTGGAGAGAACCTCCTGGTTTCACATTCCAAGCCTGATAACCCATGCTGAAATGTATTAAATTGGAAGTAAGGCACATTAAAATGCAGTGCTCATATCTTGCATACATCTGCATAACTTTAAACGTATAGAATGTTATAAAACAGACTTCGCTATGAAGCGGTTATTAAAAGACTTGTATCTGATGTAAATTCAGAGCGATCTGAGTTGATTCCGAGTAAAGAATGTTAAGGATTATTAGCAAACTTTCCTGATCCTCTTATCTAATGCAGAATCACACAGTGCCAAAGGTTCATCCCAGTTAGCACAGGTCAGAGTGTAGGGGACAAGGGGACACCGTGGATCACATGTCATTCCACAGCGAGGCACACACAGGCATCTGCTCACTTTAGACAACCCCCCCCACTATCACCAGCACATGGAGGGCAAGCAGAGTCAATGCTGGGATTCAAACCCTCAACCTTGGAGGTCTGAAGCTACGGTGCTACTCCTTTTGAAGATGAAAGATAGTATAAACATTTATGATAAGAATTCAGACACACACAGACGTACATTGTAGCCTTTTAGCCAGTCCTCAAAGAGAATATACAATGTGCAAATTTCAACTGCCTTGATTGATGACGGAAAACATACTGAAGGCTTACCAGTCTCTAATATTCCTAGGCGCTCTCCAGAGAGTCTCTCAGAGATCATCTTAATCTCCTCTCCCCTGAAGGTGCTTCACAGAGCTCTCTGCTTCTCAGTCAGCTCTTAAAGAGCAGCCACTTAGGGCATATTTTAAGGGTCCCAGCTGTGCCCATCGTTGTCTCTCACCTACCAACCTGTCCTCTTTTCACCAGCAGACTAACCCCCCTGTATGTGCTCATCTTTCTCTCCTACTGTGCAGCCTTATCCCTTCCAATCTTGGTTCTATCTGGCCCACTCACATGAAACCGCACACCCCACCCCCCCCCACACACACACTCTGACTCTTTCACCACTTCCTGCTCCTGTAATCCTGCTTGACATCCCTACTACTTTCAACACCTCAGATCATCCTTATTTCTCGTCTGCGCTTACCACGCATCGCCGTTACTTTACCACACTCCTGAGCCAGATTTCTGGAGGTCAGATGTCACCTTTCCATTAGTGGTTTCACAGCCAGCCTGACCTGGGGGCTGGTTCATTTCTCCTCAGTTCGCATACTTCCTGCCATCCTGACCTCCGTCCCTACACACTTCACACACCACCTGTTAATCTCCACAAAGTGTCTTAACTGTCATTGCATGGGAAGTCAGCAGCTCAGTTCCTGTAAGATAATCTCCATCTCACATTTCTGTTCTCTGCCGCTCCTGTAAATCCACAGTGGGCCGTGTGTTTTTCCATCCATCCATCTTCAAACCCCTTATCTTGATCAGGTTCACAAAGGACCCTGGAGCCTATCCCAGGCAGCAAAGGGCACAAGGCTGGGGTACACCCTGGATGGGATGCCAGTCCATCGCATGGCACATCCACACACGTACCTCATCCTCAAGGGCCCAACAGTGATAAACACCCTTTTTTCCCCCAGCTGGCTAAAAGTGTATCTGTCACTGTTGGACCCTTGAGCAAGGCCCTTAGTTCTGAAACTGTTCCAGGGATGCCAGTTAAAATGGATGACCCTGTGCTCTGTCCCCAGGCTCACATGTAGGTGCGTGTGTGTCTTCATGGAGAGAAAGATGGGATAAGCGAAAAGACGAATTCCTATGAACTGTGTGAAATGGTACAGATGGGAAATAAAGATTTCATTTTTATTTCACACACAACAGACATTTAAGAGACATCAGCTGGCCTAACTGCACATCTTTGGGAGAAACGCTGCAATACACAGGGAGAACACAAACTCCACAGATGGGGGATTTGAACTCTCAACCCTGGCGATGTGAGGCAACACTGCTGACCAGTGTGTCACACATCATGAGATGCTTAACTTTTTTTATGGGTGGTGGTGGTGTGCCTCTGTGGGGTAGGACTCTTTCCCTGTGTCTAGATGGTCACTGGTTTGAATCCCATGACCTATAGAGTGCCCTTGAGCAAGGCCCTGAAAAGTGGTCCACAAGTTTCCGATACAACAGTAGATGTTGTAAACCAACCCCAAGCTTTGTGCCTGTACTAGTACAATGGCCAATAAAGTATAGTTGTCAAGACTGGGTCAGAAGTAGGGCCCGACCGAGGAGAGAAAGAGGCCGGTCACACTGGTTGAGGTGGGAGCAGAGGGGTTTATTGAGGTGTACGGTTCCTTGTATCAGAGGTCAAACACTGAGGTCCAGAATTTGGGCAATCGCAGGGCATCCACGGCACAGGATCTCTTGGTTGAAGGGCCGGAGACAGACAGCGGGGCATCCGAAGGGCAGCACGACGGAGTCAGAAGGCGGGCGGGGGTACGGAGCATCCAAAGGACAATATGTCAGAGAGACAGAGCGAGGGACGAAGGGCAGAACCTAGACAGGGAAGGAGGAACTCAATGACAGAACAGGGGTGAAGAGGTAGGCCCGGGTATAAGTAGGCGTGGTAGGGGCCAGCCGCAGCTCCCCCTGGAGGAGGGAGGAGGAAACCGCAACAATAGTTCATTCATTTTTAAGTATCTATCTCAATATTTTGAGCTTTTCAGATGTCACTACACGAGTGTTTTCAGTTCAGTTATTGGCTGAAATTAAAGCAAAATGTGATAATTCACAATAGGTAAACAGTTTAAATAATTATATGCAAACATCTTATATTGTTTTACGTAGTCAAGTTATTCCAGTTAAATCAACCAAAAATTTCAGTTTAAGACTAATTTATTTCATAGCGGATTAGAATTACCAGTGTAACGGTTACTGTTGGTTTCCAGGTAACAGAAACATATCACTTTTTGATTATGTATTGATTTTAATATCACCTACCTTGTATGAAAGATTTTAAATTAGCACGCCTTAATTATGTATTCTCAAAAATATCCTCAGTAGCCAGTAGACTATTCCCCTTAAGCATGCCTCCAGGAATTTAATTAGCATGTAATGATTTATTGCTATCAATATTCATTAAACTGCCACTCATGGTGGTACAAATGATGCCTGAGGGATTAATTCAATCATGATCCCAAGTACAGTTTTTAGGCTGTCAGAAAACTTCCCTTTTTCTGTAATTATAGGTGGCATGTTTACAGCAGCCAAGGAGTTTAAGCATCAAATCACATTTAGTGGGTGATGCTTTGGGGTTTATTTTTTTATCGTTTTTGAAGTGTCGTATTTTGAGCATTTTGTAATTTTGTATTGCAGGAGGTACGTGGCAGGAATATAAGAAAAGGCTGGAACCTGCAGAAGTTTGCGTGTACGTTTACACGCTTTGTCGGAAACACCTGGGCTTAAAAATTGACAGGAGGGTCATTTTCAGCAGCATAAAGCCTTATTCAATACATCACAACCATCCATCCATCCATACATGCGTCCATCGTCCTCTCAGGCAACACAAGACACAAGGTTGGGATAGCAGAGGTTGAAAACAAATGTTACGATGGGAAACAATCATGCAATTAGGAGTGAAAAAGTGTCTGTGATTCTACATCACCAATATACACAGAGGCAAGGCTCAAGACACAGTCGGCAATAATACTTATTATTATTATTATTATTGGAGGAACTGAAAATGCTAGCCTTCCAGCATCTTGCCCCTGATACTTTCAAGACATTCTTTCTGCATTTCGTTCCATTCACAATCAATGTCTGCTTTTTAGCTGTGCCTGGCATCTATCAGGTCCTCATCCGATCATTCCGGCAGACACGTCGTAAATTTCCGTGTCCTTCAATGGAGCCATTATTGAAGCATCTGCCATCTCTTCCCCTCTGACAAACACGGACCTTGGAGTAAACAGTTAGCACCAGGACGTAGCCCTGGAAGAAACCCCACATCTGTAACAGGAAAGAAGGAGCTGTGGATGACAGAAATGTTGTTAATCTCAAAAATATTAACATAAATATACACACTAACATGCCATGAGGGACGATACTGTGTTTATGTTGAGTACCATGACAACATACCTCAAAATCACAAATGGGGAGATGCTCATCCCATTAAGACTCAGTCAAGGGAGTTCCACTCTGAATGTTGCCATCATTTTTTACGAACAAAGGAAATTCACCCTGTTATTGTACCATGCGTAATCAACAGTCATCATTTCAATAACAAAAGGACACATCCGTATGAGAAGCGTCACGTTCTGTAAGTATCCTCCCAGGTCAAAAATCGCAACATTAAGCAGTGAATTATTTAAGGCGTGTCAGATTCCCTTGATGGCTGTTTAGCTTTGCGTCGTTCCATATCCGATTTATTAATTTCTCTTCAACTGCACCGTCTGTAAATTAGATGACTAAATTTAACATTAGATGTGACATAAATTTACTGATGTAAGATTATGTTAAGGCGACCCTTCCTGCTGCCATCTTATTACCGTGTAAAACTACTATCTACTATTAGTAGAGGTTCTGTGAGTAAGAAATGCCAGGGAGTACAGAAGTAGTGAAACAGTAGTGTTTCCATCTATCAGTTCCTGTTGATCTGATTAGCACCACACTCCCTGGATCCCGTATGGTAAGACATGATTCAGTCTAGATTACCTTTCAGATCCATCACAGGGGAAACTGCTCCACTTTGTCTAAACTGGAAGTGGATTTCCAAACCACAACCTTGGCCCGGTGAGGTAATAATGTTCGTTACCCTGTTAACAGATTGTGAATGTACTAACGAAACACTCAAATCAAATCTCCAAACAACAAATAAAAACAAATGATAGGAAATAAGGTCCCAAAAGAAAATGAGTGCAAATAATAGACATGTATGAATAATAGACACGTATGAATTCAGCCGTCAAGAAATATTCGTAGTTGACGTAAATAAAGAGCTGTGATAAATTTTCTGTGTATTTGTAATTTTACCAGGTAAAATATAATCTGTCATAAACTGTCTTACGTTATGCTTATAAAAGGATTTAGAATTAATTTTTAGCAGAATGTAGCTTACAAAAATCTCACCTTTTAAACACGCCAGGCGTGTTTAGGGACGAACGGAGAGAGCTGGCAATTTCCCTTGCAGTGTGTATTCCCATAAATTGCTATTTAATTATGAAATTAGATGATCTGCTCTAGAGTTTAATAGCTCCAGTTTGCCGGAGCCAACTCTCCAAAGGCAAAATTTTGCTGTGCTGTCCTGTGTGGATTTCATAATTACCCAGTTTACTCTCTTTAATGGTATGTTTAAATTAGGGAGTATGCAGGAGTGATCATGTTTAATGGGAACTGGAGACTTTGAAATTGCCTAGTACAGTCACAGTTACAAAGCCCACCTGACAGGGGTTTTTGGCTTGGCTAGGAAATTCTGAATCACCATTATTCAATTCCAATGCCTGGACTGTCAGTTTCTATTGCATGCACGGGACTCACAGTCTGAAGGTTATTGATTAAGACTGAAAACTACAAACAAATGTTTTACTTGCGGTGTCCAGGATAGAAGACTGTTAAACTAAGGGCAAGTCCAGAGAAATGCAGTCACACCATGATGACTCACTTGTTTACGCAATCGGCCCTAGCAGAAGCTTAACACAGGAATAGGATGATCATGTCTTTCACCTTTAATTAACTGATTCAAATAAAGACCTTCTAAAGCTATGTGTGCCATTATAACCCAAGAAGAAAGAAGGGATTCTAAGGCAAAAACTCCCTGCATCAGTAGTTCCCTAACTCCATTAAAATGATCATGTATTTGAACATTATTACAGAAAAATCACAACACAAATGACAATACATGCATCCCCTTTAATGTTTTTTGGGAATAATTCTTCAGCATTAAAATGTGCACAGATGCAATATCATGACAGAGCAGGATGGTTCAAAGTCACCAGCAGCTAAGATGACACTGGATGGAAACATCATATGGCCAATATATACATCAGTGAGAAAATCATAACTTAAATCTTAATTCAGAATGTGGAATACTCTGATTTGCGTGATACGACAGGGACCGCTGAACCAGTTTCTCGAAAAGATTAAAATTGCTGGTAATCTTAGTCATCCCTCTCCACAGGAACAACAGAGAACATTTTTTGTCTGCTTGATCTGCAGTCAGTAAGAACAAAAGCCTACCTACGGTCATCCAGCAAGGATGAACGTGGCAGACTCCTACTTTGACATCAAAAATGCAGTAGTGCCACCTAGTGCTCATGTTACCGCACTCCAAAACAGTTGCTCTTTGCTGATAAGCGAACACATAAAACGATAAACGCGATGCACATTCGAAAGGAGGAAAACTGAATATATAACTGAGCATTTTGCTCACAGTGGTTTGCATTTGATTTAGCGTCGACATTTAATGGTGAAATGGCCGCACACGTTAGCGTGTATGCTAATCGATGTGATAGCACAGGCTAATGCAGGCTAATACTGTTGGTGAAACCAAGCTTTATGCTCGACTTCCCACTAAGTGAGACAGATTAGGGCCATTAATATGGCTTATTGCTTTCAGGACAGAATAGTTGCTGGTTCAGTTTTAGAAAAGGGAGGGGAAAAAAAAAAAATAGCGTCTGTCTCAGGCATAATGAAACAGGTGGTCCCAGCATCTGGACAGAAAAGACTGCAGAGGTTTCCAGTGCTGCTCTTTGGCCCTATAAGTAAATTAGCAAAGTGAGAAAATATGGAAGATGTAAATGATGGTGACGATCATTGGAAAGCACCCTCTGGAGTCACATTCATCGGGAGACTGGGTTAGCACGTTAAGGAAGACAACAGCCATCGTATTTGTACCTCTGAATTGATTATAATGCATTTTAGGGACTATATTTGACACAAATGAGGGCTGTTCAATGACAAAACCGACGCGTCTAAAGATTTATTGCGACGATTATGGGGAATGTTTTTGACTACAGTTGATCCATTAATGATAATTAGAGGCTTAATTTAAAAACCCTAAAAATGCCGTAAGATGAGCAAGGTGACCTATGCATTTATAAAACTTGAGCCAGCGGTGCCCTTTAGCAAGGTTATTTTAAGAGTGCGTTATTTTTTCCGTAGGACAAGTCGAATTGTTCTTATCAATTTAAGGTCAACCTGAAGCCGGCAGAATTGCAAAGGATGTTCCACAGACAGTCGCCCTTTCGTAATCTGTGTCTCTCTGCTAGAGCTCTAATGTCACAAACAGGTAATAAAAACACCGGGGAGAGGAGAGTCGAGACGACGCCCATCCGGCTTGTCATTCTCTCAAGGGCGAAAGGCAGAAACACATCAGCTTAGTCACCAACAGAGAAGACTGAAACGTGTCAAGTCCTGAATTACGGCCGCCTCAGAACCTTGGGATGAATGCACTTCCAAGCTTTCCTGTGGTACCGGAGGGCAAACAGCCAGAAAAGGAAAGGTGGGTTATCAGTGAGGAAAGTTAATTGAATAGAGATCAAAAAAATGTGGCTCCCCCCCGTGCATTTTAAGTTTGCCACGCCACTTTAAATGCGTAATGTGTACTGACCTCAAGAAAATTGTATTTTTAATTAATTCACCTATATGAGACAACCGTTCAGCCCGCTCTTTTGGGTGCCTCAGAAAATGACCTATTACTCACCTTGAATGTCATTCTCCTGGGGACATTTAAGCGACATAAAAGCCCACCCGGGTTACTGTGCTCGTTCTGAGCTGGATCTCGACTGACATTGATCTGCTGGGTGTCAGTGACTCAGTGAGATCTTAAGGCTGCAGCAAGCTGGAATTACAGAAAAAGCAATACTCATAATTGCACTTAATTGTCGCATCAAGTTGAGCCGAAACTACTCAATCTAACTGCTAAAAATAAACACAAAACTATGTAGGTGACCTTGGGATAATTAATGCAAGCATCATTATCTCCTATTTGCAGTAGGCCCTGCTGGATGATCAAGGTTTTAGCCTGAGATAAGGACTTTGCTCCATGAGATTGTTAAAGAGGAACACACCCCGTGACCTTCACCCCTGTACCAGGTTCTTATCTGCTATGCACTTCACACCTAAGTGTGATGAATTATGGAGCATAGCGTGGCTGGTGTTTGGTACAGTGATGCTGCAGAACCTTTCTTCTAGAAGATAACACAATGCAGACAGGCCTCAGACAGACAGTCAGTGTGCATTGCTCAGCCTGGGCCTAGCATCCATTAAAAACAAAAATAAAAAAAGGGAACCCTAACTATGCATGAATTTTGAGTCAGAAGAGGTTTATGCTTTTTTATATCGCACAGAAGCCCTTCATTGTGCTGATGTTACATGCATTTCACCCGGATCAGTTTCATGTTTTTGTTTAACAGGACATTTTATAAACATAAGGGCTGCAAAAACAAAGCCGATTATGATTTGGAAAGATTGTACCATTTTAATTGTACACAGCAAGGGGAGCAATTTAGTCAACAGAATGGTGACCAGACAGGTACTGCACCAAAAAGTTTACTTCTGTTTAGAAATACGCATTGCTTATTACGAATGTATCCATAATTAAGCAAAAATTTGAAATGCATGCCGCAGGTTAAGTAACAGTAGACGTGAGAGTGTGTTTGCCATCACATAATGTTGGCCAATGCCAACCACAAAGATACGGTTTATCGTTCTCCTAAGGACCAATGAGAAACGAGAGCATTGTGAATTTGAGGAAAAAAAGCACTCCTTTTTATCTTTTGGGGGTTGGGTTCGGTCCGTGGAGGTGTGTTTGAGTCTGTTAATATGAGGATCCTTGTAGAGAGGTTAATCACTCTCTGACACCTTGAGTGGTTTTGGCTGTA
Organism: Gymnarchus niloticus; assembly: GCA_009936485.2. NCBI lineage: Eukaryota > Metazoa > Chordata > Actinopteri > Osteoglossiformes > Gymnarchidae > Gymnarchus > Gymnarchus niloticus. The sequence goes on along the minus strand of JAACJT020000001.1, from coordinate 26,816,066 downwards.
CACTGTAGGCATTCCTACGCTCTCCGTTTATGCCTTGCTAACTTATTAAACTTGTTACGATGTCCGTATGAAACATCATTTTAGGATATTATGTTTATTAGTTCACCGGTCATGCGAGATATTAAGGAATGGGAACATGAGTTTGTGACGTTCAATGCACATCACGCCATGTTGAGTTGTTGATGTCTCGATTTTGGGGATTGGTTAATTCTGTTTTGCTCCGGTTGAATATTTATTGGACCCCGGGCACCAATGGGTTTTGCTTACTTATGTAGTTATTGTGGTCCCCAAAAGCATTTTGCTTTTTAACCATGATATGTAGACAATAAAGAGGGTAATTTTGCGGTCTTTTCCCTGCTGACCTCTGAGATACCATTAAAGTTCCTGACATACTAATGTATGGTGGTATACAGTATTATGAATCCTTCGGTGGGGTCCTGGTATCTGCCCATTGTGGAGTGCCCTGTCAGATATTCCTGCCCAGTTCATGCCGTTTTATTTTCCACATACCCTGTCCGTTCTGTGTTTGCCAGTCACACCTTCTACTCTCAACGCTGTTTCTCACATTAAGTACCAGCAAGGCCATAACATCCACACACAGCAAGTGGAAATGCCAGCAACTTAAAAAAATGGCCAAACTGTATCACTAAATAATACAGAAGGCGCTTATCGGCTTAAATGCTTGCATAGCAAATGTCCCCCTTTCTTGCACTATAAGCCAGTCTACCGTCTCCACTGCTGTAACGATTTCACAGCGACTGGTTTAAGAATAAAAACTCCCTCTGGATTGTGAGTAAACTCCAAACGCATCCCAGCCTTCCTTTCTGTTCATTTCATAATACAGCTATGTACTTTGGTCTTCTTCTTTGTGGCTCACAATCTGCAGAACCGTGAGTTCAGATGGAAACGAACCCAAATGAGAATCCTGCTTGTTATTACCGTCCAAGCCGATATTAGTAACACTGCCCCAGTGGTGCACTTCTAATTATCTCCTACAGACTGACACGTCCTACAAGGCTCTCCTGGATTAAATCACTGACCTTTGATCCGTATTTTAATTTCCCTTGAAAGGAAAAACTTTTACTATTTTTTTTTATTAAATGTGGAAATTACTTAGATGTGGTGGTGATTAGCTTTTTAAAATGCGGGGGTGGTAAGTGACAAGAAGGTGTGACTGGACACATGGTTAAAAAAAAAAACCAAAAAACATGCATACATATTCTCATTGTATTATAATAAGTCTAAATACACTTGGGAATACAAAATCACAACCTGTGGTGCTGAGGGGGTGATGACCATTGTACTGGGTGGATGGGCATGCCTGATAAAATATATTAAATGTTTAAAAATGGTTAAAGTGTAATAATGCATCTTTGTGTCCGGATGTTGTTTGAGCCGTTTGTTCATGAATAAATCTGTAAAATAAAATTAAGACGGCTGCTTGCCAAAGATAAACCGAATGATATTTTCCAGCAGTGCTAGACCCACTAGAGTTTAGGTGCACTCTTCACTGACGTCCCGAAGGGAATTCATTCGTACTCTGAAATGCCACACGATGTTTAATATTCACAGTCATTCGGCATTTATTTTGGCACTCGCGTTTTCTGTAAAGATGCGTTTTCAGAAGTATTATGACAAGGGTCGCCGTGACTGGGGTGAGAAAGACTCGGGTCTAATAGAACACTTTTTAATATCACTTTTAGACTGTCAGGTGAAATTATTAACTACCTGGATAATTACTTCAGTAATTTATAGGAAGCTGAGGTAGAATGAGATGCCAAGTGTTATATAGCTCTTGCAATTAGCTGCTTTAATGTAGTGCCAAAAAAAATTGTATGTTGCAGGTGTGACAGGAAAAATATTTTTTCAACTGGAAAATTTCAATATATTATTGGTTGACATATCAATATAAGTTATTAAGCTTTTGTACTGTAGAAATGATATTACAATAATTACTAGTATCTCTGAAATACACAGTACAGAAGAGCTCCTCAGAAACATAAGGATGACTTGCTGGTAATTGTAGACTCTCTTTCCTGACAAATTATATGCCTGGAAGGTCAGAACCATAGCAAGGATGTGTTTGGGAATAAATTAAAGACCAAATCTGCCGGATCAATCCATTTAGGATGAGGAAGAGCCAAGCCTGATTTTTACAGCTCCCCAGCACCCCTCCAAGCCTGCAAGCCCAGTGCCCGTTTCTAATGATCTCAACACTACAGCACTGAACTAGTTTAATCTTTAAAGCAATGTATAATAATGAAAGTGCCGTGGCTAAGCCTGGAGCACGTGAAATTGGTGGTTTTCTGAGTACACTGAAGCGGAAGGTGGTTACGAGCTGCAAGGACAGTGTACAAACAGCTAGTATTACATTTTAGTTGTTCATTTATATACATACTTAAGTGTAGTGGATAAAGCCAGACAGGACTCAAGAGTAACGGTGTTGGCTGCTAAATGCTAGGTTACAGTTCGCTCACAGCTGAACAGTTATTGGTTTTTAATATGATTTTGAAACACAAATTCTTTCAGTAACTGCTACAACCAATACGTTCAGACTAAAATCGATTTGATGCCAGGCAATCAGTGTATTGGTGGATTATGTGGAAATCACAGCAGACCCCAAGACGCAATTCGGGGAAAATCGCATAGAGCACTGTACAAAAGTTTTAGTCACTCGTGAAGAAAGGCTATGAAGTGTAGATGTTTTAAAAAAGAGTTCCATAAAGACTTTCCGTTTATCAATATTTATTTAATTCCGTATTTGGTACGTCTTCCAACAGTTTATCCGATGGGGGGTGTCTGTTGGAGCCACACATGATAAAAATCACTTTTCAGAAGGTCCCAGTGTTATAACCGACCTGCAATGAGCCAATACTTTTTAAGGGTAGCATTTTAACTTTTCTAAAAACTTATTTTTGTTACATTTTTGCTATGTACAATTCCCAGGGTAACCAGAACATCTTTCTACAAGAAAAATACCAAGACGTATTTGTAAGCAACTGAGGTATCTGTATAGATGACAGTAAATATTTTAGCAGTCCTGCCACAGCAAAGCAATTTCTGCTGTTGTGGAATCGTAGGAATTGGTCACCTGATTTAGTCATATGACTCACGTGGCAGATTGTTGTTTTGCCGACTGCTAGCTAAAATCCCAAGAGAGAGGAAAAAAAATCTGTTCCACTGACCCAGGTGCTTAACCTCAATTTGTAGTATATATTCAGCTGTATAAATTAATAAATTCTAAGCTAATGCGAGCATCTGGGAAGCAAACGCATGATTATCAAAACCATATAAGTACTCCTGGCTTTGGCGATTAACAAAAATACTGCCATGTTCACATAGCACTTCCAGAATATCTCTAGCTAATGTATAAATCTCGTCAGCAAATATGAATCGTTTTTTTAATAGACATCTTTGTGTTTTGGTAATAGTGTGAGCAGTCTCTATGGGCTAACTCTTCCGGAGAAGGAGGCTTTAAGCAAGCCTATCTGTTTAGCAGAATAGTTTATTGTGGTAAGCATGCCATGCTGAAGGCCATCCATGAAATTACTCTGCCAAGCAGTGGCAATGCAGCAAATGCTGCCAAGATGCCATGCAGATTGCCGGGACTCCCATTCGTGGACAAGGTGTTCACCCCTGGGCAACGGCTCAGCCTGTCGGAATGATACATGAGCAGGACAACAGGCTGCCCATCTGCAGGATTATTTATGGGAAGGTTCAGACTCGGTCGCTGTCCTTGGTGCTGCAGAAATGGATCCGGTTGTCTGTTTCATGCCGTCTCCACAGAGTGGAAGAGGACGACGTGATATTGAACTGGGATCTACTAGCGACGGGAGAAGTGAGGTTGGAAAACCACGGTGTACCTGATCATTACACAATCTCTAATAGCAATCGTGTTCTTTTGGTTACTTCACTGGTAACCAGCCAGCGACTGAGAATGCATTGTAATCAGCGAGGGCTTTAAAGTGTAACTTCTGTCATCACATCAGAATTACTCCACACAGACATGATAATTTATTCTGTCATCCAATTCAAATTATCTGTGAATAGATCGGAGATGAAAGAAAAGGTGTTACATTTTAGTCAAAGCTGTGCCAGATCTAAGATATAAGGAATGCAGAGAAAAGCATAGCAAAATTTTCCTAATAATTAAATCATAAATCGCTGCTTGGCTAATAGATTAGTTAATGTTAAGCTGCTGATGTCGTTCTGTTTTTGGTCTGCAGCTTTAAATTTAAAAAAAGTGATTCCTCCCATGGTAACTTTGACGGCTCTGCTGTTTATGGGGACCATACTACTACGGGGGCAGAGACACAAGTCCCTTCTCGCCGTGACGGCTCACTAGCCCCGCAGGGTTAGTACTGCGTGGGGTAACTCAGGTGCTAAATTAATGTGGGATGCTTTGAACAGAAGGCTTGCTGATCTGGCGTCTATGCCAGGGGGCGTAGGCCAGGAGAAACCTCCCATGGACCACATATCCATCACTGAGAAAACACACCGATAATTCATATGACTTGGGGACTGTAGAAATTCAAAATGTGCAGTCTGGTCAATAAGAGCTGATTGGATATCACCACCCTGGAAAAGGAGGCAACAGAAAACAACATTACTCACTTTGCTAGCTCAAAATAGTAAATATAACGAATGCATAAAATATACATAAGTACAGTTTGTCTATTCGAACCCCAAACTTACCTCCTTGGGTTATTTAGGTGACTCTTTTGAATTTGAGCCAATTATTGATGCTTTGGGTTTAGAAAGAATACATTTTATGAATTCTTCATTATTACTAAAGTCTCCCTGTAGCATCTTAAAATATACATTAATGTCAGCAGAGGGCAGTATTTACTCAAAGTACACACAAAACTAATTTTTAGGTATTGGCCTCATTTAAATTCACAAGGATTTATCACGCTTGTGTTGTTTTATTATTATTTGTATTAAGTTAAAAAAAGAAAGTCACATGCGGGACCATAACTGGCTATCTCCCAACAGCTTTATCCTGCACAGGGGCCAGAGAAGGGCTAGATCAGGGCTGGAGACCAGTCCATCACAGGGCATGAAGCTGGGGTACACCCTGGATGGGATGCCAGTCCATCACAGGGCATGAAGCTGGGGTACACCCTGGATGGGATGCCAGTCCATCACAGGGCATGAAGCTGGGGT
>JAACJT020000001.1:26788263-26810631 GCA_009936485.2 Gymnarchus niloticus | reverse complement strand
GGCTGGGGTACACCCTGGATGGGATGCCAGTCCATCACAGGACACAAGGCTGGGGTACACCCTGGATGGGATGCCAGACTATCACAACCCACAAACGGTCATATGATGGGTAGAGAAATGCCAATTAGACTAATGCATATTTTTGGGTTGCACTATTTAACCAGAGTCCCTGAAGGAAAACCACATTTAGATATAACTAATAAATCAGAGTGGCATTTTTCAGTTGTGAGCAGTTATTACATAACCACGGCACAAGTCAAAGTTAACAACAAATGAGTCTTTCCCTCAACATTACCACAGTTTTAAAATGTGTCTATTAACCTGCAAATCTTTAACGTATTTTTCCAGTTAGATTACATAAAGTACTTAGAGATCCATATTTTCAGGTCATTCTCTGGCTCCTATTTCTGTACATGATCTACAGGTGATGACTGATGTACAGACTTTTACCAGTGCAGGTGTCAGTCAGACCGGTTGGTGCACATATTTCATTGTAACATGAGCCGTCTTTAGTGTGGTTAAGGTTGGCAACCTGTCAGGTGTCTGGAGAAGGCTGTGATGGCAGGCATCTCACTGGAATGCCAAACGAATCAGTTTTGCAAGCGAGCAAGTATAAACTGAATGACTGCACCTCCAGGGTTGAGGGTTCGGATGTGTGAATGAAGCACGTATTTGATGCGTATTGAAACGTGAAACGCATACCTGGTATACGTTTCACGTTTTTGATTTTTTTTTTGCAGAAAATCAAAATATATACATCAATACTAACGTTGAGTAACGCAATTCCGGGACGGGAGGTCACCAGGAGAAGGACCACATGGAAATGAGAGAACCTCCCTGAAGACAAGTACTCCATGTATTTACAGTGACGGAAACACACATTTGAATTACATGTGTATGTGACATTATGAAAATTAGCTGAACGTTCCAAATCAAAAACAGAGTGACCGCTACTACCTAGAATAAAGAGGGTAGATTGTCAGCTGATCAGCTGGTACCATGTCATCTCTAGCATGAAACATTCTCACGTCCACTCATTTGACTTGAAGGGGGCGAGCTGGCTGGATGTAGGAGTGTATTGGGCCAAAGGAGACAGCCCCCCGTCTATCGCATCCGTTGACCTTCACGTTACAGCAGATCAATATGCCTCGTTCCTTTCAGATGCGATGCCATCAGGCACCAAGGACCAAGCAGGCCAGCAGAATATGGGAAACATGCAGAATGATACCATGTGAAAGGCTTACGGAAGCAGGCTCTAATGACCTTCTCAAAGATCTGGCTTCTCTCCGAGAATCCAACCTCTTGTGCTGTAGGATGAAAACGAAAATGCGTATCTGAATGGGAAAAAACAAAAATGATAAGAAGCCACAAGTCATTTTGGCCTACAGCTCACCCAGTTCATCCAAGGACAACAAAGAAAGGTGTCTGCTTATCAGTAATTAATTAATACATGAAATTAAAATATTCTTCTACTTGTCTTTGTGAATGCCAATATGCATTTTTACAAATGAAAGGCCCTGTAATGGTTTAGAGGTAGTTTCCTTTCATGTTTAACACAAGCTTTGATGGTATCGCTTCCTTCATGGAAACCCTCCTCACGAATATCTCGGGAGATTCCTACGGCTGTTAACATGAGCTCGTCCAGCGGCATGCATGCGAAAAACCTAGCAAGCAACCTAAAAAGTCGGCCCATCACACTTGGCAAAGCTGCTGGGAAGACACTGAATTGGCCGATGAGTAAACATTCAACACATTGTCATTTAGAATTAGGAAATTCTCAGCATTTAACAACGCAGAACTGTGAAGAGTTAATGAAAAGCGACCCTTGAGATCTTCAGGATCATGTATAGAACGAACAAGGCAGCCTTTCAGCTGTGAAATGTAATCGCTTTGAGGGCTTCCTGGAAAAAATATATCAATAAAGTAAAGCAGTGAAACCAGTGTCAGGTGACTTCATCTCCTGCTTTTTCTCCTGGCTCTTTAGAGAGTTTTTTCAACTTGAATAATTGATTTTTAAATGTTGTTTGCTCTAACTTTCTTTTTTTTTAAAAAGAGAGATTAGAAAAATCAACTGCATTTTATTAAACACCCCTGATATCTGATTTAAATTCAATTATTTGCAGTTACTTTTAAGTCATGCTTCCTTTTCATTTCAGACATTCCTAAAATGTGATGTCATCTGGTGATTTTTATACTTCTTTAATGTATGTTTTTATTTTGCAGGGTTAGAAATGAAATGGACTGATGTATTAGTTCTATAGTCGAAGCATTTCATGGTAAATATTTTTAAATCAAACAGTAGAAGGACTTGAACATGTTGGGTTATGTCGTCATATATCTGAAGATTATTCCATGGGTTTAGTCCGAAGGTGGGGGAAGGCTGTTTTAGGCAAGATTGAAGTAAATCACAGACTGGTCCTAATCCTCGAAATGAGGGGTGTCTGTTCCTAATTTGACTGCAATAAAAACAAAGAAATGGAGCAAAATGATGGATAAGAAACGTGAGTAAATTTGGCACAGAAACAGGGCAGTACTGTCATTTAACATGGTGACGATATCTGGACATACACATCAACCCTTATCAAAATCCGAAGGGAATATACAAAGCTAATGCTTTCATCCAAGACCGCCTGTTAAAATGTGAACATGTGGCATTCACCCTTATTCGCCACTGGAAAGAAGTCAAGTCAAGGGACTCATGGATAAGTGAGAAAACGCTGGTTTGTTTCAGTTACGTTATAAAAACATCACCCCACTATCCAGCACCCCTCCCATGATCTGCATAGTTGTGCTTTGAACCCCGTCAACTGTGAATAAATCACTACTTAGCTTAGCAGGTCTTTAATTAAATGCATGCCATAAGGTTAATGAGACATCTGGACTGAGATCTGTAGAGGGTTTATTCCTGCCGTGGTGACAAACATAAAGCTCATGCAGGCCTTTATTTACCTTTAAAGAACATTGAACTTTCTTCTTTGTCATACTATATTAAAATATACATATTCACCTAGGTGAAAATTCAGGCAAATTATAGATTTTTTTTTTTTTTTTTTGTTGTTGTTGTTCTTGTTGTTACCTGAACAAGACATTTTCTGGTGGAGGATCTTATATTATGAGAAGATAACCACACAATCAGCCCTAAACACGACGACATCTTAAACGCAACAAGATACTTCATCACCCAAAGAGCCAGAGAGCAGATTCCTGAGCTGTGGGGAGATGGAGATGCAGAGGTGGGAGAGACCATGCAGAGTCCCGACAGACCTGGAGCTGAACGCAGAGGGAGGAAGGCACCCGCCCTACGTCTGCTGTCGGTGTCTGTATTGCCACACCTACAATTACATCAAAGTTTCACAAACAAATGTTCTGGTAATTTTCATATCATGAGCTACATCATACACAGATATACTGTATGAGTATTTATTTTTTAGACATGTTCAGTATCTCATTGTCTAAATGCATTACTCTTTATAACCAAATATGCTTTTCCATAGTGATAAGCATATTTTCAGCCATAAATAACATACTTGCTCACTCTTTATGGCAAATAAAAAAAGGGACTAGTGTGCTCTTTATTACACGATGTACAAATGACAAAGCAAACGTCAAAATGTCAAAGCTCACTGTTGTTTTGCTTTTTTTTTTTTTTTTCTCTTTCACAAGTTCCAGAAGGCAGAAATGCAACAGGTGTGGATTTTGGAATGCATCTGATCCATCGCTGGCGACGTTTTCTAGGAACGAGGCCAATGGCCAAAATCTATGTGTAAGTTCTTCAGTGCTGGGTTCAAGAATGGCAACGTGGTGAAGATCAACTACACTGCTGTATCCTTTATTGTTTACAGCAGTTTATTTACTGGTATAGATACGTTCTCATCAGAAACCATACATGTGACCTACCATAAAATATTAATAGTGCTGCATGTTTGCTTCGATAAATATTCAAATGTCATTCTAAAAAGTGAAACAAATGCATCAAAGCACCCAGGATGACACGACTGTCTGTGCACCAAAACAAATCATGTTTACCATCCTTGCAATAAAAAATTCAAAAATGGAACAACTTACATATCGTTTAACCGTCGTTTACATCAGCCATATTTTGTTCAAACCGTTGTTTATGTCCCACATGCATTTAAAAAGCTAAATAAATGTACTCTAGTTTTTATTTATCTGTTATTTCTGAGGCAATATTTGAAGCAAATTTATTAAGATTTTATATATGGTAATATACAAACACATCGGACGGGGTAAAAGTGACCACAAAAGCAATTGGTTGGAGCGCTGAGCGATTTGCATATCAGAGGTGCGTCTCAGAGAAGATGAACGACTCACTATTCCAGTTCTCGGTGCGAAGCGGCCGAGAAAGACTCTGCTCCCATCAATGGGAGCTCGTGCAGACACTCGAAGCTGTTCCTCTCACTCTGCAACTACGGATGCATGGAACTATGTCTGGCAGAAGACACCTGAGCCTTCTGACAAACTTATGGGTAAGCAATGCAGTAACTCCTATTACCAGTAACAAATTCATAGTAAATTGACCAGTTTCTATTGCTCTCTAATAAACCGAACGTGGATACTTTAGTATGTTCCACTGAATAAATAAGCAAGTACCTGTATGTTTATATACAATGTTTACATGCTAATGCCAATATTAACATAATGTATTACGTGAAGTGCTTATGAAAATTGTGGCACCACCATCTGTTCCAGGGACTGTGCATTCTCCTGCTGTTTATCGGTCCGTTCCCCTGCTTCTCGAGTTTCAGCCAAGCAAAAGAAATCATCTATAAAATAAAAGAAGGGTCATCCAAAGGAACACTCATCGGCACTATTGGGGTGGACCTGCAGTTGGATTTTTCTGTTCGGCCCCCTCTTTTATTCAGTCTGACATTAAACAAGATCAGTGAGCGCCTGGTGAGCTTAAATAACGCAACAGGGGAACTGTACACTTCCGACAGTGAAATTGACAGGGAGACACTTTGCCTGGAACTCCCAGATGGCCAAGACTGTTTCTTGGCCTTGGATGTGATCATACTTCCTCAACAGTACTTCCAGTTGGTCAAAATCAAAATCATCGTGGAGGACATAAACGATAACAAGCCCAGTTTTCCAGTACAGGAAATCAAGTTATTCATCCCAGAGAATGCGCAAGTAAACTCCAGGTTCACCGTGGAGCAATCTGCAATTGACCCTGACATTGGCATTTATGGAGTACAAACATACTGGCTTGCAAATGATTATAGAGTTTTTACCCTGGACGTGGAGGAGAATGAGGGTGGTGAGATGACCCCCTTCTTGATCGTGACCGATTCCCTTGACCGGGAAACGATGAGCGAGTACACAACAAGCATCGTGGCTGAGGATGGGGGTACTCCACCCCTTTCGGGTACGGCTACCCTAAAAATCTTCATTACGGATGTTAACGACAACTGCCCAAAGTTTACAGAATCTCAGATCGACGTCACAATGTATGCGAACTCTTCGGTAGGTTCTCACGTAGTGCGTCTTCTTGCGTACGACCCTGACCTGGGCGAGAACGGCAAGATCACGTATGTCTATGGTAACAGAGTTCCCAGTAGCATTAGTGCTTTATTTCACCTTGACAAAGTCACAGGGGTCATTCAACTGGCCCGTGAACTGGACTTAAACACCAGCAAAAAATACAAGTTTTCAGTTCTCGCAGTTGGAACGGCTTGCATACCAGCAGTGGCTAAGCTGACTTTGAATGTCAACAGCGTAGTCTCCGGCCCTCCAGATGTCACGCCGCGATATATTGCCACCGAGAAAGACGGAATTGTGTCCTTGAAGGAGTCTGATCCACCCTCATCTCCAGTCGCATTTTTCACTGTTAAAAACACAGATCAGCAAAAAGTGGACTGTCTCTTGGAAGGAGATGGTCCTTTTAGATTGTCCCAATACAAGCATTTTACAAATGAGTACCTTCTAGAAACGACTGACTCATTAGACTATGAAAAAGTTCGGGAGTATAAATTGACTGTAGTGGCCAAGAACTCTCTGGGTCTGACCACTAAAACGTTTCTCAAAGTGCAGGTGGTGGACGAAAATGACAATGCCCCCATTTTTGAGCAATCCCAGGTCAGTTTATTCGTTGAAGAAAACAATTCTCCAGATTCATTCCTAACCAAATTGCATGCAGGTGACAAAGACAGTGGAGAGAGAGGGGAGGTGATTTATCTCCTGGAGCCTGGCACCCCTTCAGTCTTTGCTCTGGACAGAGTGACTGGAGTTCTCGTTGTGTCCACGTCACTGGACAGGGAGGAAAAGGAGACGTACCGCTTTAAAGTGAAGGCCACTGACTGTGGTTCTCCACGCAAAGAGACCTTCGCAACTGTGGTGGTAACTGTGCTGGATGAAAACGACAACAGTCCACGTTTCATCAACAAAGACTTCACCTTCTTTATCCCCGAGAACTTTCCGGGGTTCGGAGAGATAGGGTTGATCTCTGTGACCGATGCCGACTCGGGAAGAAATGGCCTTGTGGCTCTATCGATTGTGAATGGCAGTGACATTTTTGTCCTTGACACTGGAAAAGGAGTCCTACGAACCAAAGCTCCCCTGGACAGGGAACAGCAGGGAACCTACAACCTGTGGGTTGAGGCAAAGGATGGTGGAGAACCCCCACTCTCAAGCATCTCAGTGGTTACCATTTTACTTCTGGATGTCAATGATAATGCACCTGTGGTTCTATTCCCTCAGTCTAATCAGTCCTTCTTGCAAGTTCTGCCTAGCACTCTCCCAGGAACATCAATAACTGAGGTATATGCCATTGACCAAGACTCCGGCATGAATGCGGTGATAGTTTACAGTATCATTAAAAGAAAAGGAGGTGAGCCAGGGTTGTTTGATATCCATCCCGTCACAGGAAACATTACCCTGAAGAAAATACTGACTTACAGGGGCCTGTACAGTCTGCTGGTTAAAGTCAGTGATCACGGTCAACCGGAACCTCTCTCTTCCATGGTGATGGTCAATCTCTTTGTCAACGAGACGGTCAGCAACGAGAGCTACATACGCAGTCTGTTGGTGGGAGAAGCAGAGATGGAGACGGAGCACATTTTGGGGAAGCTCACAGAGAGGAATATACAAGACAGGGTCTGTCCCTGTCACGTTATCCTGTTTGCAACTTCAGCAGTTTGCGTAGCTCTGCTACTGACGGTCGCTGCTCTGACTGCGTACATTTGCAGAAAAAAAACGAAACAAAAGCAAAAGGAATTTAAAAGACCAGAGGTAGAAATGCCCTTGAAAAGTAAGAGTGATTTTCAAACGACAGACAGGATGCTTATGTAGATTTAAGATGCATCACTATATAGTTACTGTTTTTTCTACCATTAAAAAAAGAATTGTGTCAACTGTAATAAATCTGTAAAATCTTATTTATACAAACAAAATATATTACTATAAACAAATGTTTACAATTTAGATATTTTAGCTTAACTTAATTTTGGAAGGTTGCATAGTTCTTTTTTAAACAGGGATGTAAGAAATAGCAAATTATGTAATTAATGTCTTAAGAAAGTTTGTTTTCATATTTCTTTCATAATATGTCAAACACCCTGACATCCTGCCTAGGGTAAGTGTTTAGAGGACAGAGGGATCGATTTTATTTCCATGAGAAATGGGAGGCAAGTATTTGTCACTGTATATTAAGCGTATGCATTACCCACTGTGGTACGGTAACCAAATACGGCTGTTTTTAAGAATACTCTCTTATTTACAAAATGGTAAACAAACATTTACCTTTTTTAAAAAAAAAAAAAAATCATCACTTAAACGACGTTAATATTAAGACCTGCTAGAACTGTACTGTATAAAATTCTGAATTTCCATTCATGCCATTGTACTTTTCATATGTCACTATTCCAAAAACATAAATATTAAAATTAATTTTCATAACGTTGTCTGAAAATCACATGTGCAAGTACACAATATAGTGAAATGAATTATTACACTAATTATAAGATAACTGGAAAAGTAATTCCACTCTCTGAGGTGCAGTTTAACCAGTTTTATTTTTTCAGCAATCACAGGAGGGCCATTCTTTTCAAGGAGAGAGGTCAAAAGTTCAGGATCTTTCCAAACATTCATCTGACGATTTGGACCTTTCCTGATTTGTAACATGATATGGCACGGCACCAGGGGGGTCAGGAAAGCTTTTCACTGTCGAGTGAATGAGCGTACGTGAGGTCAGATGATACAATGCTTTCTATATCCATTTCACAACTGGAAATGCTTGCTTTCCATCTTACAGTTGTTCAGTTTTTTAAGGTAATGCTGTAAACCGTTATTTTCAGAGAACATTCTAACGTTCCAAACTCGTTCAGATGTGAACATCATTAGGGATAGCCAGTATGACTGACGGCTTGAAAGAATTTAACCATTATAATTCTGTCATGACAATTAATAAATCTCCTGGGAGTTGGAGAAAACCTAAGGCATATCATTTTGAAACAGGGGAAATTAATAATTCTAATCTTTTCATTTTAATATCACTCTGCGAAATGCTAACGTTCACAAAGCATGCAGGTCTGTATATGTGAACCGTTAGCCTTGCAGATGATCTCATTCAGGTTTCAGGGGACGGTCATATGTAAGGTGGTCAAAAAGTATATAAACACAAAGTGTGTAGACGTGGACTGTCTGGAAAGTGCTGTATCTGAAATTACTTTGAATTATTAATTATGCAGAGAGCTAGTAATTACTATCAGTCATGGAGTGATCGCATTTCCAGATCGGCTTTATTGTTTTCAGTGCCTTGAATTCAAACAAATGCAGGACCAAAAACAAAACAAAGAGACATCTCAGGTGACACAGCTCTGAAAATGCGAGTAGCTCCCGCCGTTGGTTATAATCTAAACACACCTACGCTTCAGTCTCCCGTGTCCCATGTCAATTATGATATGATATTCTCTGGAAAAGAATTCATCTTTGATCTAATATGGGTGGGGTGCAATAGAAATAATTTTGCTTTCAGCTCTCGTGGATTACACTACTGTTTACTTTTTTTTTACAGAAACTCGAGTCTCAGCACGCATTTTTCTTACTGCTGCATGTGAATCAGCATACACGATTGCCAAGGAAACATTTATTACAGACAATGCATATGGTTGATCAAAATACATAAGAACTATTTGGGAAATGTAGCCAGAAAAAAAAAAAAACATACACACTCCAGTGACAGAAGATCTTAAGTTTGACATCCAGCATCGCTAAAAAACGGAGAAGTGACTGTCATTAAGGCTGGGACTGAGGATGAGGTCCACAACACCAGCAGCTATGAGTGAAAGACCAACACTTTGGTGCCAGTGAAACCTGAGAATAAAAATTGGGCTTTGGGTCATGGAGAGGCTATGATTTGGGTTGAGTCTGGGAAGTGCCATCTGGGCCGAGAGCAGGCTGACAACTCAGATGACTGAGTGGGTTTAACACCTGACTTCACTTTACTCCAACTCAGGAAAACCACACCCCCACCTCCATGTAACGCCTGTGTGTGCTTCACATTTTGGCTCTCATGCTGCCTTGGTCTGCTGTACAAAACTGCTTATAAGTAACAACCTGTTCACTAGTTTAAGCAGTAAAACCAGGTACATACCATGCAGGATGTGAATGAAACATTTGGTTTATATTACATTATGGTGTAGAATGTTCAAAGAAAACTGTTGTGAACGCCTGGATTTGTTTTGTGACACAAAAAATACAGCTTCAAAGTCTTTGGTTAAAAATCATTGAGGAAGACATTTTTTATGTTCTTGCATTGTACACATCTTTAAAGTTTCAGGATATATCTTATCCTCATGTCCAGAGATAGGAATCTCCCACCTTTACACCTGGATAAACATGAAGATTTGCATGCTGATAGACATATGAAGAAATTTACTGTGAACAGAAGTTTTTTCTCTACTCGTCATCATTCCTCTTTGAGTAAATGGCAAGCCAGGCAAAACAAGGGAGGAAATGAGAGATTCCAAGGACAGACTGAAGATGACGGGCGTGAATTCCAGGACAGCTTTCTTAACAACACGCCCCGTAAGACGCTCTCTGGGTGTTACAAAACGACTTGATGCTGGAATGAACTATAATAGGCGGATGGGAGTGGAAACGAGTTTAACGAAACCAGTGAAGACAAACGAAAACAATAGTCAACTGATTTGGCATAGGTGAGGGGAACCACACACACACACACACACACACGAACAAAACAGACAGGTGAAAGCAGGAAATCAGCCAGTCTGGAGTAGTAGTCTGGCACTGATGACATAGCCAGGCATGGCCAATCAGCACATTGGGCTCCATAAATGATGTGGATCTGTGTGGACCAAAGGCCTCACAAGCAATACACACACAAAGGAACTCTGGGCCACTGTATGAAGCACAGCACATACGAATGATGCGAATGTAACGCTAAGACAATAACTAAAAAAAAGATAGGAAAATAAACCTTCCTCAACAAGACCCTTCCAAATTCTGTCCTTCTAAACCTCTTGCTAATCAAGCCAGAGGAGGAAGCCAGGCAGTCGTGGCTAAACACAACTGTTAAACATATCGGGTAATACAGATAAGCCCTCTGAGTGGGGGGAGCAGACCCATATCACATCGACAAGGTTCCGGTCGCCTGTCAGTTCACTTCTCTTTATCAAGGCAGGATCTGCTAAAAGCTAATCACCAAAATCAATGACTGTCCATTCGTCTGGACTTAAGACATTTCTGGGCTGTGGTGTCACTCCAGCTTGCAAAAAAAAAAAAAAATGGATAAAAGCAGTCCAATGTCCTGTGTTGACCATACTGTCATTTTATTTCTTAAGAGCCGATTCTACGCTGTTTGTGTTGTTAATGACTTTTTTTGCAAAGCTGAGCTCTTTAGAGCTGCTGAACTCCCAGTCTGAATATGCATCCATGAAGACGAATAACACATTATCTTAATTTCATATTAGCCATATAAAGTAGGAGGACATTAGTGGATTTAATAACTCCTGGAGGGAGGCAAAAATTAACACTCCGGTGTCCGACAGAATAATGCATCTGTGTACGTCCTCTTCCACGCTAACTAGGCATACCATTTGTTACCTGGTTGATTTGCCCTGTAATATTGCTTCCCTCAGGACAGTCCAGAAAGCTCAAAGCAGATCGCGGTGCTCAGACAGTGGACCAGGCTGATAAAATAATGCCCCATAGAGGCAGGTTTTTCACCTGACCATAAAACATTGCTTCTTGTGTTACCGAAACATATTGAGTTCCAAAGGACTCTAGCAGAAAAGCTCATGGGAAACCTGGCTGAAATTAAAGGTTTCTTTTATACCACGACTGCTCACCGGGGGGCGGGGGGTGGCATATTGGAAGCCTGGTACTCCGGTCGTTCCCATCCCTCACTCGCTGAATACATTTGATTCAGCTAATTATGGACATCAAGATAAGCTGCGTAATTTAATTACATTGGCTGGTCTTGGAATAGAACCAGCATATGAAATGGCTGAGAAAACTCAAGAGGAGATCTGGAGCCACTGTCTGTCTTCTGGGGCTCCGGAATACCCTTAAAGAATTATTATGGCCCATATCACAGAAGGTGTAAGAACAAACTGAAAGGATCAAGTAACCTATATTTGAATTAGGTTTAAAAAAACGGATCCGACAGTCAAAAGGCAGGTGAAAGCCCCAAATTCCCGGGCGTTCTTAGACCCCATGTTCTGTCGTGATCGCCCTTTGTTTGGGCTCTCAAGGGCCCCACCCTGGTGTTCTGTCGTGATCACGCTTTGTTTGGGCTCTCAAGGGCCCCACCCTGGTGTTCTGTCGTGATCACGCTTTGTTTGGGCTCTCAAAGGCCCCAGCAATGAAACTGGGAAAATAATAGCAATATTTTCAAAACCACATTTTCAATCCGTACTAAAACCCAGAAGGCAGAAAATAGTTGGTTAACCTCACTTTTCTTGTCACAAATTAGGCATGCTCATTTCAAAAGGGTGATTAAACCTTTCCATGACAAAGAAAAATGATTACTCCAAATAATATAAACTGTAGGTCATGAAAAAAAAATACACGCTTCTGTCATCTGTGTCCAGAGGAAAAAAAATTAAAAATATATATATATATATATATATGCTTACCTGAATAATCATGCTAATTATGTGTGGGGTCAATTAGACTTAAGAATAAGAAAAAAAAAACTGAAAATGACAATAAGCCAAAATCAAATGATTTGTGTGTGTGAGCAAAACAGAAGCAGAGAGAAAAGACAGATGAGTGATGAGGACTAGAAAGATTTTATAACAGAGCTGATTTATAATTCTCTATAGATATGACCATAAAATGTCATCACGTCAAAATAATATTTAAGAATATCTGCCATGAAGTTAGAAAAAGTCTAGGAGCATCCAGTTTAAGGTGTGATTTTAAGTATGATTTTTGAGCTTTTAAAGATATGAGGTTTTTAGTAAGCCAAGCCCACCAAAAGGGTCAAGGTTGGAGTTAGAGTTAGGGTTACCATTGGGGTGGGAGCTAAGGTTGAGGTTGATATTTAGTTGTCGAGAGGATTAGAGCAAGGGTTAGGGTAAAGGTTGACATTAATGTTAGAGCTAGGGTTAGGCAAAGGGGGCGTGGCCTATTCTGCCGCCTTAAAATAGCCTGGAAGATTACCAAGCGTGGAGCCTTGCAAGCGGAAAGAGCCGCCCCTCATCTGAGGGGCAGACGTGAGGTTCAATTACACCTGATCAATTAGCCGTTAATGCAATTAACTGTCAGTATCAAATACTAATGAGCTATTCGTTCATTTGGCAGATGGTCTCACCCACAGCCAACGTTGTTAATAAACCATTTGTATGAAAGGGAAAGTTGCTCAGGGTTGCTGAGAAACTGTGATATCTCATACAACGTTAAGACTCATTATTACAAAGACACTCGGTGAGGATTTATTTATTTACAAAATCCACAAATGTACACTCCAGTTCAGACATCTGAAGAAATTTTAAGTAAGCACCATCTTTCAGTAACATCCCAACTAAAAGCCTTAAGGTAACCTGCAATCACCCTAACAATTACAATTTCTGGTCGTGGTGTAGAGACAGGCTGTCAAGAAATGATACATCTGTCTTGCATATACAACGATTTCATAAATAAATGCTTTTCAGAAGAAACGGTCAGAACAAATTTCTAACCTGTAAAGATCCTTTATTGCATTGGAATTGCCTTGCTGTATAGCCCTCATTAAAAATTCACAAAAACGCAACAAACAATAGTGTTAAACTATTATTATTATTACCACCATTTTAATGACAGAGGTCTTAGTGCATTTTTTCCTTTTCCAATTGAAAGCCCTTATAAATGGAGACAGTAACACAGAAACACTGACGACTTCCAAATGACAGTGATTTTGGTTTTTGTCCAGTTGGTCTCACGTCAGTCTTTTGCTCGAGGTGGCTGATAGTAGGACTGAGTCGGCCGTGTCCTTCTAGGCTGACCGTCTCCTCCTCTGCGGTACTCCAGAGAACCCACGCATACGGAAATGTCTTCATCCTGCAAGCATACCGAGCAGATCAAACCCCGGGCTGCAAGATGCTCCTCAGTCATATCGTCTCCTATGGAATTCTACACATTTAGGTTGCAGGGCTTAACTTTCATGAAGGAAAATGAATGAATCAAGTCTAATCCATGCAGAGCCGTAGGCACACGTACCCTCTGTGCAAGAAATCGACATTAACTTGCAATTCCGACGCTCAAACTCACTACCCAGTAGGTTTTTGCGTTATCTTATTGTAAACGATGCAGAAAAACGGAAACACATCGACAATGAAGGAAGTTAACCTGATTTTTCACTCCTTCAAAGTACTGCAGTTTCTCAAGGGTCATCAGACAGCGTGCTAACTAACTGGGAATTTTCCAGCTGTTTCAACACTGATCCCACGAAAGTTCTCCTGGGAGGAGGATTCCGTTGGGCTTGGACACCCTGAGTCTGTATCAAATCTTAGCAATTATGCTCACATTACGCCCACCAGTATCATATTTCAGGCAATTCTGTTGGAGCTTCTAACGCAATAGCCCATTCATGCCCTACGAAACACCCTGAGCCTGCAGGCTGATTTACTTTGTACTAGTAATTGTTTGAACATGAAAAGTGACATCTGATTTTCCCAGGCGTAAATGATTCAGGTGTTAAATGACATTTACCGGCAAAGTTACTATCAATGTAATGAATTCATTTAAATTAAAAAAGGCCGGGGGTCACAGAGTCACTCCCTGGTTCTCTGTTGAGTATATTAAAGACTGTCCTGCATAAACATCAAGCTCATTGACCTTCTACAACCTCCGCCTCGAACTTCAGAACAGAATGTAATAGTGTTCCGATTATTTTAATGACATCTTTAGCCATTGTTCCCTTTGTATTGTGCTAAAAAAAAAGCCACTATTATTATAATTATTCTAGTGAAAGAAACTGATATACAATTACATATTTCTAAGCAAAACAGAGGGAAAAAAAACCCTGAAATTGCCTGCTTTGCAGCATAAGGAATAAACTTGCCATGCATTAAACTCCCCTAACTGTGGAACGATTGCACAGTGTAGATTTCCAAAGCACGGTAAAGGAGGAGTCTTTTTACCTTGGAGTTTTTGGGCACAGGTTTGATGTTCCCCAGAAGAACCTCTTCACAGTTGCCATAATCGGTAAACACAACCACAGCCGTTGAGCCAGAATGGTGTACAGCGTCGATTCGAGCACGGTAGAACTAGATGGAACACAGAAAGAGCACTGCTGAATAAAGCAAGCATGAATCTGCTATCGTTACCCACCCTATCCATCTACAGACCATTTCCATGATGTCTGCAACAAAAGACAAAGACAGTGGGGAGAATGACGTCAATAAATTCAGAGGAAAGAGAAAATCAATAATGATTATAAGCCACCTTGTTGTCTTCCCAGTAGAGTGCGAGGCACTGGTCTCCAGGCTTCCAGTTGTTGGACCCATGAACTCCCGTGATGGCACTGCAGTTCTGTTTAATGGGTCCGGTTCGTTTGCGTTGTGAGGTTCCGTTCTGTACCTGCTGATTTGCCGTCAGCTGCACCCCAGCTGGCTCTTGTGTCACTGAAGCCTCCCTGTTCTCCCGTGGGTTGGGACAGTTTGGTGGTCCCTCAGTATTGGGCTTGCGGCTAGTGACTTCGGCGTTTGGCCTGTCGACCTTGCCCCTCCTCCTCTTCGCGTCAGAACGCGGGTGCGTTCCGTTCTCCTGAGGACCCTTCTTGTAAGGTGGGTCGGGTTCCTGCTGTGATCTTCCTGAACCTGCGTAAACTCGAGGTCCTTGCGGGGGATCTACACGGAGGACCTGCTCCTTCGATCGGGGGTTACCCAGAGACATCTCTCCACCCTTCTTTCCCCCATTATCCTGCGGTCTGACCTCGCTGTCCTCACCAGATCTCTCGGGTCCCCTTTGGTGTCTCTGACCGGAGGCAGGAGAGTCCGCTCCAGGCCGGGGAAAGTCACTATCTTTTAGGAAGCGAGGAGGCTTCTCGTTCCGCTGCGGCCTTCCTCCGTCTCGCGGAGGGTACCTGGCATGGCCCTGCTCTCTGCTCGGGAACGCCGTTTTTGGCTGTGCCTCCTCGTGCTTCTGAGCAGGCTGGCTCTTTAGCTCTAGCAAAATAAGTGTCACATGCGTTTCCACCGGCAATGCAGAGGCAAAGTCAAACAACAGCAATACATGATCAAAAAAAATAGAAAAAAAAACAAGACCCAGTACTTTAGATATTCACTAAAGAGAGTAAATACATGATTAAGCGTGCGTGTCTAAGGAGTTTTTCTGTATCACATCATCCTTTGATTATCTATTCATTCGTCTAATCTCCTTAACATTTATATTGATTCTTCACAATGTCACATCACACTTCCTCAGTCGGACCCGGGAAAGTAGGCCATATTCCGTCAGGTCTGAAAAAAAAACTGAGTCAAATTCTCTTACCTTGAATTGAAAATGCACTCATTTTCGATTCCAGGAAATCAAACAGCGTGCTGGGGCCGGAGGGCCTTCCTCCTGCGACATCATCTTCCTCCATCCTGGTTTTTCCTCGTCCCCTTACCTTCGCTGCTCAAGAAGGCAGCCATGTTTTCATGCATCTTAGCCCACTCAAATCTATACATCTCTATGCTAACTGTATATGCTGATTATATGATTACCAGCAAGGCTGACCACGAGGGAGGTAGCTGTTTAACTCTGGAAACCCACCACTTAACCCAGTCATACAAACACCCCCTTATCCTGAAACGTACAACGCTGAAGGATTATTAAGGCAGGCCATATACTCAAAAAGATGTTAAAACTAGCCAAACCCAAAACGCCACTGGACACGTCTTCAGGGACAACCCATTATGTACTTAAAAAGGCATTGTGTTGTTCACCAGACCAACACAAGGGGGCGAACAATGATTCTGATCTTTCATTTCAAGTTTTGTGGCGATTCCTTGCCATGAAATGCTGCTCATTTTGTATGTCTTTGAAGTCTCGCCATGACCTGTCCTACGGCAGTGTATATCCACGAATGAACTCATCCAGCTTTCTCTCACGTTCATTTATTCTGACTGCAAAACTGGGTGTGGTTATGACCGATCGTAGAGAATGGCTGGCCTTAACCAAATTAAGCGGTGTACAGCAAGGTGAACGCCGCGTTTTTTTAAACACGTAGTGATCGATAAAGCACCAGACTTCTGGGACTGGAAGACGGACATTTACTCAGCGGAAAGCTGCGTACGGACGTGCTAGTTTTATTTGTTATCCCTGGATATCTAAATAGCAGCCAAAATAAACAGGACGTCAAGACTGTGGTATTTTTTTCCATCCTCACTAAACGTAAAGGTTGAATAAATCTAGCCTATCACTATGGGAACAGTCTAAAGACGCGGGCGGCCTAGCCAACCTCATCCCGGCCATTCACCGTCAAATCAAAGCAAACGCAACAGCTGGAGGAGTAATGACCTTGTCAGGTTAACTGCACCGCACAGCACGCTGGGCAAATGACATCTTTCGTTGAGCAGGCCGGGCTCACCTCTGGGCGGTGCTCGACTGTACTCCGAGAGGGAGGAGCCAGGTTTGTCGCCAGAAAGCAAGGAGTTGAGAGCGGTTTCCATTTTGTTGTTGCTGTCGAAGAGTGCCTGGCGGGCAGCATCTCTGCTGAAGCCCATCTCCATGATGTCTCTGAGGGCTCTCTCGTCCACCTGGGAGATCAGAAAGCCAGCCAGAAGCTTAGACACCAAGGAGAGCATAACGTCGCTCTCCACGCTTCCACATTGTCAAATGGCACCATATAGGAAAAGCCGCTTTCATGGTGCAGAGATGTTCCAAGGCGAGCGCGGTTCACCAGCTCTCGGTAGACTCCATCCGGCTGACTTTCAGGCTTCTCCTCACGCTTTTTCTGGTGGAATTCTCGAGTCCTGTGCGTGGAGCCAGAGTTGCTGAGATTGCCTCCCGCGTTGCCTCCACCGCCAAAGGTCCGAGGCTGCAAACAGCAGGTGAATATGAGATTTAAGAAAAAAAAAGGTACCATGTTCTCAAGGGTAGATTTCTACATATTTAATAAAGTCACGAGATTAAAACTGTAATTAATAGCAACGGATGCGCGGAATTAAATGGATTCTGAGGTACGATTTCACCTCATTGGGTGTGGAATTAAAGGGTTTCTGAGGTACGAGATCACCTCATTGGGTGTGGAATTAAAGGGATTCTCAGGTACGAGATCACCTCTTTGCTCTTTGCTATCTCGGCAATGGTGGCTATCCTCTGCTTCTCAAACTCGTCATTCTCATCAGCTGTCTTGACGGAGCCGCTGACTTGCAGAGTCTTCCTCTGGTCCAGATCCTGACTGTCCACTGGCTCTTTGGTAACTGGTTTCTAAGAGGGTGAGAGCACCATTAGACAGCGTCCCTATGACTGAGTGCCATAAACAGGCTCCTTTTAAAGACAAAATGATTGATTAGGGCCCGATCTGCTTTACATGCTTCAGTTCAGAGATATCTTTCACAACTCGGATTCTTGTCAGTCCAGGAAGTAAAACAAACCAACCTTCCCGAAAGGCAGAAAGGGAGGGGGTCCTCCTTCTGCACCCACGTTATTCCTGCTGTGTTTCGCCAGACTCTAATCGAAGGTGGACAGAGCAGAAGTCACTCTTACAATGTGAAGTAGTCTTTACAGAACGATTCGAACTGGAATGAGCAGAGTGTGAGTACATGTCAAGCTGGAGGCAAATTTCTTCTACACTCTCCGGTACGTTGTTGTGATAAAAACCGCGATTAGATGTACATTTCCGTTTGGCAGTCCATGGACAAACAGCGGGAGAAAACTGTACTATCTAAAATGCCTTTCTTGGATAAATTATTTTATTAATTTCTACATAAAATGGCGGGAAAAAAAAATCCTTTTGCATATGTTGCTGGTGTGTAAACAAAGTGACACACTGCAAGCTGCTGCATCAGTTTGAAGTTAATATATTATGAATGACATGAATCAGAGTTTTACAGACAGCCTGTCTTTGATCGACGACTCTGCAGCTATGATGTAGCTGCTGGCCGCAGGACAGAACACTACTTAATCCCAGAGTCATCTTTCCACCGGGACACCATAAACAGCCACTGTGAAAGCAGTGGAAATTCGGCCACTGATACACGGCCGCTTTCAATGGTGACATCCTCACCCTTTGCAATTCCCACTTTTGAATCATGTGATCGACTTCACCACCAAGAACGGCGATTTTGGAGTCATCCAGCAGCAGGAAGCCATTCTTCACCTGCACTGTGCCCAGCAGCTTCACTTTAGTTCCTGGAGGGGTGTTTAGACTGAAACAACAAAATCCAGCACAATCGAACACAGGAAGTCGACACTGCGAGACTGCAACACACACACACACGGCTTTCCTAAAGAATAAACAACAGCAAAACTAATTATTGTACAACTATGTATTGTGCTATATGTTCTAAATCGTTTCCGCATGACTGTGCTCATGATAAGGAGATTGTCCAGTCTGCACACTCTGAGAAGTTCTAGTCAGCATTTAAAAAAAAATACATTTTTTCAGCATGCTGTGGAGCTGACGTAAGTGGAAAGAAATTCTCTAATATAAATGCTACATTAGAGGAACACCATTATAACAGTTTAAATACAAACGACTACTGGAAATGAAAACACAAAACTTGAAAATAAACCTTTTGACCTTCAGCTCACTGATACTGTATCTTAAGTCATAATTAAGACTACATCCAGGTAACTCAGAATGTCCAGTAAAACCAGTCTACACCCTGAAATATGCCTCTTCAAAACAGCTGTAATAAAAAACAAACATTATGCTTTCATAACAATCAAACCTGACACCTTTAGGCAGGGTGTTTCAGGGATTCTAATGAGTGAAGCAGAAAGACGCACCCACAATTAGGGATTTCATCTTAACTTCACAACCTGCAGAGTCTGTCGGAGATTCCAGGCTCTTTAAGGTTCTGGTGTGAGAATAAATTTAAACTAAATAGGGCTTTAAAGGGCCACTGTCCTCATTGTTCTCTCATTCCAGCTTATGTTCTAAGACGACACAAGATGACATTTAGATGGAATTCATTTATTCCAATAGATCCTCACCCAAATCCACTCTATATGCATTTCAGACGTATACCTTATATCTATACCTCAAACAAACAGTAATAAATGCTAGATAGCGTAAACATGGACACTGTGATGCAAACTTGATGGATAGCAGCTAGGCTTTGTGGCCCTGGCTTTCATTATGTTCGATGTCAACTATTAAATGATTGTTACTTTTATGAGGTCTATCCCTACAGAATGAAGACCATAATTGTAGTAGCCAACAAAATGAAAACACACACTGTTTAAAAGGGAAAGGGAACTACAACAACGGCCCCAAAAGGCAATCTCTCACTTAGCAAAATTTGTTTCTCACAGCCTCACTTGTCAGATGCCTGAAATTTAAAAGGAGCTTTCCTGATCCGACGAATACTCCTGCACCCATGGGATGGAGGACAGACACAAGTCGTCACTTTACCTAATGAAGGCACATTACTCCTGAAGAGTGGGACCAGAGCAGTGTTGAGAATTACTCACATGTGGATAGTAATGAGCTACACGCATCCATGAAGATCCGCAAGAATTTATAGCCTAACGTTCTGCCACTGATGCTTTTCAGGCTGACTCAAATTTACTTGCAAAAAAATAGAAACGCACTTCAACTGTCCCTATTTCTACTCCCGAAAGACTATTTCTTATGTTTTATCATCATCTTTTGCCAGTAAACATTGAAAGCAGACCAGAGGCATACTAAGCAATTATGTTTTTAAGCCTGGAGCTTTAAAAAAAATAAAAATAAATAAAATAACAGCCAATTAAAGTAGTAATACACAATTGAGTTAATCTTTCGGGAAAAGGTAAGCCAATTACAACTGCATGGCCAATCAGCAACTGTAGGTTATTATAGACAATTGGGCAGAGCATCCATGCCGTTCAACATCAGCTTTGAGGAAAAGTGGATTAAAGTGTGAGAATACCGCAGAGGCACCCGTGTAAGGCTGGAAGGTGACTCACCTAATTTTGGACATGTGCTGGAACTCGACACCCACACAGCTGGTGTGGCCGTCTGTCATCTGCACGCGCAGCATGCGGGGGGCCGCGTGTGACTCCTCGTTGTCTTTCGGAGCTGCCACGTTCCTCAGCTTCAGCACCTGGAGCACGCAGGGGCCGTCCAACTGTGCCGGACGCACAGGCAAGGTCGTCAGTCGCCGACCTACCGACGCCTTCTTTACTCGTTAGATTTATTCCACTTTTACATTTAGCAATTTTATGCAGCATATCTATAAATCATAAAACATCTTGACAATGTATCATGCAAGATAAATTATAACATTCCACAGCAGGCTTCCGCTTTTGCCATCAGATTCTAAGTCGCTGTACAGATCAAATTTCCCCCTGTGGATCAATACAATCTCATCTTTCTATCACTTCTAACTGTCATAAAGAATCTATTTTAAAATGTGAGGATACAAAAAAATAAACTGATCCCCCATAGACAATGTTACGTTTTAGTGTAATGCTACCATGCTACCAACGGGCTCAGCTTTCTTTGTTTGTTATCTGTGAGTGCCCTCTGCTGGCCAATGGCAAGAAGAGAATTATGTCCTGAGCCAGGACAATAAGCCATGAGGCAAGTGGATACAAATGTTTTTTTTTTTTTTAAATGAACAACTGGCTCCCCCTAGTGTAAGGCTGAATAAATCTCAGCAGCACATCTTAACAGAACACACCCCTTTTTTTTCCCCCCTTCTACTACATATGCATTCACAAACTTACTGGTCTGCATATATAATGACTGATTATAAATTCACTGTCTAATAATTCAAAATTAAATAAGCACCTTCCCCATACTGTCATACCTTTTCAATTCTACCACTGTTGATATCATTTGGGAGAATATTCTTCCCGATTGGTCTCAGGTCACTCTGTTGAGAGAGATTAACCAAAAGTGAACAACACACATGGTAATGTTGGTAAACAATATATATATATAAAAAAAAAAAAAAACAGACAAAGTAACAACACTCCTAAGGAATGTTGCAGTTACACGGACAAGTATCACTAATCCTAGGACTAAGAGTGTTACAACCATCATTATCTGCAGTTATCTCTATAAGCTAGCTGAATAAGAGTTGGCTAACAATGAAAATGATTAATTAAAGAAGCCCCCCCCAACTTACATTAAGCAGAAAACCAATGATATCCTGGAGGGAAGGTTTTTCTGAGATGCTAATACATGTCGCCAGTCCCTCCTCTGAAAGGTGCCTGGGTAGAGAAAATGGATCTTTGTCATTTTGACATGATAGCAAGTAAACATGACAACATATTTAACTTCCACTAAACTACATTTGGAAGGACAAATTTATTTTCTTTTCTAACCGAATGTTTATTTGCCATATGCGATAAGCAGCTGAAGGTGAAAGAATGGATGGATATCTATTAATTGTTACAAAATACAAAAAAATAAAATTAATACCAAGTTAATTACCCAATACGGCAATTGTAGATCGGGGATTCCTTAACAAAAGTTAAATCTACTGTATCTCTAGAGTGATCTTTCCGAAAAAGGCTTTTGAATTCTTTCAAATATTCAGTGTTGTTGACATATTACGTCTGGGCAGCTTTAAGGTATGAATGTTGCTGAAGTATTTACAAGGGTCATGACGGTATGACAATAATAATGATAATAATATTAATAATGATAATAGAGCGTGGTGTTTCCCTCTTGTGTCCCTCATACTCATGCTCAGTCGGTGTCAGTCATCTGCAGTTCACGTCGAACGGCGGCTTTAAGGTATGAATGTTGCTGAAGTATTT
>JAACJT020000001.1:26751206-26779464 GCA_009936485.2 Gymnarchus niloticus | reverse complement strand
TGTTGTTAGCAATGCTTTCTAAGGCCTTCTTGACTTCATTCTCCAGGATGTCTGGCTCTAAGTCAGTGTCTCCACCACTGTATATTCAGCGGCAGCATCATGATTGGCTGTTTGTAAGAACAGGCATACCTAATAATGTGCCCCCCCCCATGTATATGTATATATATTTGTACTAATGAAATGTAACGATAATATTGCAATCGAAAACAATTGTACATACTATTAAGTCACTAAAAGACAAGCTTCATATGCACAAGTTTTAGCACTCCCTAAGCAGAGCAAACGAAAAATGCAGTTAAAAAAAGAAGGAACATTCCAGTAAAAAAGACGTAACCAAGCAGCACAGCCCAGCCGCTGTCAACCTTTCACAAACCGCATCTGCAATAAACCAAAAACAAAGGGTAAGGCCGGCGATCACAGGAGCAAGTAATCAGTAAAGAGCACTCATACGGGACAGTTCTGTGACTAAGCAAACTGTCCAAAATGCCAGAAGATTGTTTGGTGGTTGGTGTTCTGGATTCAGGATGCTGTGCTTTTACTAACCATAAAAGCACAAAGGTAATCAAGTGACTTCATTCTCAGTCCTGTGTAAGCGGTATCCTAATTACTATCTTGGGTGCTAATTACTTTGGCCCAGCTAGAGGAATTGCATTGTGTTACAAAAGAGATAGAGTCAGCAGTCTTGCATTGTGGGATGAAGGCGAGGAATCACCGCAACATGTCATCACACCCCTGAGAATGTGCATTGGCAGCAGGTTGTGTAAATGTTTCACGAAGGATTGTAGAACAATTGTCGGCTTGGATAACAGCTAGCAAGATGTCATTTGATGTGCCATAAGGCCTTTGGGTCAAACATATGCCTTCATGTTATAATGGACTGACCAAGTTATCCAAGCTCATTTCTAACACAAAAATTCATCCTTAAAATATGAGTTACAATAAGATTTAAGTAACATAGATACACTTTGAAATCTGGACCTACTGTGCTTTAATCGCAAAAATATTGTACATACAGCAGAATGTCACTAATCACTGATAAATAATGAGAACAATATGTTGTTAATTGTTTACAAAATAAAAACACACACAAACACAGAACTCCAATAACAGCAACTGTCAAGATGAAGGATTACAGAGTTTCATAGTTTCAGTTATTTTATTCCCTTCAAACTGTAAACGTGAAATCTATGAGTCATGAATAGGTTTGAATTTAGTGCTGATTATGTCTTCCGTGAGTTGGAACAGCTGGAACAGAGGCAGAACATCTGGCAGGAAGTGGAGTCTCCTTCAATTTCGTTTCAGTACTGCATGCCTAGCATCAGTGATTAAATCAGCCTAGTACCACCGGGGATTTATTCAGGTTTAAAATTCAGAAGGTATTCTCTCCACGCCCAGTTAATTAAGTTAAAGTCAATTCCTAAAACCACATGACTTATTATGATTTTCATCATCATAATATTCATAAACCACTCTAACAGTATTTTCAAAACAGCTCCTGCCTGCAATGCAGTAATTATAGGGAGAGTAAGAGCCAGTGACGTGGGAGTCTGTTCCTGATGGAGTAGAAACCCGACCTGGATGACCTTCTCAGGCTCCAACAAGATGGCGACTACTTTTCACATTCATGTTGACATATGTAAAAGTGGTGGTGAGATTTGGTGGTTTGTCTTTCAGTTTGCCTAATCTGTCGAAAGTAAGTGATGCATCATTTGATCTGAATCAGTCAAGATTTATTCAGAGGGCAAGAAGGGAGGACATTGTTCTGTTCTTTTCTACCACACTACATGGTAGTTAAAAGTAAAGTAACCTAACATAATTTTAGGTTTGAAATTAGCAAGAATTTTACTAGTCACAGGATTCAATAACAAGTAAAACATATTTAAATATAGTAAATAATACTATTAGTTGAATTTTTAAATAGTCTTTATGTCTAAACGCTTGTGTAAAACTCATGCAGTTGTAAATGATCCAATATATAGGAGCTGTGTATTGTTGGATTTTTTATTACAAGCGGATCAGGCTGTGTGTATTCTAGATAAAATATTTTTAGACTAAATGCTAATTCAAAAACTCAGATTTTGTTCTGGTAATAAAGGGTTCTCTACCAAGCAGAGACAGACAGGATGGCTAAAAGGCATTCCCTTACATTACAGGAGAATATTCAACATACTTTGGTCCCACATGATCAGTTTCGAGGCAGAGGAAGAGTAAATCCCTGCATGAGTGATCAGTTGCATATGGACATGCAGGTGTTTTTGAAGCCAGTTCAGCAGGTTACTCTGCTGATTGAAACAAGCCTCGGAGATCCTCAAGTCACTATGCAGTGTCTTCAAGCAAGGCAACTGCCTTAGCCTGTCCTCCTAAGAGCCACAAATTATAGTTGGGGTGTCAGTGCTTAAGGATATTCTTCTAATGAGACCTCTCAGGAGGGTGCTCTGCAGGCAGAGATGCATCATAAATGCCACGGCGTGTACAGCATGCCCAGATTCGTCCTGCAGCATCCTCTATCTCACCCTTACCTCACTGCCTTAGCTGCTCTCTGATATGAAAGCAAACAAACAAAACCATTTGTTCGCTCTCCACATTTGTTTTGATATGTTCCAATTTATCTTTGATCAGAAGGATAATAGAGATTTGTCTAAGATTATAGATTTACTGTAGTTGAAATGTGACTGAGGTTTGGCGATGCATTTTTCCTTTATGTTAACCACTCAGCAGTCAGACTGTATTATAATTTGAGTCCTTATTACAGCATTTGCTCTTTTTTATGAGCTGAACTCATACTGATATTATTTTCCCAAATGGTAGCTTTCGCATTGTTCCACTATGAGCCTCTGTTGTAACGGTAATGACAGGTAAAAACAGGGTTCTGGGAGTTCATCTGAACACTGGCCAACCTTAAAAAGAACAGAAGTGGAATTAAACTGATTTACCAGCATGTGATTGTTAGATTTGATGTGATGCATTAGAGGGGTACTAAGGCACAGCCTGGCTGAGGCATAACCTCTGCAAAAAAAAATTCCCTCATCACTAAAAATCCTTCCTTCACTGGCTTTGATTTCCAGACAGTTGCTGGTATATGTACAGACCGGCCAGTTGACAGTTTCTTCAGAGTGTTTGTGTCCACGCATTAATGGCATCACACATTTCCTGATGGGTTCCTGCTACCCATGACATTACATTCTGTGTGTAACTGAACACACAGCCATCACAAGACCAATTTCCCGACAGCCCACTCTGTACACAAATATTGTAGTGACCAGGTGAGTCAGTGGGCAGCACTATGGCTTTATACTTCCAGGGATGTTAGTGTGATATATGTTGCTATATACAGTCCTGCCAGAGTCTTGCTTTTTCATGGTACCCACTCCACTGTTTTACCTCGTTGCTCGGCCCATGTACTGTTCTTTACCATTTATCGTTTTTCTAGGGTGTTCCATTCGGAGATCTTCATTCAAGAGATCCCTCTGTTTGTCTGCTGGCCTATATGTGTTCTCCATCCCTGCTGCATGGCCGTCCTGCCGGCTTGCCATTATCAGAGTCATCGAAGCTGGCCATCAACTCAATGACCTGCCTGCCTCCCCCAGGACGGTATTGTCTGCTGGTGTCGTTCCACCCTCTTACGTTCATACACCCTACTATACCTATGAACTTGTCCTGCCTCATGCTACCCAAGTGAGTCTGGTTCCTTCCAAGGTTTCTTCCTCCCAAGGTTTCTTCTTCCTTGCCACTGTTGCTCATTGCTTACCTTCTGGAGACCTTGGGCTCGGGACTTTATAAAGCACTTTGAGACAATGCTCTTTGTTAAAATGCTATATAAAATTGAATTGAATTGAATTCCAGTCCTGTTTCTGTATGTGCAGAGTCTGCTTGTTCTACCCTCATGTCCATGTCTGGTTTCCTTCTGTAATACAAAAAACACGTGGAAAAGCGAATTTGAACCTCTAAATTTCCTGTAGTGTGTGAGAGTGTGTCCTTTGATTGACAGGTGTCCTAGTCAGAGTGCCCACTGTCTCATGCCATGCCCTTCCTGGGATAGGCTTCATGCACACTGCAACTCAATTCTGAATATGTGGTTAAGGAAGACAGATGGTTTTATGTTAAACAATTACACAGCCTGTTCCAGCTATCTTAAGTAGCAGAATGTTTGCACCATCATTCATTTATCCCAACACATTTCCCTAAACTGAGAGATTTAAACAATTTGCAAACTTCAATTAAAAAAAACCTGTGAGTGCTTGGAGCAAATGCCACAGTGTGACTGAATAAGGGCACAGAGATAGATAACGCGGAGGCGAAACTCTGCCGTTACTCCTGGATAATGCAATGAGGTTATTCAGATAACTGGTTTAGGAGCTTACAGGCATGTAAGCTGTTAGACGCCTTCTCAAGGTGCTACGGACCTCAAGCAGAAGGAGGCGGTTTTAGCTAAAAATCTAACACGAGTTGAGGTATTGTGGCTGCTAGCCTTCAAAACACCATAATAGATGTAGTCACATAGGTTAGTAAAGAAAAACATGAGGAGTGCAAGAAACCTATAATCCATGCTGAGGTTTTTCTCGCTGTGGGTTAGTGTAACCAATGTCCTGCTTCATACGTTTCTGGAAGGAGCTCATGGGCTTTGGATGTCCAGAAGTAGGAGGAAGTATAGCTGGACCAGCCCAGTTGTTTCAGCAATGAGGGTGCGCTCCAGGACATCAGGAGATGATTTAGCCCGGATTGTCTCTTTAGAAGATGACACCTCAGGCAAGGAGTAAACTGCAGGTGCCCCTCTTCCCCCCTCAGCTTTAACAGAGTCAAGAAATGGGGGACAGGAACACTGGCTCATGCTCAGGAAGTAAAACATGCAACGCAGGAAACTATCAGGCATGCTACAGCAGAGGAGATGCAAGGTCATGTGCATAGGTGAATTTCCAAAGATGATTACAATAGAAGGAAATCCCCTCCCAACAATGCATTTTACATTCACTGCAAGCACCTGGCACAGTAAACAAACATTCAAACTACCCAGCTCTGAAGATCCTGTTACTTATTATTAACTTTAAGCTAGCTCATTTAGTGATGATGAGCACATCTGAAGAGACTGTCAACCCTTGGGACCAACAACGCATTCTTTGATTATATTAAATGGATAATGTGCTGTCCATGTCACCTTGTTTTCTCAATGTAATGTTGTCCACATCATATGACTCTCACAATGTTTGTCATTATTCTATATAGGAAAACAGACCTAAATTGTACCAGACAGCATTTCCATAAACCTGGTTATGTGGCAATAAAGATTTCTACTCCATTCTGGTTTAAAGTATTTAGGATCATGGAACAAAACTAATATGATGTAGTTTATTATTTATTTTTTTACTTGAGCTTAAAGATGTTAAAACTGGATGAGAAATATTATATTGTTTTTTACTTTTGGAAATATTAAATGGGGGATTGCTTACCTTTCAGGGGCAAATGTCAAAGCAGAGATGTAGCTAACTTTTAAAAGATTATCCTAGCACATTCACCTAACTCAGGTTTACCAGCTAAGCTCAACCACTGAATGTACCTTACTATCTTCCTTTGTTCTACAGTGGACAGTATCATTTGGATTTTATATGGAGCTTGTCTGAAGAAGTGTTTAAAATGGTATATTCAAATGTGGTACATGGTTTACATTGCTACTCAAAGATTAAAGCCTATATTATCATATATGTCTTTGTAACTAAATCTTTAAGCCTATTAATCTGGAAAAAAACGACAATGGTTTGATTACACTGACAACGACAGCATTTTTTTTCAAGCCACTATTCTTCAGTTCTGCCAGAGATGGAGCTACATTTTTTTGTTTGTTTGTTTAAGAAATTTACATAATTGCATGACTAATTTATCACAGCCATGGGTTGAATCATCCTCTGCATTTTTAACATCAATTCACTGTCTCATATTTCTGTTCTGCATTTTAAAACAGCAAACACGAACATTGAACAGATGCATAATTGTGTATTTACTGGAAATTTTATCCTGGGCTGGGAGTTTTCATTAGTTTTGCATGGATTTCTAAGTGGTCAAGTCTAGAAATGATGCTTTCAGGAAAGTTGCTGTTCCGGTGGCCATGTTTCCCACCCTTCTGTGATTACAATGGGGTACCCAAGCAACATTCAGATATGCCAAGGGAAAGTGCTGGCCCTAGGTGGGAGCCCTTTCAGTCATCTTCAGGTCGGCCTGGCTGAAAGCAGCTTCCAACACTGTAGGTTGTTGCGTGATTAGCCGACGTACCTCCGTGTCACGCATTGAGGATCGAACCCCACCTCAGGCATGCGGGAGTGGATCACGAGTGTCAGGAACACCAAGAGCCATGGATCAAGTTCAATGGAAAGTGGATCATAAAAAACAATGCAACCCAATGTCTAAATGTCACCCAAAAAACAGTTTCTCATGACAGGGATTGTTTAATGCGTAACAAGATTGTGCTTCTGTAAACTTCAATGCAGCTCCTCAGTGTCATTGACAAGAAAGGCAGCAGGGGGCATGACAGTTAGAGATGCTTACTCATAACCTGTTATTTTCTAGTTTAAAGTCTACAAGGAGCATTACTCAGACCTTGAGAAAAAAGAACCTAGGAAAAATTCCAGCCGTAATTACAAGAGACGTTTGTATTGTTCGAGCAATCCTCCACTCCTTTTACACCATAATGGTTCTCAAAAGCCTGATATAATTTCATGGCATGCTGTTGTTCCATATACCATCCGTCTTTTATAACTACTTATTCAGTGAGCCCGTTGACAATCCCAAAAGCTGTGAAAAACCATGCGAATATGAGGAAAACATGACAACTGCATACACACTGAGTAGAGGTTACAAACCAAAGCCACAACCCGGGAGGGGCGGGGCCTGAGCCTGCATGCAACCCTCCTCCATAAAATGTCACTTTCATTTTATTTTCAATAGATTGATTGTTGTAATGTTGTTCATGTTTATTACTTCAGATTGAATACCTTTTGGATGCCCTATCGTTTTTGTTTCCTGACAAAGTATAGCAATTAATCTGTAAGTGCCTGAGTGAAATTCTGATACAGCAGTGCTTCTGGAGGCAATTGGATGGGATGTCAGTACTCACAGGACACATTCACTATTCAGCTATGGGCAACTAAACCCTCAACCCCAGATTTGTGAAGTAACCGTGCTACTCACTGAGGAATTGTGCTGTCCATGGAACTAGGACAACTGTACTGAGTCATATTTGGGGTCCACCAACAGTAAGTATTACTTATACGCTATTGGGCTTTCCCACTGAATGGAATAACTTCAGCTGACACTTGAGTAGATTGAAAGAATCTGCTCGAAAGCTTAAAACTGAACACGTCCACAGACATGGAAATTGACCATCTGAAATAATTACCATGGATGCCATTCTGTGTGAGCTGAGCAAGCTGCACTTTGCAAGACTGAAGAAAGAATAGGAATTGCATGGACATACAAGATGATGTCTAGGAGCAGAAATCAACATGGAACTGAAATTAATTCTTTCCTTCTTCCACCCCTGCCAGCCTTACTGCTTAGGCCTTCTGGCCTGAAGTGAGTAGTCAATTAATTTGTTGTTTCCTCTAAAGCTTTTGGTTTATAAGTGTGATGTGCTAGTGATGTGTTTTCCTACATTTGGCACTGCTGTGGAAATGTCATGACTTCACCAAAGTTGAAGTGCCTGGATCGGCTAGGGTACGGTGTACCATCCAGTCGCCAGTGCCCTGACAGGAATCTTTCAGTCTTTTTGTTCTTTTCTGATGTCGAAATGGCAGCATACATCTCTCCAGAATGGATAGTCGTTCCCCGCAGGCATGCAGATGGAGGTTGGCCAGAATGCGGCTTATCTCTCAGTGGAGCCCATGAAGGGAGGAGAAGACACAGTGCCCGGCAGGGCTGGACAGACTGGTGCCCCCCGCGTTCACGGTCACAGTTGGTATGCTTAGCTACATGTCCCAAACAGCCACCTGACCTTCAAATGGTCCATTATCCCGGGGCTGACAGAATTAGGAGATTAAGACCGGGTCGACAGAACAGTCGGGTCGGGTGTGTTTCCCATGCTTTGAGACAGAGGCCAGGTGGAGGTGGGTGGGTGGGTGCTGAGGGTGTTGCTGAAAGGAGGCTACATTTGTCTGGACATCTGTCTGAAATTACCTACAGCACATCAATGGGGCTTAATCTAAATACTATCAACCCCCTTTTTGCTTGTACACATTAGTGCTGCTCGACTTAATGATGCGAGAGAATGGTGTTCGTCTACGGGCAGCTACAGGAGGTATGTTACCAAATGTTTGCACAAGATGAGGATCATTTAGGAGGCCCTCTTCAGATGCTCTTCATACATTATAGTCACAAGTCCATCAGCTCAATAGCTGCAACATAGAATTTTTTCTCTGGATCTCCGTTAAATGCTCCATAAGTGGTTTTAAAACCGTTATTGTGATTTTGCATATTATGTGCAGCACTGTTTTCATGCGTGTGCTAAAAGCAACTCTTACTGAAACCATGTTTCTCAAAATTTAGTGTCCTTCTGAATATAATTAGATGCACTATGCAAATATAGTGATATAATATTCAAAATTTGAATCATATGAATTTGTTTTTGTGGAATAATTAAATGTAAATTATACTGTCATTCAATGTGTAATAAATATGGAAAGCAGGTTCCATGTTGTAATAAATTTGAATTTAACAATCAACAAATAAAATTCTTGAGTTTTTAGGGGAAAATCTGTGCTGACACAAGGACCAGCTGATGACTCGCTGTTGCCTTGGCAACCACAGCTGGTGACAAACAGTAGGCTGTCAATAAGGGAGCACTGGGAAACCATCACTAGGCAGGCTCTTGAGAGTCTTGACAGAAAATCTGATGCTGAAAACTATGCAGGCTCAGGCCAAACAAACATCTGTTCCTAAGAACAAACCCATGGATAAAATCAATTAATGGCAATGCGGCAAACTCCATAGATTATACAACAATATGCTAACCTTGAACTTCATTCTTTGAAAAACTTAGCTTAATTGTGCTAAACAGAAAATTCTCAAATTGTGAAAATCAGTTGTGTTCTTTTCTTTTATTTATGGAACCCTATACTATCTGCTGTTAATCAGAAGTGCTCAATTTCCATTCTCAAGTTTTCCAGCGCAAAGGGCAGCACCTCTGAATAGCTACTCTGATGTAATTAGCAGCTCATGTGGGAGAGAAAGCCTGGAAGCTTGAGCTCCGGATGTCCTTATTATCTGGACTCGACACATGAATTCATCCCCTGTGCCACTGTGTTTCTGTCTGAAGAACCGTCGATACAGTGTCCTGCTGGAATCTCATATCAGCGACAGCATTCTGGCACCGACAGTCTCATTAAATGTTTCGGCATGTGAGCTGTAACGTCAGAACGACAGTGGGACCCCACGGCGGTAGTGAGACCCACGCTCAGGAGCTTCACTGCATTGTAACACGGTGTCAGGTGGAACAGAGATCACAAAGATGGACTTGTGACCAACCTCTGGACATGTCACACTGGTGCACACCAAAGGATGGCATTTGACTCCAGTCACTTTCAGCAGCAAACATCTGGTTGTGTACATTAATAAAATATCAACTTTGAATAAAAACATCTAATTAGAATTCTGTCTCTCTGTTCTAACAGCTCTCTGGTAACACGGTCAAATCCCTATTGAAAGTGCTTTTTTTTTCTTAGATCATAGTACATTCCAACTACAACATTTGTCCTTCGCATACTCAGCACTGCTGTTACCAGTACAGTCTGCTGCAGTCAGATGGGTAAGCCATTAACTTAGAGGAAAAAATAGGATTTTCAATGGTTCTCGTTCCATGTACTAAATGATCGGGTAGCAACTTGCCAGTGTTAGATCGTCAGGATCATCAGTCACAATCAGGAGGACCATTTGAGTTCTCAAAGGCTAAAACCTGTCAGACTTTGACGTGTGAGATGGAGTGGCAACCAGCTTCTTGATAATATGCAGCTATGACAAAACTAAACAGTCAGGGCAAGTCATCAGATTATATAGACATGAAATACAGTTTATGATGGCCAAAAATATTAGCTTCACTGAAATTAAATGGTTTTTTGAGGGGCAAAATCAATGATGTCTTTCAAAGAAACCCATCCAGTATTTGATAAACTGCCCTAGCATCTCTTTCATGAATGCAGCATGTGAAATGTGTCACTTCTATTTGCCTCTACAGACTGAATCTCCAGTATACTGTCATTTAGCATTCATATACTTAAATGTTACATATACAGTATGAACACTGGTGTGATGCCAGATTAATGGGATTAATCCATGTTAGACAGCACCTGAGTTGCTGAATCCTTTAACATATATTCAATTGGTAGGTATGGATGGTATTTACTAGGACCACGACTGAGTTTTGTGAGGCATTGAGCTAAATGGACATAACACGTTTCTTCAGAGGGTGGGGGGGAGTATCACACTATTGGGGTCTCGCTCTGCTGATGTTGTAGGTAGGCTAGGAGATGCAAGTGTAGAGAGTTGAAAAAAAAACAAACTCAGAAATAAATTAAGAAAAGAATAAGGGATTAAAATGTTAAAATGAGACTGAGGGAAAACTGGCACCCCTATTAATTCTGTTTACTATTTTAATCATTTAACTGCTCATTTGATTTCATTGCAGCTTAAACGAGCGAAACGCTTTTCAATATCCAGGCCGCTGGAGGGGCACTTGTCACGCAGGTGGTATAAAGTAGGGTACAGCACACAGAGGACGAATAAATCCTCCTGTTATGAAGCTAACATTAGCGCAACATGTGTGCTTCTGGCTGTTATCACAGCACAGCCTCACATAGGCAGGACAGAAGACCAACTGCCCTCTGACCCTGAATGTTAGAAAGGCAACAAATCTGGGGGCTCGTCCGGGATTTAGTACCTCCTGCTGGACTGGTGCTAATCATCCAAAAACTGTGGGATCTTGATTTCCTGTTTCCAGACCCGATGATTTCAGCAAGACTTCAGGTATCCAGAGATGACCACTATACGTGATCTGCAATGGCTAATCCAGCAACAGCTTTATCAGCTGACCAGTGCCACCAACAGAGATCTGCTGTATAAACTGGCAGCATCATTCAAAGATGAGGTTGAAGAACATTTGCCAGGTGTTGAATCGACCAAAATGGAAATCTTTGACTTCATTGTCGACTTTTTGAGAAGTAAACAACTGAGGAGCCATTACGATCAGGGGATGTCTCGCCTGCTTGCTTTTTGTAACCTCATCGATAAACTGAGATCGCCTCAGGCAGCTGATGAAGAGGACGCTGATTTGGTGTCAGAGACTGAACCAGTAGTAGTAGCGCCGGTGATAGGTAAGACAGCGCCAACACTGGTGGTTGCTGATCGGGTAACTGGTTTAGTAAACCTGACAGATGTCACAGCATTTCTGCCTCGTACAGAATACAAGATTCCGAATAATTTGTACAAACAAATTAATGAGGGGCTAGTTGAAATGTTCACCAAGGCTGAGATTATTAGAACAGTGCTCAAGGTAATCAAACCTGGTACCTTTAAAGACATGCTCTATACCAAAGATAGCCTGACTGTAGCTGAGCTAAAGCGTTTCCTCAGGGCACACCTAAGGGATAAGAGTAGTACTGAAATGATCCATGATTTAAGCAACACTAGACAACATGATAAAGCCCACAATAGTTTATGTATAGGTTAATGGGGTTGAAATAACATGTGGTGTTTGCTTCTAAACAAAGTACAGGATTCCAGTATGACAGCAAACTAGTGCAGGGAATGTTCCTCCATTCACTTTACCAGGTTATGAATGAGAAATGCTCATACATCAGACAAGATCTTAAAAACTCATATCTCAGACCTCAGTGTTACTGATGATGTCATTTTGGAGCTGATAAAAAGGTCAGTGAGTGAAGACACAGAGAGACAAACTAGGCTGGGCCAGACCCACAAACAGAAAGTAGTCAGTGTCAACGCAGCGCAGCAGGAGAGGAATGGACAGAATGCTCTTCAGATGCAAGCAGAAGTCCAAGCTAATTGAGTTGCCATCCAGGAGCTGACTGCATAAGTGTCATCTCTGACCAAAAGTTTGGAGAAAAGCTCTCACATCTGTGGGGAATGCAGAAACAGAAAACACCCATACCCCCTACCCCTCACAAAACAGTCAGCAAAGTGAGACGTTAAAGGGACGTGTCACCAGTGTGTATCACAAGGAAATGACCATTGTCTACACTGTTTCCGATGTGGAAAACAGGGACACAGAGCCTTCGGTTGCCTTAAGAGGAACAACCACTGATTGGGAAACTCGACGGGGTCACCGGGGAGGGACCACCAGTGACCAGACAGAACACAAGGTCCCCCATCACCAAAAAACTGGATCCCAAAGAGGAACCCCCATCTGCTGGCAAGTCACTTAAACAACACGGTGTATCCAAAAGAAAGTGTGTGGCACAGTTGATTAGTGGTAGGTGCATGGTAACTTGTCATCTAGATGAGGTCAAACTTCAGATGCTGTGGGGCTCAGGTTAGTATTGTGGACAAGGTTTGGGTGGAAACAGCTTTGCCAAATGCAACAATTCAGCCACTTGAAAGCCTGTTATCCAACCATCCACTTAAGGTCATGGCAGTTAATGGGACGGACGTTCCATTGAGGGGTCGATAGAAGTTCTTCTTGAGATCACGAGTTCCAAACATGGCTCAGCAGCCTTGTATGTCCCAATGCTTGTGAGTCAAGACATATTAAGCATCCCATTGCTGGGTTTTAATGGAATCCAACAGATTATTAGGGGGAACAGTGACCAAACAGATAACATCAGCTTTGTGAACTTACTGTCAGAGGCCTTGAAGATTCAGAAAGGCAATGCTGAAATTCTGCTGCCTGTTGTTAACACAATACCTCTCCAGGGTGAACCAGAAAGCTCGGTGGTGAAAGTGGGAAGAAAGTGGCTCACTGTCCACCGAAACCAAATCTGTGATGTGAAATGTTGCATCAGAGTTTTCCCTGGAGGAGTAAAGATGTTGTTTGAGCCAGATGTGGAATGCAATATACCTGATGGGTTGGACTTGTTTCCAGCGTTTGTCAATGTGCCTGCTGGTGCTTCTAAAATAGTGAAAATCCAGATCCAGAACTCAACAAAACATGACATTTTTTTCCCTTGGAAGACAGTCCTGGGATTCATTGGAGGAATTACAGGAAGCAAACCTGTAAACATTATTCCAACTCCTGAGAAGTCAGTAGACCAAAATGATGATGTTCTCCTTTGGTCCACTCATGCAAGCTCTGCTGTTGATGGACACAGTGAGGGAAAGGAAACCAACAGAGCCACCCCCTCACACAAGAGATGGCACCTGAATATCAATTTAGACCACCTCTCTGAGGATGATGAGGAGGTGGTCCAGCGGGTGCTCCATGAACAATTTGATGTGTTTGCCCGTGAGGAAGGAGATATTGGATCCAACACAATAGACAACACACCAGTTCAGAAAAGCTACACCTCCATCTCCAGGCCTCTGTATAAAGAGGTAAAGGAGAATGCTTAAAACCTCTTAGAAAGAGGATGGATCCGTAAGTGTGTGTCAGCCCATTCCTCTCCAGTAGTGTGTGTGCACAAAAAATGCAACAGCCTGCACCTGTGTGTTGATTTCCGCGAGCTCAACTGCAAGACAATCCCGGATCGCCATCCTCTGCCACGGATTCAGGATCTGTTGGACAGCCTAGGAGGCAACTCATGGTTCTCCATCTTGGACCAAGGCAGTGCATACCATCAGGGTTTTGTGAGTGAAAAGTCAAGACATCTCACAGCTTTTAGCACCCCCCCTGAGGACTCTACGAATGGGTACAAATACCATTCAGATTGGCAAATGCACCAGTTGCATTTCAGAGATGTATGGAGGGAGTGTTAGAAGGCATTAGAGATGAGTGCTGCACACCGTATGCAACAACATGGCATCATGCTCGGTCCAGACAAATGTGAACCTTTTAAGAAAGAAATCTGATACATCAGGCAATTGCTGTCAGGGGAGGGTTTCCAGATTGACCTGAAGGATTTGGAAGCAGTGATTGCTTTGAAGGATAAGGAACCCCACACAGTTGGAGATATCAGGACACTGCTGGGATTTCTTAATTATTACAGGCCATTTATCCAGGACTTTTCACAACTGGGGAGGCCCTTATTCGAACTTCTCCAGAGCCCAGCTGAGCTGAGTAATAGCACCAAATTTTAGAAAAACAAGGGTAAAGGTTGAGGAAATAAAGGACAGAAAGGACAGCTTCCTTCCCACACACAAATAACCTGGACTACTGAACATCAGAAGGTGGTGTCAAGGTTGGTGGAGATGCTGACAAACCCTCCCATCCTACCCTACCCAAATTTTGATCTCCCATTTGTGTTGCATACAGATGCATCGAACAAAGGCCTGAGAGCTGTATTACACTAATGGCAAGACAACAAACTGCGAGTCGTTAGTTATGGGTCCAAGCCATTAACACCTGCCAAGAAGAATTACCATGTACACTCCAGTAAACTTGAGTTATCGGCACTCAAATGGGCCATCGGTAACAAGTTTCAGGATTATCTGTATTACGCTCCAACCTTCACCGTCTATACAGATAATAACCCCTTGAGTCCTTATGCCCCTTGATGTCCTGAGTTCCACAAGGTTAAATGCTGCGGGCCACAGGTGGGTTGGGGAGTTAGCAGATTTCCATTTTGACCTCAAGTATAGACCAGGGAAGAGGAATTCAGATGCCGATATGTTGTCCAGGTACCCAGTAAACCTTCAACAGCAAATGGATGAACGTACAGTGTCACTGGAAGTAGTGTCTGTGTGGCTAGGTAGCAAAGCAGCCCAAAACAATGATGTATCCTGGGTGGCTGCATTGTAATTAATCAGTGAGGATGAAAATACTGTGCTAACAGGCAGAGTTTCAGGCAGGATGCCAGAAAACATCAAAGCTGCACAACAAGAAGACTCTGCAATCAAAGAAGTGGTATCCTTGAAACTCAAAGCATGGAATCCTAATGAAAAAGAGAAAAGAGCAATGAGTAAAAGAATGAGAAGACTACTCCACGAGTGGAACAAATTAGAGATAGACGATGGAGTACTCTACCGGAAAACGAAGCAAAACAGACAACTGGTCCTCCCTGAACAGCTAAAATCAATGATATTAAAGAGCTTGCATGATGACATGGGACACATAGGTGCTGATAAGGTGGTCCATCTTACCCGTGAACAGTTATATTGGCCGTATATGCAGCAAGACATTGAGGACTATGTAACAAAGAAATATCTTTGCATTAAACAAAAACACCTCATCGTCCAACAGAGAGCTCCAATGGGATCTATTACAACCAGTGCACCATTTGAGTTGGTCTCGATCGACTACTTACATCTAGAGCCAAGCAAAGGAGGATACGAGTATATCCTAGTCCTCATTGACCACTTCACGCACTTTGCCTTGGAACAAATCAGGGAAGACAGCTGCTGAAAAGATATTCCAAGACTTTATTCCTCGTTTTGGGTACCTGGAGAAGCTGCACCATGATCAAGATGTGAGTTTGAGAATAGCCTGTTCCACAGACTACAACAACTGTCAGGGATTGCTCACTCACAGACCACTCCTTATCATCCACAGTGCAATCCAGTGGAACGACTAACTCGCACACTTCTTCAAATGCTGCACACTGTACAAGAGGGAAGAAGAGTGAATGGAAAAACCATCTGCCTCAAATTGTGCATGCGTACAATTGCACGAGGCACGAAGCAACAGGATACTCTCCCTTCATCCTCTTGTACGGTACAGCTCCACGACTACCGATCGACTTGCTCTTCAACTCTAGGAGGGAGACTGAGGCACAGAACAATCAGACCTATGCACAGCAATGAGCGGAGAGGATGCGAGTAGCTTACCAAATTGCTGCCGATAGCAGCCAGAAGTCCTCAGCTAAAGGTAAGAAGCAGTATGATAGACATGTAAGAGGTGTCGCACTCCAGCCAGGCGACAAGATACGAGTTAAAAATCTCTCAGAGAGAGGAGAGCCAGGAAAGCTGCGTGCCTACTGGTAGAAGGTAGTACATCGTGTTGTGGAGAGACTGGGAGATGGACCAGTCTACAAAGTACAGCCAGACAGAGGCAGTAAGGCCATGTGAGTGTTGCACCAAAACCTGCTGTTGCCAGTAAATGACCAACCTCTTGAAGAACTTCTTGTGGAAGGAAACACCAAACAGAAGAGGCATAAACAACTGGAAAGAAAAATTAGCAGGCCAAATACAGATAGCGCTGATGAGGAAGAGGAATATACCTACCATCATGACCTCCATAGCAGAATTCCATGTAAACCCTGTTTTAAACCCTCAGCAACAGGGATCAGCCATGTCACAGCAGAACCCTCAAAACCAGCCTAAGCTGCGTGCAACAGCCAAAGAGTTCTGTCCTCCTGTCAGACAAGGAGCTGAGAGGAAGGAGGATGCTGATGAGCATGAG
This sequence comes from Gymnarchus niloticus, assembly GCA_009936485.2. Taxonomy (NCBI): domain Eukaryota; kingdom Metazoa; phylum Chordata; class Actinopteri; order Osteoglossiformes; family Gymnarchidae; genus Gymnarchus; species Gymnarchus niloticus. The sequence continues at coordinate 26,762,978 of JAACJT020000001.1, read as the reverse complement.
GATAGGCCAGAGTAGGCAGGGGGAGAGCCTGATCAAATGGAAGAGATGGATGGTAGAAACAGAGGAGAATGGGAGGAAATGAGATCACAGCGGAAAGGGAGACCAGCAGAGAGATTCACATATATCAGCCTGGGCCAACCATCATACCGCTCTTGGAGTGCAGACGTGAACCCCCTCTTACTCACCCAACCCTTATCAGTGATTCAAAGCTTTGTGCCTTTTCCCTACCCCATCTACCCCCAGCCATGCTGCCATAATTGGTATAGTCCCATACAATAAGAAGTCCACACAGAGAGATAGCAATGTCAGGAGACATTCATTTTAAGTGGGGGAGAGTGTAGAGAGTTGAAAAAAACAGTAAACTCAGAAATAAACTAAGAACAAGGGATTAAAAAGGTTAAAATGAGATAGAGGGAAAACTGTCACCCCTATTAATTCTGTTTACTATTTTAATGATCTAACCCGTCATTTGATTTCATTGCAACTTAAACGAGTGAAACACTATTCCATATCCAGGCCGCTGGAGGGGCACTTATCACACAGGTGGTATAGAGTAAAGTACAGCACACAGAGGACGAATAAATCCTCCTGTTGTTAAGCTAACATCAGCTCAACGTGTGTGCTTCCACTATTCTTTATCACAGCACAGCTTCACATAGGCAGCACAGAAGACCATCTGCCCTCTGACCCTAAATGTTAGAGAGGCAACACAAGTGCAAACATCTACAGCATACTGCGCTTGAAGTGGAAATGTGTTACACTTTGGGGAATGTCCATTTTATATCAGCTACATGAGGAGACCCCTCAGGGCCCAGTCCATGGCTCTATTCATTCTTTCCAATGTGCAGCCATCCAACACTGAACAAGGCAGCTCAGCAAGGTTCAGCTTCTGTTCTCCTGCTCCGCCTGCAGTGCACACCAAACCTTTACACGGGAGTTAATTAGTCATACCTGGCCACTTGCCTTAAGGGCCACAGCGAAATGGACACATGCCTGACTGAGCACATAGTTACCGCATCAGGCGTTCGGCTTTTAACACCGATTAACCGGCTGCCTTCTCTGTTGCTTGTTCACGAGCACTGCAAGACAACAGAAGGGATCACCATGCAGACTTCCCTAGTGAAAGCTGCTTTGTCCATCTATCTATCCATCTTCCAACCAATTATCCTGGAGATGGTCATGGGGAGGAGGGGGGAGCCCAAGAGCCTATCTCAAGCAGCACAGGGCACAAGACTGGGGTAGACCCTGGATGGGATATCAGACAAGGCTTCATAGTAAACCATAAATTATTTTACAGTATGTGGGAGATACCGCGGCCCCATGATTAAATGTAGTCTCACCTCTCCAGGCTTGTGGGTTGGTATCCCTCCCCTGACTCTATGTGTTCTTTTTCCATGTTTGTGTGGGTCTTCTCCCGCATTTCAAAAACATGTGCTTAAGTGAACTGGGCTGTCATATCTGCCCATAGCGGGAGAGTGAGTGTGTGCCCTGTGACAGTGTGGCCCCAGAGTGGCATTATGGCTGACCTTTGGGGCATACACTCCAGACCACCTGTGACCCTGAATTACCTTAAATAGTTATGATAGATGGATGAATAGTTTAAAGCTGTTACTGATTTGTCTATACTGTATACAAGGATATGTCAATATTGTATTATTGTTCAATTATGCTGATATATTTCATATTGTGCATATGTACAGTATATTTATACAGTAAATATACTTATTAATAGTCATATTACATTTCCTTTCGGTCTGATTTAAATTGCATCAACTGCATACAGCACAAAAGGTGAAAGACATCATGTATAACATAAATGTACAATTCTTTACATAGAATATGCTTAATATAATGGCTGCATCCATTGGTAAAATGTCCATAACAGAACATGTGCCAACCAAAAATACTCTATTTCTGTGCTAGAAAAAGCTGATAACTCTGAATAGGAAACAGAGCCAGGTGCATAGCTGGTTTGGTTTGCTCATCATCAGAGAGGCTGCAGTTTGCTCTCATGTGTACGTATTGCTATTTTTCTTTCATCTGATGTAAACACTGCTATGCGGAATGAGGCTTCTTCTGCTTTTCTGGCTGTTCCCAGTAGTGTATCAGTAAATACGCCACTGCACCACCTTCCGCTTGAGGGCCCAGTTGCAGACCTAGTGGCCTGGCCTCGTTCTCTTCAAGGTTTACAGTTACAAGATGCATTTCAGTCATCGGGACATGTGTCTTCAAGCCATACTGTAGCCTGGGAATAATTTACCCATGCTAATTTTAACCTTCTCTCTCTCTCTCTCTTCCTTGAAGTAAATTTGCTCATTAAATGTGAACACAGAACTTGCTTTGAAAGTTGTGGGTGGCACAGGCTTCATGTCCTAGAGGGGGGAGTGTCATTAAATGACTAATCCAAGCATATAAACGACACTATGAGCAATCAGCAGCACACCGAGCATGTGTCCGCCCAGCCGAGACCCGCATGCCATCTCTCTTCCTTGAACCCAAGAACAAGCCAGGTTTCTGGTTGATTGGAGTACGGAGGTCAATCCACCCCCTGGTACCCCCCTCCCACCCTTCTCCTATTACGTTTCTTCACTCTGCACTATATAAATGTCTCAAGCAATGGGAGAGGTGTCCGTATTGGTCGAACACCACCGCCCCCTTCCAGAGTCCCTGCAGCAAGCCTTAGTGAGAACGTCATTTATTTACTTGTGTCAGGAGGCACAACGCCACTCGCTCTCGGCTTCTGGCCACCCACAGTTGCTTGTGTTATTCATTCATGAACTGCTAATTTGGATATGTTCTCTCCCAGACTTCCACCAGGCGCCAAAATTATGCTCATTACTCACTTTCTAAAACTTTCTATTATAAAACCTCAAAAGAATTTCTCCTTATATAATTTTTTTTTTTTTTTGAGCAAGCAATCAATTCAATGAGTTTGCTTTATAATTCCTGGCCAGTTCAGTGCTGCCTTTTTCCATCTACATTAATTGATTCTGCTAAGCAAATTGCATTATATTGAAATAATTTTTGTTTCCTTGAACAGCACTGAAAAAAGCATCCTCTCATTCAATACTCATATGTTCTTTGCTGAGGTCATGTTGTTATTAATAACGGAGGCCTGCGACAGCTCAGTAAGGGTAGAAATATGGTTCTGGATGGTTAAGTCGGTGTACTTTGCCATGTCCTGTTGAAAAGCATGACACGTTAGAAGTATCTGATGCGACAAAGAGTCATTCTTAGGTGTTCCTTCAGATGAATATTCCAATTCAGACCAAAACCTCTGCCGTGTCCGCTGGTCTTTGCCATTTTTATTTATTGTTAAGAACTTGAAATATGCAGCTTGGGTCAAGAGCAAACGGCCTTTATGGAGCTCCCTGAATTGCACAATTTGTTTACCTTTCATGACAGCCAAAATGAAACTAAACAACAATTTGAAAGGATTAAACAGTGGGCTGCAAGGCACAATATCATAGGCCCCAAAAAAACACTAATATGTATGCGTAGTGAGGCTACCGTTCATTAGCATCGCAAATTCAGTTTTTATTTCATTTCAGAATGTCGATCTGAGAGGCAGTCACCTCAGGACCATTTTTGGAAGGCTGCGGTTTTGTTCCCACGTTGCATGTCCCATGGCTGATGTTTTTTTCTTGTCTTTCTGTGAATTGCAGATTGTACTTTTGCACTTATTGTCTTTAGTCATGCCAAGTAATATCAGAGATATATTGCAAGATATTCCAGTAGTAATGGAGAGTTGGCTTTGCCAAATCACTGGCTTTCGCAGTGCAAACTCTAATTACCCCCCCACCGCATTAATAATTTCTGCTTCATTAAACTTTTGATTGGATTCCTCGTTGTGAATTTTTGTAAATGATTTTCCCACAGGTCTTCTGGTTTCTTACAATAGTCTTTTACTTGCTTCTGGGGAAGTCACAGCTTATTTGACTGGTTGAGTAACACAGTGCTTCTTTGTTTTTATTTTTCATTAAACACATTGAGATTTGCTTACCTTTTATCCACAGTCAATACAAGCATTTCCTTGTTTGTGTGTAATAAGGGATTTTGTTTGCAATAAAACAGAAAGAACTGAATGGTTTCGGTACCAATAGCACCAATTGGTTCCACTATGGTATTTTAGCATTTATTAGAAGATATTTATTAGCTTTCCATGTCTCCTCCCACGTGTGTTTCTACCAAATCTATGTTTTTTGTTTTTTTTTAAAGAGGCAATCCGTCAAATTACCAAATCAATGCTGTAAACAGTTTATGTACTTTGTCAAAATCCGATCATAAATTGTCCAGGCTAATTTAGTGGTGTTAACATTATTGGTGGTGATCATATTATGAAACCAATCTGACCAGGACAAGAGGTCAGAAGATGGATGGATGGATGGATGGATGGATGGATGGATGGATGGATGGATGGATGGATCTGATAAAAATCACTTTTTTGTTTATCACAAAGGTTTGGTGAGCTGAGTAAAGGATATCCCTGCTGGCTTTTATTCTTCTTTCAAATACATAAATAAGATTAGATTGTTTCTGCCTTTATACCAGGGATCAATGTTTCCCTGTATAATTATCAGATTCCTTTTATCGTTTTTTTTTTCATTCCCTTTGATCATGCCATTCTAATGCCTGTCACTAACCATGTTGCATAATTGGAGCCATCCTCAGAAATGTGAGTCAATGCAGAGAGCATTAGCCACATGGGAAAATAAATGCCCCCAGCGAGAACCATTAGCGTACAAAGAGAATTGGGGGGGCAGCAGATAAGGAACCGGCTGCCCCATTGCCCATAATAGTATCACTCATATGCACAGACTTAGCAATGGGTTACATTTTCTGGCTGTTTTGATTGGCGGCGTGAAGGAGAAGTGGTACAAAGAGACGGCTGAATGCAGAAGAAGGAGTGCCCTCCCTCATGTGGGAGGTCCCACGCAATGGCATGCGGGAAGTAGAACTTCAGGACAACGACACATGTCTGAGGTACATGCTGCACAAATAATATCGTAAAGAAGAACAAAGTGTATTTCAGTCCGAACATTACACAACTTTGTTCCAAGAATACAGCTGTTTTTCTACTTGAGTGTGGTTGATTCCACAAAATACCCATCTGTCAATTTGTTATACTGAGAAGTTTATTACCTTTTTATAAACACACATAATTTCTCCCCTCATTTAGCATCATCGGAAACCATGGTTAGCATGTTAGACATCGGGTCATCATACTGCCCCCATTGTCTCCCTCCCAGTATGTGACTCCGCAAACATCCACTGCTAGAAAACAACTTTGATTACTTGCATTTCTATGTTTTGCAAATGAATGTAATGGCTTAGGCTGATTTATTCCAATAACAACGTTAAAACAAATCAAACCATGCATCTGGAAAGTGCACATGGCAATACCTCACCATGCAGCAAAGTTTACCAGACTATAGCAAACTGTGGAAACTAGATGGAGTACCAGAGTAAATTAGTAATCCAATAAGGTTTTCAGAAACTAGTTCTGGTTGCTACTATATTAAAGCCTATTCAGCTGCTTGTCATATATTGTTTAAGAATGATGGAATCAGTGTGTAGACATGGCAGAAACCAGTCTCTCATTTCACCCGAGTGTCCTCCTGTCCAGCTTGTTAGATGGAGGAGAGATGGAAGTTAGAGGGTATCATCAGCTAAAATAAGGGGGTGTTCATCAGATGTATAATATTTAATCAATTACAAAATCGGTATGTCAAACTATATGGCACAGGGCAATCATAGAGTTTCTCATTCTGGACATTTCCATCAGTTTCCTGTACAACTAACATTTGGAGGCTTATGGCTAGATCTCAAAGGATAAACCTTGCAAACACCGTTTAATGCCCACATTTGAAGTAATGTGTGGAAGTCAAAAAACTATGTGAAATACAGTTAAAAGCATTAAAAATCAAATTGTGTCCTCCATCTATAAGATTACAGGCTATGAGACCATATGATACATGTGTAGCCCTTTGTTGAACATCCCAACAAGCATCAGGACACAGGCAGTAAAATCAATAGCATTGCCACATATGGCAACATGAACCATCCTTCTAGCCCCTAGAGACCTTACCGGTGGCCATAGCAACCAGTTTCCTTAATTGTACATGGGCACCTCTTTCCAAGATTAAACCACATCGTCCCTCATGCCACATTGTGCCCCTGCAGTGTCGTCAAATCCATCCAGTATAATTTTAAATTGCACTTTGGGGTTATTGCACAGAGGATAAGCTACTATACGGCAGAACCCTCTTTAAGAAGTTTGTTGCAACATTCATATGTGAAAAAAGAAGCAAAACACTGTTTTGACAAATGAGACCGTGAGTACCTGCGGCACTCTAGCTAATTACTCCAAAAATCACTTGAATGCACAATTGGAAGCCCACGGAAAACGTTCCCCATTGTGTTCACTATAACAATAGTCCGCTATAAATCTAACATGGACGGTTTATGTCACAATGTGCAATCTTTTTCTGTTTTCTCCACTGTCTTCATCTCACCTTAGTGCACTGGCAGGGGCCCCTCGAATTTGCCTATTAAAAATGAATCATTGCAGTCTCTCTCCTCGGCTCGACAGCGGGTGCAAAACAATGCCAGGCATGAGTAGCCAGATACTGCTGTGGAGATTCAGAGTGGGTGATCAACATCGGGACAATGAATACACCATTTAAGCAATGGTGGGGGCCGTTTACACAGAAATCACGGTATCGCTCCCTAGTACTCCGCTAGCTGGCAAAACAATAAATTTATATGTGTTGTTTATATAACACAGAAAAAAACAAAATGCATCATGTCAATAATGTCAAGAGCTTGACATTTCTGTGCTGTTACAGGTGCCTTTGTATTTTTGTAGCTATCTTGCTATCCGGAAGGCTGGGCCGTTCTCTGCAATTATATGCTTTTAGGACATATTCCATACCACACGTTAAGGAATCCTGTTTTGACCTGCTGTTGTCTTCCAACAAAGGTGTTAAATGAAGTTTCTGTCAGGGCCCCCCAGAAATCAAAGCTTCCGGCAGGCATTCAGACACAATATGTTCTGCTTAAGCAGTGTGGCAATGAGTAAACTTCCATCCCCCCACCAAAGCCTGGGTTAACTGAGACATGATAAACTTGTCAGAGTTCATCCTTCCACCCTTGCCATGCCTGCCGAAATTCAAGTTGAAGGCATGCGTCAGCCCGTTTCTGAGGAATGCTGGCTCTGTTTGAAATATACAAAGAGAAACACCCGGGGGGGGTGGCATAGAGGATTGTCCACCATCCTCATCTTCCTTGCCTGTGGATGATGACTCCCGGGGGGGGGGCGACAGAGCCTTCCAGCCTGTGGTTCCTACACTGATGAGCCGGGTGTCTCGCAGGTCAGTGAGCAGAGCTGGGCACTGGAAGGATCTGGTCATCTCCTCTCCTCAGAGTTTTAAGACAACCTGCCTGTAGTCGTTTCCTCTAGCCTCACAGTGGCACCAATTACCTTCCTCCTGTCTGACTTCTTCCCTTATGTCATCATTATTTTATTTCTGCAACTGTGATCATTACATACAGCTGAGGTTTTAATTTCTGGTTTTTTTTCAGGGGGATTTACTTCATAAAAGTCTTAGAAATGTGTTAATTAATGAATTGGAAAGGTTACATTACACTGGTAGAATTATCTTAGCAATCTTTATCGTCTCCTTCCAGTAAAAACATGCCATTGTACAGACATTGGAGTGGCGCCGAGCTAAAGTTTTACATGCTAATGGAAATGGACATTTGTGTTACTGAATGCTAAACATATGAGGGTCAGCTACTACCACCAATTATATAGTCAACGCTGTAAGAATAACACGTTCATCCTCCACAGGCAAGGAAGGCTGTAAACATTACAGCTCACATCCCTTCACTGAAGCTTTAGGTTTGGGTGTTAATTTATTCACATTATTTTTAAGGTCGTCCTCAAATTCAGGTTTTTCAGCATGGATGTATGAGATGAAGTGAAGTCAGTTCTTCCAAAGCACTTTTAAAAATGCCCTTTGAACATGTGTGACGTTCTGAAAGAGAATTTCCAACCTATCATGTTGTTTTAAGTAATATGAAAAAAAAAAAATCTGCCAAATTCCACTGAAGTTGGTATCAGATGTTTGCTTTTCTTTCATCAGCTTTTTGACAGTCTTCACTGGTGATAAACCACTCACGCATTCATTAAAATTGTATTATAATAATGTTATTAAACCATATACAAACTGCAAATGAATGCTGCTTTTTTGGGTGTAATTAATTATCAGCAGTCTTTATTTGTATATTTCCATCTATAACCTGTTTATCCAGTACTGGCTTACTGTGAGTTTGGAGCCTATCCTGAGAAGCACGGGGCATCACGTACTTGCACCCACAAACATTCATTGGGGGCAATTTCAAGACACCAGTCCTCCATAATTTTGTATCAGTGTACTGTGGGAGGAATCAGGAATACCCTGAGGAATCCTGAGCAACACAGAAAGACCAGGCAAAGTCCACACACACTGAGCCAGAGGCTGGAATTGAACAATCAGCTCTGAAAATGTAATGCAAGCACCACTGAGCCACTGTGCCCACCCCACACCTATTTGTATCTTAATATTTTTCTCAAATAGCTGACATTACATCTGCAAAAATCACATAAGCTCAAAATGCCATTACGTGTTTTTTTTGTATAGTTGCTGATCACCAATTAAACCCATATAAAATAAAAATAAAAAGACTTCATTTTAGCATGAAGTATGGAGTTTTCCTGCTAGCTTTACCCAGTCTAGCCATTCTCCTGTAACCTTTCTTATTAAGTAGATGTTTTCAGCTTGGAGAACTACCACTGAATGGCCGTTTTATAATGGCGCTGTTCTGCTGTAACAGTATTCCTAGTTTTGTGCAAAAATCCCAGGAGGGTGGCAGTTTCTGAGATGTTAACAATGGCGCTTAAGCCATGTGTCTTGGTCATTGAAATGCTCGACTGCATCATAGTTATAACCCTTGATCCAGACTGCATGCTGTATGCATTCAGTTGCAATTACATGATTCGCTGTTTGGAGGAGCAGACTTTCCATTAAGCAGGAGGGCACCGAGCAAAATAATCAAGTAAGAAAATATAAATATTGACAAGCTTATGAAGATAATTTGGGTATGACAAGTTAGATTTTCAAAGGGTCCAGTGGATGCAGTTTACTAAAGATTTTCTCCGTTTCCTTTGCTGTGTCTGGCGTACCATGTTTGATACGTAGCCACATAGTGAGACTTGCTGTTTAATTTCCCACAATGGGACAAGATGCCAGTGCATTGTGGGATCCACACACGCACAGACACCCTTGAGTAAATCAGAGTCTCCAGCTTGAACTCGAGCAAATGGACATGTACACAGAACCAGAGTAGGAGTTAAAACCCTCAATAATGGAACCATAACACAAATGTCATTTAGTTAAATGTTAAGTTTCACCTGATGTAAATGCATAATTTAACTGAAAGTATGACATTGAATACATCATGAGTTTATAATTTGTATATATTTAATAAACAATAAAGTATTTTTTATAAATGTTTCTATAGCTGTGAACTGCAAAGAAATATATTTACTGCACTGAACAGAAGGGATCGATCTTTGCATGCACATGGTGTCTGTCCTAAGCTATCTGAAAATTCAGTCATAACTGAAAACAATGCTAGTATTTGTATTAGAATTTCCTCACACCCTGGATAAATCGAGCTCTTGGGAGCACTTGGACGTCACCTTTTTGAAAAATAAGGCAATGTGTGAAGTACTCGATACTGATCCTTGCACTGTGTATTAAATAAATCCAGTTTCCTGTACTGCATTGGTTGTGCAGCTGAAAAGGCTTTAAGACCGAAAGATTCATGTCCCTTTAAAGAGAGTAATTTGTTCCTGTAGAACAACTCATTTTGAATTCACTGTCATCACTAAAGCCTGACGTGTAGCAATCGCTCCTCTCCATGTTTTAATGTACGTCTCCCAAAATGAAAAGCGCTATTAAATCTTCTGGTAATGAGAAATCCTCCACATATCTTTTGAAGCTACAGTATGTAGGTATTCTTGCTTTTAGGTTTTAGGTTTATCTCCTCATGGTAGGAATTCTCCAATTATACAACAAAGCTGGATTCTTTTTCTCCTTCTGTTAAAAGGTCCATTACATTGGGAGGGCTGCTCAAAAGACACATCAGTAACACTCCAGAGGTCTCTATTAGCAAAAATACCATAGATATTAAATTAGCCTGCATAAACTTATCCTATTTATAAATAGATATTTCCATGTCATCTGTATGTAAAAACATACAGTAAGAAATCCTTTGCTGAAACAATTTATCGACGCAATACTGGAAACTAGACAATATAAGTTTGAATCATTGATCACCTATAACATACAAAAGGTCCTAAAGTGGTCAGAATTCCTTCCCTAAATAGCAATTAACATTATCACATGCCCACTAACTATTGCTCGTGTCATGCCTGCAACCAATCAGCCATGCCCATGTTACGCTTGTTCCTCCTCACAGCTGTGTTCAATTATCCAATCACGTGGCTTTCCTTAAATTCCCAAAGCACCCACACCTCAGTGTGAGGTGTGATGTTTTCCACAGTCTTATTGAGTGAGTTGTCTGTGTTTGATCCACTGGTTTTCTCCTTTTGCCTTATGATTTGGATTAGCTTGCTGATCTGATTGCACTAATCTGGATTCTGACCTTTGACCTGTGACCATGACTACATTTTGGTTTTTGGAAGTCTTGTCAGTTCTAGTTTTGACCCCGCCTGTTTTGATCACAAGTAACAATCCCAGCTCTGCACTATGATTCAGTCCATGTTTTCATCACAGCTGGTGAAATCAGAAGTAATAAAATTTGTGCATTTCATCTAGAGTCCGTCATCCACTAAGGGAACCTCTAATGTTAAACTTAGGGATGGATTCTGGAATCTGTAGTGCGGGATTCCATTTCCAGCCTGTTATTCATCTTTCTCCATCAGGAGCACTTTTTTTTTTTTTTTTTTTGTGATTAACTTTTCATTAACAGTTTTGGAAAACCAACAGAACATTAATTCAAAAACATTGACCGCCATCACATTAAGAACGAAAGTCAAAACCAAGGAAAACAATTGCCCAGTACGTTAAATGAAAGACAGACACGAGGAGACGGACACACATACACGCACATATTTATACATATACATACCTACATATGCATATACACACGCAAAGACGTGTATTATTGAGCTCTAAGAAGCTCATTCATTTCCATCACTACGTTTGCCCACTCAGCTACAGTTTGGGGCCTTGCCCGGTTAAGTCTGGCCGTAGAATACTCCAAATTAAGCATATATTGTACATTCACCGACCAACGTCTTATTACATTTATCTCCTTGTCAACAGGAGCACATTTAACGTCAATGCCCAAATCTATAAAAGCTCACTGCAAGAGAAATAGGGAGGATTTGGCTGTCCCAGGGTGTGACCAAGCCAGCTTAGGAGCTCCTTTGTTCACCTGCAACAAACAGCTTCTTCTGTTTGCTCTCTCAGCTCTAATAGATTATGCCTGTTGTTCCATTCCTTGCTGAAGCCAAAATACCAGCTTTTTGTGTATGCTTCTCCCCTCCTCTCTGGGAGTGTTAAACTGTCGAGCTCTCTTTAAGGTCCCCATTCCAGCCTCTCCTTACAGTGTTACACAGATCAGAAGAAGAAGAAGAATATCTTTATTGTCATTGTAACGGGTACAACGAAATTAAGTGCAGTCCCTGTGTCAGAGAGA
>JAACJT020000001.1:26737619-26751106 GCA_009936485.2 Gymnarchus niloticus | reverse complement strand
GAAGCACCCCATAAGAGGGGAGCACAGGGGAGAGAGAATATGCATGAGCAGAGCAGAATAATGGGTAATAATAAAAAATTAAACGGAAACAACAAAGGCCCCGGCATGACTACATCAAGCCATCCCCTCTTAGGTGACCCACCCATCCATCTTCTAAAGTTCTTGTAATCCTGGTCAGGAACACAAGGCTCGGCAATGCCCCAGACGAATAGCATTTACACCTCAGGTTGCAAACACGTACACAACCACGTGCCTTAGGGTAACGGAAAACCAAAATGCATGCAAGAAATTCGGTAAGGAACCAGACCTTTATTCATCATTGAATATCATGTACCATCAAACATTTCAAAGTTCATCTTGTGTCAGAGCAAAGAAGTTAAACAGGCCAAAATGTTTCATTTTCCAAAACATCAAGCTGCAAGCACAAAGAGCCGTCCCTTCTAAGTTTACCTGTGGTAGCCAAATGCATAAAGTATTTAAAATCTCCAAAGTCTGAAACATTCAAAAATTCATCATGCGTTGTATCGGAGAACACAGCTCAAATGCTTAACAGTACGAATATTTCACCACATCTATTCCCGTAAAGCTTTAGCTGACGAGGAACGTAATGCTAGATTAAAACATTCCCATCTGCCCAAGCAGAGAGTCGGCTGAGCTGGAGAAGTGCTGTTTTTAGTCCATAACGCAAGTTTACACTGAGAGGAAGCAGATTTGCCAACAACGGTTTGATGTCATATTACTGAGCAGAACATGTTAGGAATATTCATGGTTGGCATGACTTTACATACTCTCACAAATTTGGATGGAAGCCTTTTTTGTGAAATGTGAAAAATGTATTCATGTATTATATCCACTGTATACATAGTGCATTCATCAGTAAAAGCTCATCGTTCAATGAATCTGTTTTCAGTATTTATTATGTCATTAGTTTATATTTTAAAACAAAATCTGAAAAATATTAATGTGAAAAAATAATAAACACAATAACTCTTTTGCCAATTAGTCCACGTAGTCTGAATGATATCTGGAGTATGACAGTGAAATCTGATATTAATTATACCTGCCTTGGAATCTCATGATCGGAAGACACAAAGTCTGTGGTGTAAATCGAAGATAACTGCAGCTTGAACAGCAGATCAATGAAGGCTTAGCCTTAGGGAAAGAAATATATTCTCCTGGAGGAAATTAAACACCCATTTTGTTAATTATATACAGTTGGCCAAGACTGAGTATTCAGTTTTGTTTTGTTTTTTTTTTTGTAGGAATGAGAGCTACGTAGTACTTTTTGTGTTAGGAGTTCTTGTGATAGGAGCAGCAAGTAATTATTTAAAAAATGTAAAAATAGGAATTAAAACCTGAATTCTGACTGGGGAAACCTAAAAACCCAAGTTCAGGATTTGTTGATTCCTCGAATTTCCCCAAATTGAAGTTTTTACTACAGGACATGTTAAGGCTGCTTTCTGAAATTCCCCCCACATGTAATATTTTTGCGGAAATGTTTCTGTAAGAAAATCACCTGGGGAGGGACAGCCAGCAGCCAAAATATCAACCAGGATGTGATATTCAACCAGAGCACTCTTGCCCATAAGTGCATAACGTGTCTAACGTTTTTGCCACTAGATCATATGATCAGCTTAATAATATTTCTAATAACACCAAAACGGAACCACCTTTCGTGTTGAGATCTACCTTCAAAAAGGTAATCTTACCGCCAAACTCAATGTTCCTGTTGTATGATTTTCCCCTGTTTTTTTTTTTTTTTTTTTTTCAGAACTTAAGCGCAAAATCGAGCGGAAAAAGAGAGATAAGGAATAATTCAAAGAAAACCCTGTAATGTTCAAGAAGTAATCTCCCAGACATACTTTCATTTGAAGATGTAAATTCCATATATTATGGCATATCTCTGATGTGGGTTTCTTTTAAACTACAAAGGCAGGTCGTCCCATTTAGGGACAGTCTACAGAAGGAAAGCCATCTGGTCCTGGACCTGGAGGAATTTAGGAAGACTTGGCATAAGCTTTGATTAAACAAAGAAAGAAAGGCAGCTTTTATATCAGGCTTAAGGGTTTTGAGGGCATTATCTTGCTCAGTATTCTTCCAGCAGTCGGAGTATGACTGCAGAGAGCGTGTCATCGGTATGACCAGCACTGCTTTCTCGTATCCTTTTTAAAATACTGTCTGTATGCTAAAGCAGCACTTAAAAATAAAGCAATGTCCCAGAAATCAACCCTGAAATTGCTAAACATTCTTGATGTGGGGTCTGTTCAGCCATTACGGGTACAGTTTTTTTGGATGCCGTTTGACATTTGCAGTGGCAGGGCAGGCAAAAAAAGATGGCTTTGCAGCGGATGGAAGTGCCGACTCGTGCAAAGGTATCTTTTCGATGAGTGTTTCCATTGGCGTGCTTAGTATTCAGTCCTGCGATTAATTCTCCACCTGCATCTGACCAAGATGTGGAAGTGAACAAAAATAAAAATAAAGTTTAAATTATGAACAGCAGCATGTCTGAGCCACCAGGAGGGAAGCGACCAAGTGGAGGCCAGAGGCTGGAATTTGCAATCTCTTCACCTCTCAGCTTTAAAAGACAACTGAGCAGATGTTGCTTGACGTCCTGCCCTCTCACCATCTCTTTCCGCTAATCGGAGCACTTCCTGTGTCTTGCTGCCACTGTGAGTGCCCCTGTCTCTCAGATGTCATACTTCCACTTTAACCGAGGCTCCTTTCATCACACATCTCCAAAGAAGTTACACTAAATGACTGGAACCCAAAGCATAAATGCATTGTTTTTTTTGTTTTTTTTGCTTAAATGCAGCCTTCTCCTCTGAGATCATTTTCTTGTTTGTGTATCCGCTGAGAATTTTCTCACATGAACTATTTTTAAGTGAATAGATTGGAAAATGAAGCTTTCCTTTGGAGACTGTTTGTCATGTTTTTAGAATGTTAAAGGTAAATGGGTCATGTTTTTTCATGCTATTTCATCTAGTGGTATTGGGGAAAGGTTAAAAATTAGGACTCGTACAAGGCAAAAGGTGGCGTTGATCCATTCCTACACGGAAAAGGGTAAATAGCACTGCAAAAAAAACCCTCTACTCCTTGAGTCGACAACACTCAAAGTTCAAGGTTAAGAAAAAAGTTACAGGAACACTCTGTCTTTCCATCTCTCTTCCATTTCGCTGCCAAAAAATCAATGAATGGGCAACAAGTTGAAAGAAGATTAATAAGAAGTGATTTTTTATTTCTTTCTTTCTTTATTTTTTTTTTTGAGACCTCTGATCCAAAGAGCAGATGATGGAGTCTGCGAAGTAACCACAAGGTGTGGTCGTGTTTTCATCAGAAGTGGGTTCCGAACGTAACTGGGTAGGCTCTGATAGGGTTCTCCCTATCAATACCATCAGGTTTGCTCAGATGCTTACTTTGGCAGAAGAGTGGCATCTGTTTACCTTGATGGACATTAAATAAAGGAAAGAGCAATATGAGCCGGGCTGTCGTCTCCCACGATTGCTGCTTTCTCTTCCTGTTAATCTTCACGTGGTGGTTGGTTGAGTTGCGTATGGGGAGATGTAATTCTCCTAGTATTGGTAAGGTTTTTTCTTTAATAATAATCAGTACTTTATTAATCCCGGTAGAGAAATTCTTTTCGTGTTTTCCCATCTTGCTCTCCAGGTTGAGAGCCAAGGGTCAGCACACAGGCAGCCAGTGTCTGGCGCCCCTGGAGCAATTCAGGTTAAGACCTTTAGTTCAAGAGCCCAGCGGTGATATGAACATTCACACTAACTTTGATCACAGGCATCTAACCTGCAGAGCTACACTACTGCTGCTTGCCAGTCAATCCAAGTTGGGTCATGGATTTGTTAGGTTGCAAAGGCTGATTTTATTTTGTTCGCAGCATGTTTAGTTGTGGATGCATACTCAGCTTGAGGTTGCCTCAGCCTGCAAGTATGTTTGGTGATTTGCTAGACCTCATGCTAACTGTAACTAAAATTAACGTGTGTATATTTAATTTTAGCATTGACATCTGGCAAGTAGCTACCTATGTGCAGCCATTAACCTTTGTGTGTTTCCTGTAAACTTAGGTAATGCGACTCTTTCTGTAAGGTTTCCAGGTTCTGCTATCATTATTGTTGTTATTAATTATTATTATTATTATTACTATTGTTGCTGGTATAATTGTGAACACCTGGGGTTCCTGGTGACATCACCGCCTTTCTGCCTATACCGTTATCCCAAATCCGTCGGCCGGCCCGACTTTGCGGAGTCGATCTTAAGCAAGCTTCAGATAATTTAGTTTGGGTTTTGTTTACCTTTCGAGTCCATATGATTGGATGTGTAATCCTTCATGGTCTGCGAGGTGCACTAACTGCATGGTGCCCCGATTTGTGTGTGTGGGGGGGTTATTCTTATTGAATTAGTGGTCATTTTGGAGGTGGTGACGTACTATGTTCAAACCTGTATATTACAGGAGCAGAGGGTTGAGGCTGCAGGTTCCTTTCACCCATGATGGTGGTCCCCTCATGGTGGGAACCGTGCTGTCATGTGTGGTACCAGAGTGATTAAACACTTCTGCGTGTGTGTGATTTTTTTTTTTCCTTTTTATTGACTGTTTCTTAAAGGGTTAGTTGACGTATGGGCTAAAAAGCCTGAAGTATATTCAGCAAGTTTATATCTGCAGCGTTCTTAGCTAGCTAGATGGTAAGATTAAAATCTTTGGGCATGCTAAATAAACAGTGATGGTTTGGAGCCTCTGATTTGGGCATGTGAGTCTGCGTGATTTTTGCCTCTCGAGGGGTGAATATTTCCCTGGGTGAAATTGCCAGGGTGGTGTAGTCGGGCGTATAAAGACCTGACCACTCTGCCGCAAAGAAAAAGAACGCTCCTTAGCTGAGAAAGTCTTTGATACAGTCTGGGAGGAATCCTAATCTTTCAATTTACACAGAGTCCAAAAGAACACTTGGCCAACTGCTCTGGACCACTTCGTAGAGGCGTGCAAATCCACTTCACTGTTCGCCTGTCTGCTGTTCATTTATAATGGGTGTCATCCTTCCGAACTTTGATATGGGTAAACAAGGTAACAGCCCTCCCCTTTATGTCTGAGTGCCAGATGGCATGCCATGCTCCTATGCTGCCTGCAATGTAATCAGGAGTCTCGCACCTGCGAGGACCGCCCCTTGCGTACCCTTCACTGCCACGTTCCGTGTCGGGACTTAGCCACGCCTGGATGAAAGAGTGGTGCTGAATTAGAATTAAGCAGTGGTAATATGGTAAAGAAATAGCCGAAAGCCCAAGGGAAAACGGCCAGGTCCAGATCCAGCTTTCTTTCTTACACAGTCTGTCCAAGCATAGGAAGTAAATCGAAAGGTTTCATTCACCATTTTTTTTTTCTATTTTCTTTTTGATACTGCATAATGTGAATTAGTGAGTTTTAGCATCCCGTTTTACCCCTGATTCTCCCATGTTCATTTGACAATCATTAAATTATTATACAAGAGAATATGTATGGCGCATAGAGGACAAAACTGACTTTTGACCCCCGCCGATCTTGTGTATTGTTTTGGACGTGGAAAGGTTATTTTGGAATTTGGAAGTCATGCTTTTCATTTCTTACTTCTGCATTATTTGATAGCATCACACAGAGAAACGTACGACAGAAGGCTATATAAGTTTGTCCTCTTCCGATTAAATCTATAATCAAGCTACTTCTATTAAAGATAAGACATTGGCTGAAGCTTGTTTGTGATCCACTTGTTGCAGGCATGCCGAACTTCTAATGCAGTTTCTTTCAGTGTTCATCCGCTGATTAAATAAACCGATAAATAAATAAATATTTTTTTTCATTTTGCCCTCGGTAATCATTATGATTTAGATTAAAACGCAAGGTAATGGTGCCGTGGCAGTGCGGTCAGAAATCTCGTTAAATCTCCCACTCTGGAGATTACCGACCTAATTGCCATCTTTCACACAGTAATATTGCAGGTGCGAGGATGTCTTCCAGATGAGATTAGACTGATGGGTTTATTTTATTTTCCTGTCCACCACAAACTTTGCCCCGATTTACCTGTCACTGGATGTCATTCTTTCTCGCTGGTGTCAATTAGGGTTGTAGTATTCAGTGCTGCTGCTTTTGCCTGGCCCATGATACCGCATAATAGCTATGCAAGTACGCAGTGCAGGATGCATGGTTTTATTATATTCCCCTTTAACGCGCCTCTGAAGCAGTACAGGGACTGGACGTCAACCCTCCTAACAGTCCACAGCTATCTTTTTCCACTGACTAAAGAAAGGTATTCAATGGTATGGATGTATTTTGATGTGTACTTGTGTCCAAGGCTAGCGTTAGTCTTCCAGTGAAAAGATTGGTTCAATTTTACCCTTGTCTAGGGAGTGGGCTGCTTTATTTTTCTGAAGATCATGCTCGTGTCATAAGTATGAGTGTTGGATACAGCAATATCACATTTCGTTTTCTAACAGGTATGGCCTTTATATTGCTTTTTGAGGCATTAGCGGAATGTATCCAATTCAAATTTAAAATGTTCTGTGTGAACTGTATAAACAGACTTGACCTGCCGTCGCTCCACTAAAGAAGCACTTCCTTTGACAGGGAAAGAATCTGACAGAAATAGTTATAGACCTGCAAATGTTTGTTTGTTTGTTTGTTTGTTTGTTTGTTTGTTTGCCTCCACGATGAGTGATTTTTTGTCTGTTTTTTTTGTGACCACTCAAGTGCTTCACTGCAGGTATTTTAATAACCTGATGCAGGCCTATCTCACAGGGTACTGTGACATTTTTTTCTGAAGTGTTTGTATTTGACATTGTACAGTACTGTGCATAAGTCACAAACCATCCCTCTTTTTGCTAGGAAAATAGGACAATAGGTACGGTGATTTATTACAACATCATCTGATCATCTGTAATCATCTGCACCTGTTTCTTCACTGGTTCACGCCTTAAGTTAGATGGCTTTGTTAAGCTTGAATGATTCATACGTGGGTCGCTGTGTGGCTTAACAAACAAAAAACGTTCCTCTGAAACTGGTCAGGTACAGAGACTGGGCCGAAAATGAGACCCAGAAACTTTGAACGTCCTTCAGGAAGCCTGGAGAGCTATTCCTCAAGACTACATTAAAAAATACAAGTCTGGCTCTTTGGAAGCAAAATATGGAGAAATGGGGGGGTGGCTTAAGACTTTTGCACAGTGCTGTATATGTAAATATATACACACACTGACTGATTGAAGCGTGTGTGTTTCTGCTGGCTAACGTTTAAAATAGACACATAATTGTGCACTTAGTCATCAGAGGCATGTTTCTTCTTGTAAACATCGAGCTGACACCCTGTTAGGGAATAAAACAGCTCCAGAGATAGCTGTCGCAGTCGATCAGATCACTCGTAAGTGACAGCAATGCATGCCTGCCGCTTCTGCTTGCCACTTCCCGCTGCGGCGTGTAATGCTTTGTCGTAAGAGATCATGTTTCGCTCGTTAATGTTGAGGATCAGGCAACTGCTTAAGTGGACTGCTAAATGCAAACCTCTTCTTACCAATTTGGTTTGAGTTTCTCCGGCACGATCTGTCATGGCATACATAATCTTTATGGATTAAAAACTGTAATAATAATGGGGCGGGGCGGCTAGTAAAAATTAACTTACCTGGAATCCAGTGGTAGCAGAATGTAGCATGTCAGGCAGTATCTGCTATAATATTTCATTTGCAATATTACTTGCTCTTCTCTTTGTGTGAGAAAAATCTTATTTGTGAGTGTTTTGCTATGTAGCATTAGGTAAAATGACATGTGACACATGGGTATGTTTTACAGCTTTTTAAGATACCAAGTTTTACAACATAGGCCAATACACATCCTCACAAACCAGCAATGTGATTAAAAGCAACTTCCAGATGGTCAGTTACTCTCTGCATTTTGTGACAGTGAAAATATGCTCTGAATTTCAACACAGGCCTATGGGTCCATTTAACCACATCAGTCAATTAGAGAGAAAAATATATATTTCAAATCTCTGAGAAAAAATAAACAAAAGACTAACTCCTGCCATGACTTTATTCAAGTACCTTTTCTATGGTTTATTTAGTGACATCCATATAATGAGCAATTTGTTATTTTCATATCGTATTCATCATTTTCTCTTAAACTACCTCCACTCCGTGCGCACGTGGAGTTTGCATGATCTCTTTATGTCCAAGTGGGGTTTCTGCTGTAGTTCAAATACATGCAGTTTTACTAATTGACTTCAGCATGATTGTGTGACTGAGAAAATGTTTCCATGTATGTACCCTGCGACAGACTGGCATCCCATCTAGGGTGTACCCCAGTCCCGTGCCCTGTGATGGACTGGCATCCCATCCAGCATGTACCCCAGCCTCGTGCCCTGTGATGGACTGGCATCCCATCCAGGGTGTACCCCACCCTTCTTGTCTTTGTACTTGTTTTCACACGTGCACTATATGTTGTTACGTGTAGTCTTCTGTAGTCCTGTGCTCTGTATAGCACGGTGGTCCTGAAGGAACGCTGTTTCATTTCACTATGTACTACACTGACTGTATATGGTTGAAATGACAATAAAAAGCTACTTGACTCGAGCCCTGCATTAGACAGGTATCCCATCCAGAGTGTACCCAAGCCTCGTGCCCTGTGATGACCTGTCATCCCACCCAGGGATCCCACCCTTAGCCTATGCTGCTCCAGGCCCTCCACAACCCTGACCAGGATAAGCTGTTAGAAGATGGATGGATGTATGGATTTTCTCATAAATGTATTTCACAAAATAACAAAACATAAATGACTAAAGAAACAAACAAATAAAACTTTCCAGTGCATAGGTTTGCTCATATTTCCATCAATTCACCTGTAAAGGCTCGACTGGCTTGCTGTCTTAAGAACAAAGCCCTCTTTCTGAAAATGCAATAAAAGACTGGCAGCCAATCATAGTATAAACCATCTCGTATGTAACTGGTATCCCATCAGTGTGGCTCTTTAATGGTTTCATCAAGAACACAGAGCGTCCTTCATGAGAATCTCTGTTCCGATATCACTACACGATGTCTGACAATGTAAGCAGATCCAAAATTCCTTCAGATTTCATATGGGCAGGTAATAGTCATGTAAATCCTTATTGAAGAATTTGAAAGTCAAAATGATTTACGACCTATCCAAAGTTTCAAGGCATGAAATTTAGTTTTTGAATTATTTAATTAAATTCTTGTCAGTGTGTTTTTAAATCATTTTGATAATGTGATTCATTCACTAGAAAGTTTGGGCTTTGGTTATTAGTTTGGACACATTCAAGGGCAAGTTTATGCAGTTTATTCCTGGGTGTGATATAATCTAAACATTCACATTAATAAAAAAACTAGAAGAAATCTCCCATATACTAAAGCATCAATCTTTCCTTTTTTGGTCACGAGACGTTATTATTTTAATGTTATTCGTTTTTGGAGTGTGAGTGGTTCTTTTCCTTTCTCAACATCTAAGCAAAAACATAACTTTTTTATTCCCAGTAATGCTGTATGTACACTGGTAGGGATATTCTACCATCAGACATCGATTCACGGCGTTTTTCAGTTCTGTGCTTCATGGCACCACCCAGCAGAAAGTCCCCCGAGAGTCCAGAATTCAGAAAGCTCTGACCACTCAGTGGTCAGACACAAGAGGAAGCTTTTAGGCCATGTCTCTGTTGCATCCACAATTAAAACCATCTAAAAATGCTTCAGTGTTTCACATTTTATATATATATATATAGGCTGCTATGGTACCAAACTTTGAAAGTGCAATTGAAACACGCCCCTCGTTGGACCTTCAACCCACTAAGATGTGCGCCTGTGTCATGTCTGTCTCACTGTACGTCGCGTTGCACAAAAGTGTCTGCTAAATAAATAAATAAATACTGGAAATAACTTTAAAAAGTTGACTGTTACAATCAGAGTATGAAAGTATTCAACCTGTTAACGTTCCTCTTAGACTATGGATCTTGCCGTACTTACGCAGTTTGTACTGAAAACACTGCGCTTTGCTCAGAAAGATAGAGAAAACAGATACATGGTAAATTTACAGAGAAGAAATTCATTACATAGCAACACAATTATGCACAAAATGTCCCACTAAATGTAAGTGATTTTATTTTGCTCATCTGTAGTATGTGGAGTACATAAGTTTCATGCATATAAAATATCGTGTCGACATAAAATCCATAAATACTGCAGCTTTGAAACACAAACAAAACAATGAGTTCTTAAGACAATCATAGTTAAAATAGATTTTTTTTTTTCTTTTCAGGTTGATGTCTCTGTCGATACGGTAGCCTGCATTCTAAAGCTGTCAAAGATAAAATACAGTTATATGTGCATGAAATATGAGTGTCACTTCAAGAAAAATGTTCGACACTTGGAGTGTCATCCCAGAAGCTTGATGATGTGATCAAGTCCCTCATGGTGCTCGTTGATGTCTGACAGTTTGCGATTGGCTGATTGCCGCTGCTGGGTCATCCGTTATGAGGTCTGAATTGGACTTAGAGAGCAGAGCAGACTGCATCCGTGGACTCCGCAGACGGAACCGGCCCCTTAAATGGAATCATTAACAGGTTATTTTGCTATTTGTCTCCGGCACCAAATATCGAGCTGTGGCCGTGTTTGCACGTTGACGGCCTTGCGAGACTCACGGTGGGTGGAAGAGTGGTGGAGCGTGAACGTCTCCGTCCCTTTAATTTTGCCCCAGTCTAATCCCATACCTCATTACAACATAAATAGTTTCTGCTCCCAAAGTACTTCATTAGCTGCCAATTTATAGCTATTATAGGAAACATTCTTCTCTGTGCATTGAATTGTAAATAAAGTCCACATGGTTGGCAAATGGATTTAAAAAGTCATCATATATACTGAGTAAAATAATAGTACAGTATTGATAATTAATTCAAATGTCAAAATATATATGACATCCAGTTTTGCATAAGAATAATCCTAGTATGTAAGAAAAAATGGATAAATAATTAATTAATAATGAATGATTTTCATCAGGTGTAGCTAATCTGATGATAGCCACTCTAGATCCCATCCATATCTAGATTTAATATCTAATTCAGTAAAGCGAAAGGTTTTCAACGCACTGGCATAAACCACACCAAAGGCGCACAATTAATGAACAAACGTGTTGCTGTCAAAGTCACCTTGCTTGCATTCCTTATTTATTTTATTTTAACAGTGTTGGGCATATTTCTCTGGTAATGAAGCAGATACTCCATTTTAAACAGAACTGGTAGCTGAAGCAGTAATCACGCTGCCAGTGACACATCTATCATTAGAACGGATTTATGGATTAAATCATTACACTGCGGATTTAATTGCATTAACAGATCACTCTGTCAGTAGATCCGATGGATCTGTTCCAAAGATGTTTGTCTTTAAAAATCACTTCACTCGCTCACCAAAATATACAAAGTTAAGGAGTTCCTACACCCTCATAAAATGAAAACCAAATAATAAATTGGAGCGATATGTCCATTGCTTGAAATTGCAATTCCTAAAAAAGAAAAAAAAAATAATTAAAAATAATCGTGTTTAAGCTCACTGCTTACTTTGTAACAACGGAAACAAGTTCATGTTCGTAAGAATAGCAACAAAATTTTTGTAAACGTATTCTGGACTTGATCTGGACTTCTGTAGCACCCTTCAAACTAGGGCCATGGCAATATTGATGAAAGAGCTGTTTCCGTGGTTACTACCGTATCTCAGCCTAATGGCTCGCCACGGTAATGTGTCATACCAGGAGTAACCTGAATATCTTACAGATTATTCTTATAGTAGAACTTGAAGTAATACCGCTGTGATTTTTTTTTTTTGTGGAGAAAAAAAATGGCTAAGACAAACTCATGTTTTATTTAGTAATCACCAAGGTGCTGGAATTATTGAAGAACTCTGCAATATAAATTTAGGCTGCTGTTAGCGCACCTTGGAAACTGTGAACGCATCACGTGTTGTATGCCATTATTCTTTCAAGTGTCCCGGGAGACCTTGGAGAAATACTCTGAGGCTTCTTTTCCTTCAAGAAGCATGACGTGATATACTACACATCAACGTCCAGGTCGTGAACGTTATCAGCTAACAGGTCTGGTGCTGAGGACCATCAAGTTGAATCTCAGCACTTGTGATTTCAAGACAAGCTTTGTACGGTGAATTACATATTACATGCTATATAGCTTAGTTGGTTAGCAATCTTTTCTGGGTTAGAAGGTTGTGGGTTCAAATCCTGTGGTACCGTTAGGCTCTTGAGCTTATAGCTACAGGAATGTTGGCTGACTCTGTTCTCTGACCCTAAGCTTTCCTCGTTTATATGTTGATTTGGACAAAAGCTGTATGTTAAATAAAGTAGAGCTTAATACGGTTTCTAAATCATTGACTCAGCTTTGTCAGACAATGGAATAAAGATAAAACAGGTGACGGGGCGTGAAACAAAAAATTATAACAACTTCGATGTTAAAGTATTCTAGAACCCAAAAAGCACGTTACTCTGTGACCGCATTTGCATGCATGTAATGCTGAAAGTCATCATGATAAGTCAGATGAATTCATGATTCTTCCCAAACACTGGGGAGAAAACACATTTGCATTCTGGAGCTGATCGACTACACTGTTAGCCTGCGGTGGAGGTAAACAAGTTGCTTGGGTTCAGGCAGACACTAAAATCAGCTTCCACAACAGAGGGGACAAGAAAAGTTATGCAGCCCATGGGGGCAAAAAAAGCCCGCAAGCGCTCAAAGGATGCTAAACAGGGCTGTCTGGCTGCTATGCAGGAACTGATGCTGACCTTTAAGATACTGTAATACTGGGCCTTTAGTTATCAAGTAAGAAAAACTTACAGATTTAGACCTGATGCAACATATGGGAAGAGAGAAGGATCTGGGAAAAGATGAGGCATTGAAACATTGATTGATAACCTCTACAATCGTGACCCACAAACGGTAAGGATGGATTGAATGGAGGAGTGTGAGTCCCATGGGGTATAGCGACCTGTGTCTGTCTTGTCAAATGGGTGGCGGTGAAGTCTGTTCTGACTGAGAAACAATGAAAACTAAACGAAGGACATGAAATGAAAGGTAAGTATAGAGAGTGGGCAGTAGAAGGCACCCCGTGGTAGTGTTGTGGTTGAGAGATGTGTATGTGTTGAGGCTGAATGCACAGACAGTACCTTGAGAGTAATGTGCATGTGAAGAGGCTGAATGGACAGACAGTACCTTGAGAGTAATATGCATGTGAAGAGGCTGAATGGACAGACAGTACCTTGAGAGTAATGCGCATGTGAAGAGGCTGAATGGACAGACAGTACCTTGAGAGTAATGCGCATGTGAAGAGGCTGAATGGACAGATAGTACCTTGAGAGTAATGTGTATGCATAGAGGCTGAATGGACAGACAATACCTTGAGAGTAATGTGTATTCATAGAGGCTGAATGGACAGACAATACCTTGAGAGTAATGTGCATGTGAAGAGGC
>JAACJT020000001.1:26721268-26732899 GCA_009936485.2 Gymnarchus niloticus | reverse complement strand
TGGATGGGATGCCAGTCCATCACAGGGCACGAGGCTGGGGTACACCCTGGATGGGATGCCAGTCCATCACAGGGCAGCGGTACACCCTGGATGAGGTATGATTAATTTTTCATTGTTTTTAATTCTTTTGACAAATAGATAACGGCTCTTTATGTCACTAGGGTAATACCAGAAAGTAATACTGTATGTACTTCATTATTAGTAATTAATACAGGACCTAATTGCTTTTAAGATATAGCATTTTGAAATTTCACGCCCATGATCATGTGCTATTACCAAGGTAACATCTCATTAAAGTGCCATTTCCATCTTCCCAGCCCAACCCTTAACATCTTTCATCGCACGTCAGAAACACTACCTGAGAAAAAATACTACACTGCAATACCTTAATGCAAACCTTTGGAATTTAAAATCGCTCATAGATTTCGCACAATGCAAGCTGTTTGAATGTCAACAGTCCATAGACTGCACTATTATTAAAAGGGCACTAAGGTAATGAAGCAGGCAGCTGGCCTGATAAACAATCAATAACTGCCATTCTCACAGCACTCAGTCTCACGCTGCAGCCAGTCGAGTATCACGCACATCACTTTTGTCAGGTTTCACGGGGCATCGCAATTCAAAAAACGTGTCTAAGTCCTATAATTGACACCCGTATTACCAGCCTTGCAGTAACAGACTAAAATGCCATCACCTTCTTTCGAAAATTCATAAAAAAAATCTTCTGTTTTTGACCCTGGATTCATAATTAATGCTTTATAAAGCACTGGTGTTGCACTTGCAGTACTGAACAATATTGCAGAAATGTTTTATGAAGCCCTTTCACTGACTTGTCGACAAGCCAATACAATATCTCAACAAAGAAATCAAAACTTTTAGAGAGAACCCCTCGCCAAGTTACTCATAAACTAATCTCTAGTAATCGTGATTACTAGATCACACCGCTAATCAGCAAGGTCAGATTTTAAAACCATCTGTCCTGCCCGGGAATATGTGACACTTTAGTGGGCTGTCCTCCATGTTTTGATTGGACGAGGGTTGATGTTCCTCCATAACCTAGTCTAGCAGACAGGTATCAGCTACCTGGCAGAACACTAGACAAAGACATGTATGCTCTAAACATGTCCAGATAAATTAGCGCGGCTGATTCTCAATATTTTTAATTCCTGGACTGAAGAGCGATCTGTGAGAAATATTCAGTTCGCCCCCCAGCAAGAAGCTGACAGATCAGTTCTTCCAAAGCTAGCACACCTCCATGATTATTGGTAAGCCACTTGTGCTTATGTTCCCTAAATCACCCACACATTTTGCCTCGTTTCTGATGTTCACATGAGGGCTTTACCTCCCACCATAATGCAGAATTGTGGACAATTTATTGGACTCCTAGCCAAGACAAGTTTGTGTCCCTTGCACAAACACGGAGTGCCTGATTTGAATACAACTAAATCTCATTACGCTGGAAAAAAAATAAAGTCAACTGTGACTAACAAATCCATCAGCTAGCTAATTCAGCACGGCGTTACTGTTTCACTTACCATTCTTACTGCTCCCCAGTGTGAACATGTCTACGTATACAGAGCCAAACATAAGGAAAAAGTATGATAATGCAGGCATAATGCCATCAGAGTGAAATATGATAGCAATACCGGCAATGTATGCAAAATTGGTTTTTCCTACTGTAGAGTAACAGAAATAACATAAGCTCAATGAAATAAATTAATAGATGAAAATAATGACAGGATGACTCAGAATTATGAAAATTGGGACAATTTGTTATTTGAGGCCAAAATAGAATAAAGTTGTTTAATAATTTATATACTGTCTGTATATTTTTAGGTTTAGCGCAGCATCCAGGCATGAAGAAGATGTCCTAAAAAGAACCTGAAAATGTACAGGCTGGCAGAGTCAACTCCATGTCCAACTTAATTGTGCATTGAGTCCAGGGTCCAGCAGAAATGCCTCGTGAGCAGTGACCGTGCGGAGTGTGAAGCGAACATATCACCGGGCCTCAGAGCACATGACCAAACTGTGCAACAAATGAACTGGTTTTTGGTTGCCAGTACCCAGAAACCACGAGTGGCATACATTAAGCCACTGGAATTCTGTCTAGAACTCAGCCTTGTGCCCTGTGCTGTCTGGGATCGACTCCAAGCCCCCTCAAAGTGAGCAGATTTCTATCTAAATTAAGCCACACCCATTGCTGGCACACGTATATAATTACTGTGCAGCACTGCAGTGTTCCAGCGTCCAGGTACACCATTGGCAGCAAAATGGGTCACACTGAAGAGGTCGGTGACTTTTAACATAGCATCATCACAGCTTCTGTACCATTCCAAATGGTCCTGGTCATTTCTACCATATTCTAGAGCATCGTAATCAGCTATAAATTGAGAATATCTGATGCAGTAGTTGTCTAGTCAGTTACTAGTCAACTGAAGGACATGGCTAATAGCAAAGATCTTAGTGAGCATCCTTGGTTGGCATTACGGCCGTTCACTAGATGGGGACGGGCTATTTGTCATATCCAATAGGCGTGGGCCACAGTGCAAAACATAATCAAAAAGTCCAGGAAGTTCACCACTGAGAAAAATCTCAATGGGTGTGGTGGGCAGCTAAAACAGGCCTCTGCACTGACAAGAATGGTAATGCGAGAGGTCAAGGAGGATCTAAGGACCGCCAGCAAGGCCATCTTGATGAATATGAGCAGTTTTGGTACCAACATCTCAAGGCCGATGCTGCACGAGGCTGGTCTCCATGGACGCCGACCCCTAGAACATAATCTCCACGGTCAAGCATGGTGGTGGGAATGTAATGATTTGAGGGTGTTTTTCAGCTAATGGGCCAGGCAACCATGTTAAAGTAAACAGCATCATGAGTAAAGAGGACGACATTAAGATTCTGGAGGATAACATCAGGCAGTCTGCACAAAAACCTGGTCATGGGCAGCACTGGACTTTATAACGAGACAATGATCCAAAACGTTCAGCCAAAGTGGTCAATAAATGGTTAACATAAAACAGTAGTGACGTTTTGGATTGGCCCGTGAAGAGTCCAGACCCGAATCCCATCAAAAATCTCTGGATGGAACCAAAGACCAGAGTGATGACAAGGAAGCCTTCCAACCTCCAAGACCTGGAGATCTTCACAAGAAAGCAGAGGTCCAAAATTTCAGTGGAGAGGTGCAAAAAGCTTCTTAGCAATTATAATAACCGTTTGATTGCTGTGATGGCAAATAAAGGCTTTGCCACTGAAGACTGAGAAAGAGTATGAATAATTTCGGACATGGCATTTTTCGTAAAAATGAATGTAAACATAAAAAGAGTTCTAAGGTTTCATTTATATCTCTAGCACAACGTCTTATCGTGTTTTGCAACTTGCTTATGTCATTTCCAGCCAGACGAAACCGATTGGTCAGATAAAAACTCATTGCAAATCCAGATTTGGTATGGATTTGTATGCAGTGGTTTTGAATGGGTTTCCTCCCAGACATGTAGTCTAGTGTTGCCATGTCAGCATGTCAGTGTGATTGGTCACCTGACCAGGGTCTGTCTGCTGCTTCCTGCCCTGTATCCCATGAAAGTGCACTGGATACAAAACCGGTCATGACGAAAGCAAATAAAAGTACAAATTTAATCAAACACAACAGGATAAGGAGAAACATTACAGCAAATTTCTGAGGAACTCACAAATGATTTGTGTCAATGAATAAAGAAATGAGATTTAAGGCTGGTGGAATATTAATATTTCTAATCTGTTAAAGCTTGTGTGCAGCCACATGGAGAGTAAAGAAATAAAAAGAAAAATAAATGTATGATCCTACAGATTATAATATTTTATTTATCTTTTTTTTTTTTTTTTTCTTTATGACCAGATCAAACTCTCACAGTAATTTGGAACATTGCATTATACTGAGTCTCGCGTAACTGCGGAAGTGTTTCATAAAAGACGCGCATATTTTTTTTGTCGTTGTAAACAAATGTTTGAAGACTGAGAATTATGTATACATTCGCTTCCGTTCCATAAAGCCACTAGTGGGCACTGTTGTGTTTTCCTGTCATCCGTATCACTGAAATCCAGTCTGTTTGTAAATGCCACACTTTTGGATGAGGTATGCCGTTACAAGGTCTCCATCTTGTTAGTCAAGTCGCAGCCAACATTGGATTTGCCTTGAATGAGCGTCTGTTTGCTTTTTTCAATAGGGGGCACTTCTCTTCTCTCTCGTGGTTTTTTTCCCTCTGTATATTTCACTGCAGGTTCAGAGAAAGTGGTAATAGGACCATGATATTCTACCACGTGCAGGAGCACACTGGATTGCCATATTAAATGTCCCACTTAACCATGACATTTAATTTCAAGCAGGGAGGCTTGGTAATGGAATTGTTTATGAGGTAGTAGCATGAGGGTGAAATTTGGAGCTTAAGGTGCTTCTCTTGGTAGCCTTCAGTCTGGATGCTTTTGAATGAGGTTCAGGGTTTCATTTCCCGTTTGGCCTTCTGAGTGCTGCTCTGAATTACTAATGGCACATCAATGAAGATACACTGATGCTGGCAGCAGGTGCTGTCTGTTTTTATATCGAAAATTTCTCTTTGTTTCTCTTTTTGGGAAGGACGACAGATTAGAAAGTTTAAGCTGCTACCGGAAGAGTTACAGAACGATAGAAGACTCGAAAGTTTTTGTTTCAGATCTTTTTTAGATTGCCTTTCTGGATCGGATGTGCTGTCCATTGAGTGATTTAGATGAGTGCACGTGTCATAAAGACTTTCGAGACGCAAGGATACACTTTGTCATTATTCTAATTGCTCACCTCTGGAATGAGTCCAGTTTAATGTGATTTGATTTAGTCTGTCAAAAATCAATCCTAATTGCATTAAAGCCCTTGGTTTAATATCGAGCAGATGCAGAAAAGGCCGTCATGTAAAAGACCTGTCTGTTTAAAACCCAGACAGAGTCATTTGCAAAAGTTTCATAAATTCAGTTTCGACATGACATATGTATCAATAAGACATTTTGAATTGACACAGAAAAAAAAGGTCTATTCCAACCTTCTGTTACAGCAGAAATATTGTCCACATTACCCAGGTGTGATACATGCACCGATTGAGCTGAAAAAAAAAAAAACAAGTCAGTATCTAGTCTTTGTTGGATTTCTGTGGCAGCTAAGAAATCACAAAGAAACCAGCAGATTTGCAAAGTAAGTAAAGAGGTGAGATTAATAGAAGTGTAAGGAACATCTAAGTTAAACCTACTGTAGATAATCATTAAAAAAATCAAGGGGCCTCTAACCAGCCAGATCCAGAAAATGCTTAGTCCAGACTGTCGCTCCTAGATGAGCGGTCAGGGATGCCAGAAATGACATACAGTATACACAGGAAAGTAAGTAGAGAATTTAATGGCTGAGATGGGAGAAAATATAATAAATCAGTCAATAATATGAGGAATTAAAATGTTGTGAGAGGTTTAAAAATAAATCTTCAGTGATGTTTTCATCAAAGCACCTCAGTGATGCTTGAGAGATGTTTGACAGATGTGATGGTGAGATAGCTTCAAATTGTCTCGTTTAAATGGCAGGGATTACAGTCGATTATGACACTGTCCGTCACAGAGACTGCACCATTTCATCGGTCGAGCTCGGTGGTAACGTGGTTTGTCTCTTTCTGCTCGACAAGGACTAAAGAACTTGTTAGGACTGACAGAGACTGTATAGAAATGCTGTCGAAAAAAGAACGATGCCGTTATAACATGTAAAGAAAAGAAATTCATAGCAAAATCACAAGGGATGTACTCAGTCTGGACTTTTTTAAAATTTATAATCCAACGGATAATGGATTTTGCCATGTTAATTGAAACTAGAAAGACTAAAGAATACTTAATTAAATGCTTAGTGAGAGAGAGAGGGCGAATTGTAATTAATTAAATGGATGTGCTTATTTTTGATCCCTTTGCTTTAATCAGCCTTTTATTGTGTAAGGATGTCCTTTCCTGGGCAGAAATCTCTTTTTCCTTCTGTTTTGACCTCCTCCCCTCTCTTCACAATGTGCAAGTGTATCAATATTACACGCTCAGTATTTAATATCAAAAATTATCGGTAGTTCTGATTAATTTACATGTGGGGATTCTTAAACCCGCAAAAGAGTCGTTAAATCGAAACGTCTTTCATTTCAGACGAGCAGCTGTGTCAGAATTAGTATCGGTACGTCCACTGGTGCTCGCAGAAATATCTACGCATATAAAACGCTGTCTAAACAACTGGAGGGCCTTTTGCTCCAGCGAGGAAGCCGCAGTACACCCCTCCTTATTAATCTGCTTGTCAAATTTAAATCCCAGATCGATACTAAGCTATCTCTCCCAGGTGGCTGGATTAAGCCACTTCCACGCAGTCAGTCTCACGTTGTGTTGATGAGCGTGGACCTCTGGCTTGCAGAGCCCGTGCATCGTCATGACGAAGTTACCCGACTCGAGGGTTTATCGTGCTTTCCGGGGGGAATTGAAGCTGTCATGCGCTTGTCTGTAGAATATAAGCGCAGCGCAGAACAAAGGGGCCTGACTTGGGTAGCAGCTATACCTACGCAAGGCTGAGTTTCCACGTGGAGTTCAGATGTAAGAGTGGTAATAAAAACGGCTCCGTAATCCTCAGAAGGAATTCCTTCGGAGGAAGGCAGCCGAGCTGTGTTATTTATTTATTTATTTTCTCCAGCACTGAGCACATAACTTGCGGGTTCAGCTGCAGGCCTTCCCACCGCCCCATCCATACATAACAAGCTCCTCGCCTGAAAACAAAAGCACATGGATGTTAGGGATTCAAGCACTACTGCACCAGATCACAGGCCAAACAAAGCTCCTGTCAGACTGGGCAGCAAGAGTTCGACGACCAAATCAGCAGTACCGCCGGGCTGTTTCCCATATAAAGAAAACTGACCTTTAACAATTCTACCGCCCCCATGATTATTATAAACAACTCGCAATTAGGCGGGAATTCCAAACAACTTAAGCATTTATCCTTTATCCTTAGGCCACAGACAGATAACTCCTAAGAACTGTCATTCCTGAATAAAGAACTATGAACCACAAGAAAGGCTTGAAAACAGAGAAGAAAACACAGCTAGCCCAGGGTGTTATACTCAGGAAGTGTTTCTCTGAAGTCCAACACTTCTTTCTGTAAAAGAGCTATTGGGCAGACCAAATTCACTGTCATCGCAAGGGGCGACGTCTGCAGCCTCAGATCGATGCAACCGACTAAAGCCGACCTCAGAGCTACAGCTTCTTTCATTCTAACGACATACTGGAGAAGATAATTAGCCGTATTTGCATAAAATAATGCCAGCCTGCCGTAGGAAGAAGGACAGGGGGAGAAATGAAAGAGAGGAACAAAGCGAAGTGAGAGCGACGCAAAATAGTCGAGTCACGTTGAGTTAAATGCTTTCGTACAGAAACCTTCAAAGGTGACAATGCACCAGGCTGAATAGAATAAAGCAGTCGGCCATGCAGACACACATACCTCACACATGATTATGGTATCATTACAGACACCTTTTATTAAATCCTTAGCATTCATGCCTCCCAAGCAAAGGGGCAGGACTGTTGTGGTCACGTTTAATTAGACTTCTTAATAAGGGAATTCCAAACTGTAGGGGCAGCGGATAGCAGCTAAGAGAGCAGAATATAGCCCCCGCTGAAGAAGAAGGTAGCAGATGGCAGGCTTGTCATTCTCAGGACCAAGCACCAGCAGTCCTGTCCCAAACGTAGGTCAGTCAGTGAACATATTGTCCGTTTTCCTTCACGACACTGATTGTTTCATTGAGACATCGAAGAAACCGCCAAGCACTGTCAGAAGTTGGCAGCCCTCAGACGGTAAAATATGCCGTGCGGTTCAGTTGTTTTGCATTCGTTCAGATGAAAAGATAAAATTGAATCAGTGTTTCCGTGTCTTGTGTAGTAGGCCTCCTGTTTTTTTTTTAAGGTCATAATTCAATATGACTCAGGCATCTCCCACTATGTTCATATTATCAGAATATACTGATCCCTGTTTCCAAAATGTAAATTGGACATACATGACCATTTTTTCTGGCTTAAAATAAAAAATGTTACATTACTGTAAATGTACTCATACCAGGTTTCCAAAAATATCAGAGTATATGACTGAATGGATGAATTCATCTGCAAAAGCGTGTAATGGTGTCTTAAATGAATGCTAAGTAATACACGATTTGTATAAGAGATGGAAAAGCCATTTGGGTATGATTCATCACCCATTACACTGACCGGGATAAGCTGTTCAAAGATGGATGGATGGATCTCTCTGGTGTCACACTGATCATTTTTGTTGCCGCTGTAACTCGACTTATTAACACGGTTCTGCTCATTTTGAAATTGTTCTTGCAGTATCATAAAACGAAACACTATTTTAATGTGAGGACTCGTACAAAATGTGGGTGTTGCAATTAATTCCCCCAAAATGGTTTTATTTGGTGTGATTGAATATGTGGTTTATCCTACAATCAAATAAAAACAGCTCTTTCACAGATCAGGAGTCCATTCCAGAAGGCGGGTTTAACAAATCTTATCGTGAAACCTGCAATCTGATTGGAGAAATTTGGGGACTCAATGAATCGTACAGTTTCTGGAAATGGACCTCTGCATTAACAACAATCAACATGCCAATAATGACTAAAACTAGGAAATAAGAAGAAAAGGACAGAATATATTTAGGAAAATGTGAAACATTTTTGAATGAATGTTGACCAGCTGAGATTTTATATAGCAGGGGAGATTTTGTACAAAGATAGTGAAATGTTAAGCTTACATAATGTTTCTTGTGTCAATAAACAAGAGAAGAATCACTTAGAACGTTATGAATTCTCTGTAAAAGCTCATATTGTAAATGATAAATAAGTAGTTAATGTATAAATGCATGTTTTAGTTGATTGCTAATAGTCTAGTGGAGTTATTAATGTTTGCTTAACAGGCCTATAGACGGTACTGTTTCGCTCCAAAGCAATTTAAGTTTTCCATGCAATTTTTTAAAAATACACAGGCAGGTCATGTAGGGTTGCCGTTTGGATAAACTGTATGTAGACTATGTTGTCTTTAATTCCTCCATGGTCCATTTAATATGACACTTTTCTGTTAAAATTTATCATCCGTGACAGCTGGGCAAAATACATTTTTATTGCACTTTGGTTAGTTTTTTCTTATAATTACAGCTTGTGCTTAACCTGGGAATTTATGAGATATATGCTGATAATTGCTTTGTATTAAGCTGGGATTGCTTAGAATGCACAGATTTTACACTGCATCCCATAAAATTCTAGAGTTTCTGTTGGCCAACTCATTTCCATTTCATTCGTTTAATCACTGAGGGACACATTCCTGTGTAATGATGGTTTTCCCCTCTCTTGTCTCACAGATGCTGTGCAGGTTTACCTGTTCTTGTTTTTTGCCGTGATCACCTGCTGAATTCCGGCTTTGCCTGGCTATGTCATGAATGTCACAATTCCAATCAGTTGCCACATTTTGCAGTGCCTCCCAAGAAACCATGAATGTGTGAGCATCAGTGCACCTTTTGTGAAGAAACCGTGGTACTAATAATGCCAAAGGAAATAAGTAGCACAGGTCTCTTAGAAACAATATCTTCCGGAGGGATTTGAATTGCTCCCTTATCTACTAAGACATCAATATAGACATAATGCTGTCTATATTTTATATGTCACAGTGCATTTCTGAAGCACACACACACAGACACACACACACACACACACACACAAAACTATTGAGGCACTTCTTAGCTACTAAAGATGGTTTGACTACTGATCTGTAGTCTGTTAGAAAACTCAAGAATTGTATAATTACGGTTACTGGATCTGATTTTTTCAAACTTATTTCAATGTTTTCCTGTGTAAAATTACATGACAAACTTGTCCATAAAATGACTCAGTGCTTCTGGATTAAAACAAGGATTTTCTCCGTAAAAGATCTACGCATTTGCAACGCTGCACAGCTTAACTCTCCAGGTAGGGAATTATTTTATTGCAGCCATTTTCGAAAGGCCTCTGTCATTTGTTTCATTGGTTAATTAAAAGCATCAGTGTGGATTCGGAAAATATGACGTGACCTCTGGTAGGCCAGACTAATGGTCACAAAGCCAACCCAAGTGACTATGGGTAGAAGGTGCCAGAGAGGAAGACTCAGCTGAATGCCTGGGCTTGAGGCTCAATGACACAATTTATTCTCCTTGCATGTCATGCTGGGGGTGTGCAGCATCAAGGGAACAGCACAGATTAGGGGAAAAAAAAAAAAAAAAAAAACACAAAATAAGCTCAGTTGCTCAACACACCGTGTAAAGCTAACATCCACTAAGTGGAAAAAAAATAAATTGCGGGCATAATACTAATACCTTTTACAAAAGATACAATGTGAAGTCACACTCTGCAGGCTTAGCTATGCTCAAAGCAAGCTTAGAGGAACAGTCATCACAGAAAAAAGACAGAAAAAACAAGGATATAAACAATATACAGTAAATAATGACAAAAATCAAAACAAACAAAAATGAATACACATGCAAAGTGTTGTTAGAAACTCACTACATTTACCAGTGATGGAAAACAACGGTCAAGCACATCGGGCTTGACCTTCTGAAAACCAAATAGATATGCATGCATGTTATACAATATTGGTCAATAAGAATCCGTGGATCATTAAATTACATCAAACATTCAAAGTGACGTCTCCATGCAATTATGTCCACTTGGAAGGCAGATGGCCCCCTCAGATGACTACACGGAAATGGACATCGTTATTCCTGCGTGTGACATGGGCAACCGGTTTGCCTTCTCCGTCAAATGGGTGTGAGAAAAGGGCACGTTCTTCTGGCGAGGTATTGACATCGAGCGACGAGGGTCCACCGAGCCCCGGCACCGTGTCGATGGCAGTCACGTCCGTCAAAACTGCGCTGGCAGTGACTGAAAGTGACAGCACGCAGCTGAGTTCACTTACACAAGAAAAGACTCCTTCATCCATACAGGCAGGGAAATATGCCTCAGATTACTAGACCTTACTAGACATTACAATCATCTTCATCTGTTTGATGATCTGCTAATTGGCAATTAAGAATCACACATAACTCTTCATTACTGGGTTTTTCTAGTCACACTGTTATTTTTTTTTTCTATTTAGTTATTTATTTTTAGCCGTATCCCTCAGAGCCACTAAACAGTTTAATTGTAGCCTTTGTCAGATTGTAAGACTTCCCCTAGATGCCCTTACATCCCTTCTTTTTAGTAAATACACCTCAGCCCATGAAAAGCTGAACAAACACGGCAAGCTGGCACTAAATATAAAATACAAATTATTACGTATTCAAATCCTCATAAGGAATAAAATGGATTGTGCCCTCCCCCCCAGCTTCCCTACCCAGAGGTATTAGGTATTAATGTATTTATGTATTTGTCCTAGTAAATATATTATAAGCCTGCTGTTAGTCTTTGTAATGTGGCAAACTTTTTTCGGAGGGAGAGAAAACCTTAAAACCCTGAAGCAAAGGACATTGTCGTTGGCTCCTGAATAGGATATATGAGCATGATCAAAGTTAGGAAGCTTCAAACTGAGGGAGACACAATAAAAGCTTGGGTGGGTGGG
>JAACJT020000001.1:26705567-26721168 GCA_009936485.2 Gymnarchus niloticus | reverse complement strand
CTAGATATACTCCTATACTGGATTTTTCATATACCCCTATGCTAGATATACTCCTATACTGGATTTTTCACATACCCCTATGCTAGATATACTCCTATACTGGATTTTTCATATACCCCTATGCTAGATATACTCCTATACTGGATTTTTCACATACCCCTATGCTAGATATACTCCTATACTGGATTTTTCATATACCCCTATACTAGATATACTGCTCTACTAGCTTCCTCATATAGCACACCATACATTTTGCTTTTGATGCTCTGTGCTGTCATTTCACCTTGGCTTGTGGCAAATGGTCTTATCAGCCACATTATATGAAGGTATTTGGCAGAAAAATGTACTTTTCCAAAGTATTTCACTTGAGTTAATAGAATCAAGCAGTAAAGTGGATGGGTATTTATCTTTCGGTATCGAATGACAGAGGCCAGAGGCACTCAGGAGATAAGCTGGACAAACATCACTGTGCCCATAGCTCCTTTTCCCATAATACACAGCGAGAATACACCTTTGTTCAGAAAAATACGGAAATGCATCTGTGCTTCTCAGATCTCAATAACAATAATTCCCAAACCACCACCACTGATCTCTGTTAAACATCTGCTGGGAGACAGAACATGTAAGAAGTATACTGATTCTCAAAATCATCCCGGAAGACATATTGTACACTCATAAGGACAAATAGATATGAAAATTGCTTTCGATAGTCCTGCTTTGCCTTACTGAATGGTCGTCTCTCCATGGATCATGTGGTGTTCTTCAGTCCATTCACTGTGTATGATATTGTGATATTGAATCATGCCTTATAAATGTCCCTGGTTTTGGTTTTGAAACTCCATGATAGCTTGCATGTGTTACTATGAAGTATTTTTCTGCCTGCATGCCTCTGGTCTATGCCAGCTTGTTTTTGAATTCAATTTATTTTTATAGTGCCTTTCACAACACAGGTGCCCCAAGGTGCTTTACGGTAATGGGTGGTATTTACAATGTACAAGGAAAAGACCAACAATTCTCCAGCAAGAAGAAATAAGACCTCTGGGGGGTCAGAGGTGAGCTGGCCACCATCCCCATACAGCATGCTGCCATTATATTGATCAGGGAAACTTCAATGGACAACATATTTAAGTTAAGTCCATCATCTGCTAGCTGGTTACTCATCCTGATCTTCAAGGATCTTGCTGGTAGCCGCATCGATTATGCAACACTAAATATCTTGCTTCATATACTTGTTGTACTTTTCAGTGACTCAATTATTCTCTAAATAGAAGATAAAGAATGCCTCCGAAAAGATAAGCCAGATGCAACATTACACGGCTTCTGCACAAAAAAAAAAAAAAAAAAAAATACTGGTGCATTATATGACTAGATATATGATAAGGGAGTGTCAGGGCCCCAGGAAATGAGTGGTCACCTCTGAGAACCGTCAATCCAGGATGCTGCCAACTTAATGAAAATTATAGAATATGCCCTCACTTCAATGTTGAGCTTTGAAGCAAAACCATATTAAAAAGTATACTTCACTTGACTTTTAATATCCATTTTATCATTTTTAAGGATTGCCCTGTATGGATATAAATGTGTATGTATATACTATATATGTATAAAGATTAATTCAAGTTTTACTATTTTAAAAGTCTGCTTCCAAGAGGGGAAGCCAAAACTGTTATAACATTACTACAGAGCAGGTGAGAGATGTTTCCAGAGCAACTTTATGGATGTCCATCAATCACAACGGAGTCTTTCTGTTATAGCATTTGAGAATGTTGTGATTTTCTTTCACCCTTTCCCTCAGATTTTCCCACTAAATGTCCAGTAAGTGTCTCTCATAGGTAAGGTCCAAGGGAAATAAATCCAAGATGTCTAACAACACGACATACTTCAAGAAGCATAATCATGGCCACGGTTGTCTAAACTGGATCACCAGACTCACAGTCATCATAAACATTATGACTGAACCCAGACCAGATCTCAGCTAAATGAACTGCTAAGTACTGCCTATGGGCACTATGAATATATAGTTATGTCTTTTAGGCTAGTCAATGCTCCTGCTCTGTCCAAGCCTTCACAAATGAACTGTTATCATATATTTTGTTGACATATTTACATACTTCCAAAACAAACGTCGGGCAAGTGAGTCATGTGCTCAGGTGAATACTTACAAACAGGTTATTTGTGAAATTGGAAAAGTATAAATTCCTCACTACCAAAGTGTCATTGTATAGGTGTTTTCTGTCCACTTCAGGGTTAAAGACAGATCCTAAGAATGTCCAGGTCATTACATTAAGGCTGTCCTCTATTTTGGTGAAGGAGCTGCAGTATTTTGTCCAGCAGTGCGCCAGCTTGTCCAGTCTCAACAACCAGAAGAAGAATTCAGTGCCCATACATAGCAGTACCTGGTCCCTCTAATTTTTAATCTAACCCTCATGATGTATGTGCATATCTAAGAGTTTGAAGTCGAGGCCATTCTGTCAAAATTTTTGGGCTCATTTGAGAAGCCACGATACCACCATCACCTATCACACAGGTTGAGGCCTGCTAAGCCTAATTTTCACGTGGAAAACAGGGAATTGTGAATAGTGAAGTTGACCCTTGACGAGTAGTGACACCAGTGGGAGGACACTGACCATCCATTCCTCTTGGTAGCTGCACATAATTTTTTCCACTGTGTTCCAGTTCCAGATCACCTACAGGGTTAGATTCTCAAATGGTAAAGAAGATATGTACCTTATCCAGTGTCTACAAACCAAATTTTGGAGAGCCCTCAACAGATGTGGAGAGTACCTCACCAGCAAAGTACATCATGGCCCAAGTGAAGTGGCTTATAATTTCTGACTTTGAGGTCACCAACAAACCAGAACCTCCTGATATAGAGCTATTGTACTCAAAAGGAAACATGTCTCCCTTTCTCTAAACACCCTGGCCATTACTGTACTATATCTGTGTAACAGGCTCGTTTTAGTGACCACTCTCGATGGTGGATATCATCTCAGCTGCCGGTGTACATGCTGTGTGTTCCATGAGCCAGACACCACAATATCTTCCCAATGAATTCCTTGAAAAACTCCATCGACTACAGAACCGCTGGTCACTGACAGTCATGTGGCTCAATCGTCCTTCCTTCCATGAGGAACAATGTTCTTTTGACGGTACTTCTCCAAGGTTGAATGTTTTCTGTTCTCAGATGTACAACTAGCATAACTCCTATAACTACTGTTTTTCTTTTAGTCTATATGGTATCCCAGATAGTGGTCCTCAGTTTGTCCCCAGTGTCTGGAGATGGTTTTGTGTTCACCTCTATATCTGCCAGTAATACCGGGTACAAAAAAATGGAAACCAAATAACTTTGCATCTTGGGCAGTGAGATAGCTAGCATTGGCCAGTTCCTTCACATTTATAAGCCGGCCCTGTGGTCCATATGTCATTTCACAGTAGGAGCGTAGAAAGACCCCATCACCTACCCTCTTCAGCTAGCATCATACTTTGATGTTAATCCTATATTCCAAATGGCCTTATTGAGACCTCTTCCCCAGGTATCCCTCTGGCTTCCCACATCACTGACGACTCTCATACATCAGAGTGAACTTGTTCAACTGGAAAGGTATGGTCCTGAGAAATGCTCCAGTGTTCAAATCCCATTTTGATCAGGTAGTGCCATTTGGTCACTCCCCATAAGGCCATTCCCAGTCATAGGCAATAGCTGCTAAAGACCCCGTTCTTCAGGTCCAGACATCTCGCAAGGTGTTGGATGTGGTACCTTCCCTAAGTGAGGAGGTCACAACTCTTGACCAGGAATGGGAACCAAAGGCAGGACATTTTCCCTGGTTGCTGATATGTTCTTCAAAGGACTAAACCCAGTGTTCCTTGCTAGTTGAATTGGGAGGATTAAGCAACAGAGTGTCACTGCTGAGTACTGTCTCTAGTTAGCCTAAGTCATTGACCTTTTGCATGCTGTCTTTCCACTTTTAGCTCATCACTTGATGAATCTCAACTGTACTCATCATCTTTCCATCTTTCAGTTTGCCTCCAGCATTCGAGTTGCTTCCCATTTAAGACTTTCACGGTCAGAACCTTCACCTTGGGTACTATCTGGCCACAAGGATACGTCAATCTAATCTTTTTGCATGCTGGTTTAAATTACTTGAAAAACATATTACCAATATTTCACACTCAAGCAGTAAAAATTAGTCATGCTTATGATCACTTAACATGTATTGTTCATCAATGAATTAGTGTGTTCTAGATACCACGAAGCATTCTAAGAAAAAGACTGGATGCCAGTGTACAGGTTCACATACAGGTTACTACATGCACCAATCCCCACAAGTCTATAGACCACAGGTGGTATTCAAAGTGACTAAAGCAATTAAACACCAAACACACAGCCAGGTCAGGAATCCACTGCTAGTTTGACTTAATTGTGCTAAGGACTGTGTAGACATACATAAATTCATAAAGTGACTATCGGAAACATTATAAAAGCTAAAGAAGCATATTTTATGAAGTTGGTAAGGAGAATGCTTCCTGTTGATTCATGCTACCTGTCCATTATCGAGTATCTGTATGGTTTATATATATTACCCACCCCCACTTAACCCAAAGAGACGTGTGGAGAAACTGTGTTGAATCTTGCTTCAGCTTTACAGCTTCTGTCAAGGGCCCAGACCTTCCCCAAAAATCCCGCTATTAATGGCCTTTATATTCTCAGCCTGATTGCAACAAATATGTTGATTCTGATGTGTTTTAGTTACAATTGCATTTGTGAGAGAAAAGTTGTGAAGCCTTGGGAATTATCTCAATTCCTGGATGAATGTCTCCCAAAATGCTTTCTGATCTTTATCTGATTATATTAGACGAAGGCAGTTTTATCTAGTCTATAAACACACACCGTTCTACACTGCTGTAACAAATGGTTAAAATAATAAAGGTCATCGATGGAATAAAGTATGTGAACCTCTGGGATAATCACCCCTCGAAAAGAGGATGATAGGATTCAGCTGTTCCAATCAGCGCCGGAGTGTGTGTGACCTGCCCTGGCATATAAAAACCTCACAGTGTTGCTTCCCTGCTCTTCACAAGTGAATGCTGTTCCACTGCATCATGACCCCCTGAACAACTGCTGAAGTGCTTCTGTTTACAAGGGCTTATTACGAAAGGAATGTTAAAGTCCTGGGCCTGTTGCAACTTTAAATGTTTTGTTAGTACAGCTTTACTAAATCGTTGCTTCTAAATTTGGACCCTTGTTCTTTAAGGCAACCCAAGACAAATGAAATTGGCTTGAAAGAGAGAAATAAGATAATTCTGTAGTTTAAACAAAACCATAGTGTTGTTGTGGGGAATGATAAGGGAAGGCATCAGTTAAACTGCAACTCAGCAGATTGGACAGCTCAGATTGCAGAGATAAACAGCCACCCAAGGGATTCTATATTTATTTTGACATGACACAAGCAGGGATGTGTCTTAATCTATTAAAAGCATGCCAGACAATCTTGTCAGCTTCCAATAGAGAAACCCTGAAAGTGCTATACCAGTCAAGTGACCTTCACACTGACTGGCAAGAGGAATATTTACAGATCAACTTATTTATTCCATTATATCTGTTTGCTTTTCTTCTATTTTACGGCAAAAGCGGTAGAAAGCTTGGAACGCTGAGAATTGCTCTAAAAAGATTAAATGAAAGGACGTCAAGCTTGCGTAGGCTCATTGAGCATAGTAAGTGCCTGCTCATCAGACCGAGATTAAATGAATATTTTGTTAATATATATATTGAGAATTATTTCAAATGCTTCAAAATTTTACATATTTGAAAAACGCAGAAAATACGAAGTGTTTACAAAAAGTCAGTGATCAACTTAATACTTCAGGTAATTTAACTCAATCCTGTCATGCAGTCTAGGTTTGATAAAAATGT
The DNA here is from genome assembly GCA_009936485.2 of Gymnarchus niloticus. Taxonomy (NCBI): domain Eukaryota; kingdom Metazoa; phylum Chordata; class Actinopteri; order Osteoglossiformes; family Gymnarchidae; genus Gymnarchus; species Gymnarchus niloticus. The sequence continues at coordinate 26,715,257 of JAACJT020000001.1, read as the reverse complement.
CAAACGGCTTGCCTAAAAGTGAGTTGTTACCTTGCCTGGAGCCATATTCTCCCATGCAAGTAGCACTTTCGATTTGCAGAAGATTCTCAAGCATCTTCCGAATAACAGCACTACTAGCATCAGATACAATTATAAATCGAAACGATTCACAGATTGTGCAACATGCCAGATAAACAGGAACCGATATGATCTTGGTGTGTGAAACTAAGCAACAGGATCAATAGACTTGTAGCTGTTTTGGCATTATTTGTGGCATCAAAAACGGACACCCAGCCCCAGTGATGATGCAAGTCATTGTAAAGGCGTGATAAGAATTTTATTAATCCTGAAGGAAATTATTGTGCCAGATTGCTCAGGGTACACACTGAACAACAAAAATCTACTGGGGAAAAAAAAAAAAAATCATTGTATATAATGAATCTAGCTAAAAATATACCTCACAGCTTATTTCTGGCTCATGAGATTGAAGGAAGAGATTACACTCAACTACACACTGCAATTGTGACTACAAATAGCATAAAGCAACACGCAAGACCAGTTACAACACACAAATACAGAATATTGCAATTAAAACCCGATCGGTATTACAATCTGAGGTCATGTATGTGAGAGAGTTTGTGTGTGTATGTACTTTAAAAAAATTAGACTAGAAGATTTGTCTAAAGTCTAAACCATGTTTCAGGTCATTCTCATGCCATTTCATAGCATTAGGAGACTGCTGAATAAAAAACTTAATTAGCACGTTATTTTTTATCTGAGGTACACCAACAGGTCCTACTGATCCAGTTAAAGATACACGGAAAAATTGTACTTAAGCTACCTGCTGATTTAATCTTATTTTAATTGTTCGAGTTTCAATAAATCGCTACATCAAGTTGAGACTGCATATAGAAAGACTGAGTACATGCTGTGTGACTCTTCGGGGCTCACAGGGCAATCTGGACGGGATCCTTTCTACAAGTCACTTGATTTTCCACCACATGACCTCAGCAGCGGTACCAGGTACTCCCCAGCAAACAGGGAACGTTACAGGAACGTTAAGACCGTAATGAGAACGCTATTGGATGTTGTGGGAACGTTCCCTTTTTGCTGGGTCTACAATGGTAAAGGCTTTGCCTCTGCGAGTCTTAGTGAAGCTTTTCTGGGGGTTGCTTTTATTGTGAGATGTTTTGCTTGCAGAAGCTTCCTGTCATGGCTTGCAGTGGTTGCCATCTCTACCTGCCGTCAGCCTTTGATATGACAATGCATTAGCGTGTTGTATTCCCAACTCAACTTTGACAGGTGACTTTGTTTCTGTTGACAGGTGCTCTCTCGTGTGTTCTCTGTCACACACGTTGAAGTTAAATGCTTTCTGAATGTTGTTTTTCGTTTCTGAGGTGCTGATTTTGTTTTAATTAAAAATCTGCCTTATTTGGTATGCTGGTTATAGTGACACATACTTGCTGTCGTATATCAGTGTACTGTAACTAAATTTACGCGGTATATAGCGCAAATCATAAATTTAAGTCGGAGATAAAAAATACGTGTTGCGTTAGAGAAAAATGGTTCATTTTTCCACACGGTGGTGAAAACAAGAAGGTGGCACTGCCCATGATCTGGGTCTGAACTCTCTGAATCTGACTGCATGATCCCTTCCATAAGCACCCTAATCTCATAACTCCTTGCAATATCCTTACTGCTTGGCAAACCACATTTCCAGCGATTTCTAACTCTCGTGATCATTGAAATATTCCAAAAAACAATGATGCGACTGTAATCAATGTTTAAATGTTGCCCAAGGACTAACCTTCACATCATTAAGCAGCTAATATATAGCGTGTGGTATAATTCTTGTTAGGCGTGTAAAACAAAATCCCATTGACATTTCCTTCACATTTCAGTTAGTCCCTTTCAGAAAATAGCCTAAAGAACAGAAAGACTGTTTGCATGATTTGATTCCATCTGATTAATACAAATGGCTAAGTTAATGGAGCCGAAATATTAGCCATCCAAATGAAGGTTTTTTTTTAATGTCAAAAGCATAATTAAGAGATGTATATATCATATGGAAATTTGAAATTCTAATGATTTTGGCAAAGGTGTCGATTTAGGTGGGGACAATTTCTGAGCCACTTTTAGGAAGGCTTAAAAATGTGCCTACCAACTTTTCCACATTTAACTGAAGCAATGGTTTGCATTTGTTTTGGTTCCCTACCAACTTTCGTGTCAAACCTACACCCCTGGATTATAAAGACAGAAAACGAGAAAAAGTGAAAAACAGAATTCAGGGGACAGCATAAACCAAGTGTGCATCCCTTTATCACTTCAGAATGAACAAATAAAGAACATGTGATCTGGGTGACCACCGGAGAACGTTTTCATGGTAAGATCCCACACGCTTCTCCTGGTAACTTCAGCTAGTGTCTTTGGAGCTGACCCTCAAACGATCTCAGGCATTGCGTGAATACTTCTCACAGTCTCTGCTGGCAGGATGTCTGAGAGAGCCGCATAACAGAGTGTAGGGAGGATGAAACGGCACCCCGGGAGTGTCAAGTATAGAGCAGTGATAGGGAGGAATTTAAACGAATGGGGAACCAAAATGGGCCATGTGTTGTGGAAATTGCACACCTGGGGTCAAGCATTAGGTTCTGGCAGCATTTTGTGACTTTATTTTACATGGTGACTTGGAGTCCATGAGACTAGCTACATGACTGAGCTTCTCATCTGATCTGGCCCTACTATAGAATATAAGATTCTCACTCTGGGTGGACTGGGGCCAGTAAGATAAAATCTTTGTCTGGAGTTGCAGTAGACTTTGTCATGAATTTCCTGTAACATTTCATTTGATTCGAGCTGGTGTTTCCTTTGTATAAGGGATGCGATACTGGAAGGTAACGATTATTTTAGTGTCAGTATGTGTTGTTTATCTGAGAACTGTGCTGGATACATAGTCATCCATTATGATGATCATGTCTGCATTATTTTTCAGGTGTTGAATTGTCTTCCGTTGTGTTGTCAGACAACATCTCACCTAACAAGGGTTCCCCTTAGTGAGACGAGTTACTGTTCTCCTAAGATGATGTATTGTTTAACTGGTTTTGAAGAGCATTATTATTGCATTAATTTTGCAGATGTTTTTGCCCAAACCAACATACACCACTGAGTACACAGAGGACTTTTAGGGGTATGGACTTTGCACCAGGGTCCAGTGGTGATATGCACACTTTTGGCAGCCGTGGGATTTGAACCAGCGGCTCTCCAGTCACAGATTTAAACAGCTAACCCTCCTTTTTTGTTTCCATTCTGACATTAAGAATGGTGTATAACTTTTGTGTTTGCATTGATAGAACACTAAAACTATTAGATTATTATTAAATGTGCGGACATTCCCCATATCCACTCCTCTTGAACTGGTACAAATCTCTTGTTCAGGAGCTCCTCCTCCGGCCATGAAGCTTTAAAATTCTCGGACAAATTTATAATGATATTGCTGTGCATCGTAGTGGTTACTGTATACTTTTGCCGCTGTGATATTTCTGCTGTTGTGACCAGTACTTTAAAAGCGATGATGCTCTTGCCTTTTCCCAGTTTACTTTGTTTGTGGGATCTACTTTCAGCCTCTGTCCTTCAAAGGTGTGTATTGTTACGACCCCTCTAGGGGTGGAGGCCGTAACAGAAAGGGAAGGGAAAGGGGGATCTGACAAACACACAGCCAGTGGAATACAAACAAACGAAAGCCTATATTTACAACAATGTATATACATAGACTCTAGGTAACAGTGTTACAAGGGGTAAGGCACAAGTCATAATCCAGAATACAGGCAAAAGGGGTCAGTAAATACCAGCGATCCAATGCAAAACCTAGCAAACAGAACAAATGGGATAATCCAGAAATCATAGCCGAAAGGGGAAATACACATCTAACACGGCAAAATGTACCAATAACGCAATAATCCAAAAATAGTGACGAGTGAGCAAAAAAAGACTCTTGGGTCTTCTGCCTCTTCTGGCTTTTTAGGCCACTGAAACAAAATGGAGGACAGACAAAGGCTTCTGGGGAAATCGCAGGCTGGAAGATGTGGACTGGACTAACTGGATTGGAGTACCTAATTCAGGGACTGATGCAGCGTGTCCAGATAGCCCACGCAGAGGCTGTGTGTTAGCATGCAAAACTATACTGGCTCAGTGACTTTTGCAGTCTAAACGGTTCAGCTTAGAGGCTGGTTCCCATTGGCAGTGCGGTTGACCACATTGACGACACGCATGTCGAATTTCGCCAACTTAGAGGCTGGTGGGAATTGTCAGCGCGTTTGACCTATACAGCTCAGTGTCTAAGTACAGTGTGTCTAATAGATCTCAGCTCAGAGGTTGTGTACCAGTTGTACTTGTCTAGTACAGTGTAGCTATGCAGAGCCAGTTTAAATGAATAGTCCTGGCCAGGAAATGCAATAACACACCAAGAAGAACCCAACAGAGCTAATGATTTCAGACAGACAAGAACTAAACAGTACACCATTTACTTGTTGGGTTGGCATATGATACATTAATTCCAATGATATCAAAGACAGAGATCAAACTACATGGCCACACAATTATTTAATTGACTGAAAAAAATTTGTACCACAAACAATACAATACAAAAGCCCAAAATGGTACATAGCCAGGAGAATGTACACACAGTGTTGGCTGCAGATATTAACACACACAGCTGTGGGCTAGTTCTGATTACAGGACAATCAGCTGATGGACCCTTCCTCAAGTCACAGACTAAGTGAGAGGTGTTGTCAGTGAACGATCCAATTATTGACCAGATGACCATCGAATAAAAGGAGTTAAGTTCCTGAGTCTGATAGCCTGCACGTCTTTGATATTCCTGGGGGTCAGGTCTTGGAATCAAATGAGGACTTCCCCTAAAGTTCTCTGTTGTTAAAATGATACAGGATAATGTTTTTGAACTAAGACCATTCAAAAGAGACCAAACATGTGTATTATTAGCTTTCTTTTATAGTCAATGGAGCAGCATTCTATATGAATCCTGTGTGTCCGGAAGTGGGGGGGGGGAGCATCCTGAAGGTCATTTCCCACTTCCAGAGTTGGGGGAAAAAGGAGGAGTGAAGGACAAGATGTGTTTCTCAGTTGCAGCACCAAGTAGGGGGTTGATATTGGCCTGGCAGACATTTTTGCATGGATTCAACCTCACTGGAGCGGACTTGACTGTCATCCCCCCGGGGGCAAGTTCAGCACAGACCTAGAGCCTGTTGGCCAGCAGCCTTACACAGGTCTTACATCGTCAGGTTGGCCCGGAGCCTATCCCAGATAACATATGGGACAAGGTTTCGGTACACCCTGGATGGGAGTCCATTGTCATTGATTAATTAATTTTTATGTACATATTTCCTGAGATGATTGTTTCTGTTCATTGATAATTACCCAAAGTAATTGTCATTACTGCATTATGCAGTTTACTTTCATGAACTGTATGAGAAATATTTCCTCTGTGTTTCTCAGCTGCTCTGTGCTGCTGGACATCTGAAGAGAGGCCTGGAATATTTGGCAAAATATCAGAGTTGTGACCTTTAATCCTGAGTGATTCGAATTTCATTCTGTCCATTAGCAGAACAATCTGGGTCTTCAGCAAGTGCTATGATGCCTTCTGACATTTCAATGTTCGTCATAGCCCCACCTCGGACACTGCCTAGCAGTACAGGGGTGACAAGTGACAGATTCAGTCACTGCCTTTTTTTTTTTTTTTAATAGATGATCACATGTACTTCGTACTTCCGTTTCGGTGATGGGAGGCCACCAGGTGGGGTAGCGGTCAAGGAAGAGTATGATGCCGGTAGCTTATTCCGAGAGTGGTGAGAAAATTGGGGGGGTGAGACAAAAGTATTTGGAGGTCCCGGGGCTGCAGTTTACCTCATTCCAGAGCTCTTTTTTTTTTTTTCCACGTGGTATTACTTCTGGATTGGTGCTGGTCGTTGCATGGACACATTAATTATGAGACTTCCCCGTGGGTGCTCAATCGTCTCCGGGGGTTATCACACCTCCCCCCATTCTGGTGTCTGTGATTATTATTAGGAGTTATTATACAGCGATAGCTTTATACTAAATCTTTTTTTCTGCCCATTCCCTGCGGTTCTGTATGCATCCCTAGCCTGACATACCTTCACAGACAAGACTTCCTCTTGTTTCCACTTTGCAGAGGTTATAGATCTACATGAGTTTCCCTTGTTTTGTTTCTTCACAGCCTACATTCTGAACTTTCCACATACTTTTGATAAGACGGCGGTTCTCTCTTACTCATTTCAAGTCCATGTATACACATCTCTCGCTCCTTCCTTTGGAATAAGCAACAGAGCAAAACTTTATCTTCCCAGCTGAAACAAGTAAAAACTTCACTTCCTAGCTGACAATAGCCAGCAAGACTTTTCTGAGATGCTTAAGTTCTAGACAGATTTTCTCCTTTTCTCCATCTCAGACAAGGCCAGGAAAGCCAAGGTCAGAAAAGCTTTAGGCTGTATGCATTTTTAATGCACATCTCTGGAAACCAATGCATGTTTATTATTTGCAACATGCCCAGAACAGCCGGTGGGACACAGAAATGTCAGTGTCTGCCATACGGCTGCTACTATATAAGAGGGGCTGGTACTGTGAGCCTCGTCGTCCGCATTGTTAAACTCGATCTATGCGGCATGACTTGTCAGAAGCAGTCTTCAACAACACCATACTGAGCAGGAGAAAGAACATTGCCACATTTCTTTCTGACACATTGAAAAAGCCCCAACTTCCATGTTATTCATCAGAGCCTGTACATGCCTATGAAGGCCGGTTCTAGACAAGGTACAGACCGGGAAAGCTTCAGTATCATTTAAAGAATGTTGCAACAGAAATTTCATGACTCCTTCCCTTGCCACCATTGCCATATAATCATGGAATGTATAAAACATAGCCAAGGAGCAGACACATTTTGGAAATAACAAGAAACGAAAGTGTTTTTAATAGTGAAATAGATTCCGTGGTAAATGCAATAATGCATCTCGTGTTTTGTTTCCAGGCTCTGCAGATCCAAAAATGTGTTTTCCTACCTTATTCATCAAAGCCTCCATCTCAAAGATAATAGCATGCAGGTGTGCTTTTCGAGGACGTGATTCTATTCACCGTTTTTCTCTGGCACCTTTCGTTCCCATTATTTTATTAATTTACAACCACGCAAACACCTTTTCCCCCACTGCCTGCCGGGCTTTCCAGAAACGACTGGTTTTTTTTTTTGGTTTTTTTTTCACATTGAATTTTGTTTGAACCCAGTCAGTATTTTCTAATGACAGTGCAAGCTTGTTTTGGTGATTCTGCGCAAGTTATCATTGTCCTTGTATGTTTTGGCCTTGCTAAGTTATCAAATTTTAAAATAAATGCTGTCATATCTGCTTTCCACATTGGTTTTGCGTCTGAGATCTGAAGTATTATTTAATGTTAAAAATGTATATAGGCAAAAAAAAAAAACAAACTGGGGTGAGGCAAACGTGAACCAAAGTTCATATTCAGTACACGTTTGCGTAAAGATCTTATATGAAGAAATATAACTTTTATGGCACATGTAATATTATACAATATATCATCTGACACAACAAACCTGGACATTTCTCATTTCATAGTAAATTCAGCAGCTTTCCATTTCTAATGACCTTAGCTTCTGACACATCGAGGTTTGCCTCACTTTGACCCAAGAGCTGTCAAAGAAGACATACTAGAGGCAGCCACCACATCTTAGAGGCCGTCTCTCCCGGAATCAGCTCGCCGTTCCAGACGCCTGGCCGTTGTGATTCTGACATTTTTATAAGGTCTTGTTTGTGTCTGGCCGGCACAGTAACTCTTCAGTGATGTCACCTCTCAGTCCCAGCCAGGTAACTCCCCAGTAACGTCTCCCACTTGCATTTAGTGACCCTTCCTTTCAACCCTGCTGAAATGTGTGATAAAGGGTGATAAAATACACATTCAAACACGATTATAACATTGTGATTTCACAAATATCTCATTTCATTATGTGTATAATATAAAGCAGGGTGTCGCTTAGTGAAGAACTTTGCCGTTGTGGGTTATTACTGATTTGTGTGTCTGTGTGTCCATATATGCGAACGCTAGTGTTTCTCCGTGTATGGGCTGTCTAATGCTCTTGGTGTTTAGCCTTGCCTCCACTTCCAGTCAACAATGCCAACAGGAGGAATGGCTGTCTTTGGAGCATAATTAAGTTGGAGCTGCTCATTTGAATAATTCTTTTCTAAAGGGCATAGAATACCAAAAAAGGAATAATTACTAGAATCTGAGAAATCAGAGACTCACCTGCCACACAAAGAAAGCCTTCCCAGAGTTCGCTGGCATGATACGGATGATGCAAAAGTCGCTAGCTTTGACTTGCATGTAGCTACTACGCATTTACAATGAGTAATAAACAAACAGGAACACTCCCAGCATTCTTTGTCACAAATCTATAAAATCTTGACTGCACTCATGTTATTCTGGAGACCCAGAAAACTGAAATCTTTTTCTTTTGTTTTGGAATTTGTGGGCTGTTTCAAGTACACTTTCGAAATGCTCGCCATCTATCTTGCAGCATATGATTAATCACATTCATCACTGCCTTTACTTATTTGGTTTCTCCCACTCCAGTCAAAAGGATATTGGAATATTTATCTTCAGCCTCGAAAAGCAATGCACTGGAGAGGAACTTGGGTGAGTCTCTGAGCGTGATGCCAGCAAGTCCCTCCAGCAAAACCGTATCATCTCCCACGCATTGGACACCTGCGCAAACCTCATTTAGGCAGCAAATCACCAGTGTGTCTGCACTGAGGTCTGCCAGCTAAAGCTATGTTTCCCAAACCCGTGGCAAAATTAGCTTAGTTGCGCAATAAGTCAAACCCACCAGTTCACAGTTTCTTGCTCTGTTGTTCTGCAAGCATTCTGGAGAATGTTGACAATTCTCAGCATGTTTAATAGACATATATTTTAAATTAATCATACGTTTGGCGAAATAAATAAATTGAGTCATTTTATTACATCCATCCATCCATCTTCTGTTGAGGGTTCTGAGATGCTGGACTGTATCCTAGTCGGCACAATCTAGCTGGTAGTCATGTATGTATTCACACACACAAAGGCATACGCACACATGTGTGTATTTCTAACCTTGTGGAGACCATTCACTAATTTCTACTGGACTAAACCTAACCTTGATAGTCCAAATATTATCCATAAGTTCAGTTTTATTTATATAGCACCTTTAACAAGGAGCATCATCCGAAAGCACCTTACATAGTCCCGAGACCAAGGTCCCCAGAGAGTAAGCTAAGGGTAACAGGAAAAACTCCCTCAGGAGGAAGGAACCTTGGAAGGAACCAGACTCAAGGGGGAAACCCAAACTCCACTAGCCGGCACCAGGCAGGACAAGATCGTTAAGTTCGTTAATGCGATAAGAAGGACAGAGGTAGAGCAGTCAGATGTACATCAGCATGTTGGAGGAGGCAATCTGGTGACGGAGTTGAAGAGCAGGTTCCGTGGGTCAGATGACAGCACATTGGTCAGGATGGACAGGTGACTGGGAGGGAGGGCACAGTAGGCCAGCAGACAAATAGGGAGAAATATTCAATTTTCAATTCAATTTTATTTATATAGCGCTTTTAACACGGAGCGCGGTCACAAAGCGCTTTACATAGTCCC
>JAACJT020000001.1:26687403-26701777 GCA_009936485.2 Gymnarchus niloticus | reverse complement strand
CGTTGCAAGAGGCTGTTGCTTCACCCCTAAACGAAGGGAGATTTTTCACAAAGGCCCGGCAGATAATTACAAATGGGACAGGCTTAAGACCTGGCTTCACTCAGTCACTCTTCCTTTAGGAAAATTGCTGAGTTGAACAGACTGAAGGATTGATTTGGAATAAGAGCCTCACGTGTGAAGCCTTCAGCTCCGAGCTGCTCAGTATAAGATGTTAAGTAAATATTGTTCATTTTGAATAGTCTCTTTTGGAGCTGTATGCTGAACCTGAAAAAACATGCAAGATTGGATGGATTGATTTTACCTCCACACTGCAACTCAAGCATTTCTTTACGTTTAATGAAAGATCGTTTTGTATTTTAATGTGGGGGAAAAAAGCGGATGTCTGTCTTTGGAAAGATAAGCAGCCAGGATGCTAAACCTATGAGTATTTGGCACTAAGTTTGTTAAACAGACACGTCTCACTCTTTTAGGGAACATATTCTGTATGTGTGGCTGCTTCTTGACATTTCCTTTACTTCCTGTCACTATAGATGGATGCAGAATTTGCAAAGCTTCTCTTTCTTTATTCATTGTATCTTGTCTAGCTTGGCTGCTGATTCTCATTATGTGACAAGATACTGAGATGTACAATGTCAGTTCGCTATGTTGATCACCAAGATGCAGTTGCTTGCTGTATACTCATAAATATTTACTTGCAAATTAACTATTTAAGACTTAGTTTGCTTTCCATGGCAAAACCATATCAGAGTCGTCAAGCTTTGACACGTACGTGGCATCTGAAATCGGCACCGCCCCATTAGGGTGTGTAGGCAGTTGAGCTGGAACATTTGGCAGATGCTGATATAATACGTGGTGAGACCACTACAAAACAACCAGGTAAAGGCACTTAGTTTCTGAATGAAAGATGCAATTAAGCACACATTTACAAATATTTGCTGGAATCTCTTCGAGGCCGAATTTAATGGTCTCAACGAACTCCTCTCACTGTCTCTGGAGTCACACAAGCTAACCAAGCCTGGTAGGATTGCTTCTTCGGCCTGGGAGCCCCTTTAACCACGGGTGTCCACCAGCAGGTTCCAGGGTTGCCCCCATGACAGGCGCCAACAACCTTATGGCCACAGCTTCGGGCAACCACCTCAAAAACGGAGGCACGGAACATGGCTCATTTGGTCTCAATATCCCCGGCCTCCCTCAGAATGCAGTAGAAGCTCTGCCGGAGGTGTGAGTTGAAGATCTCCCAGTCTGGGACCTCTGCCAAATGCTTCCAGCACAGCCTCACTGTACGTTTAGGTGCACCAGGCCTGTCCAGCATCTTCCACCATCATCTGATCCAACTCAGTTGACGGCTCAGCTCTTCCCTTCACGCTTGTCCCAGACACAACAGCTCATAGATCTCATGATACAACTATAAAATCAACCATCCACCTACGACCTTCGGTCCCCTGGTGTCAGGTGCTATTATGAATACCCTTATGCTCGAACATGGTGTTCATTTTGGACAAACTGTGATTACCACAAAAGTCCAATGACAGAGCATTGCTTGAGTTCAGGTCTAGCAGGCCGTACCTCCCAATCAGAGCCTTCCAGGTTTCACTATTATTGCCCACTGGAGGGTTAAAGTCCCCCAGTAAAACAATGGAGTCCCCAGAGCAATTCCCCTACAGAACCCTACCAAAGGCATCTAAGAAGGCTGGATACTCTGAACTGATGTTTGGTGCAGAAGCACAGACAGTCATTGCCAGCCTGGCTCAAGGGCAAGGCCTGGGTATCACTTTCCGGGAGAGGTATCTGAGTTGTTGATTTTTTGTCTCACCAGGGGTATTTGAATCATTCTTAGTCTGACCACTCACCGAGAACCAATTTTCCTTTGAAGACCCTACCGGAGGCAATTGCCCCCAACAACATAGCTTCTAGGATCATGGGGGCACTCAAACCCATCCATCACAGTAAGGTAGCTACTCACGGTGGGGACCCAAATATTTAACAATGAAAAATAAATAGATCGGTCTTGGGGATTTAATATGAACTGGCACACTAAAAGAAAAGCAAAATAAAACTGAACATGACATGATTAAACAAAATAAAAAGAACATTCTAAAAATTAATAAACAAATAAATACCTCTATTCTGATTTCTTAGCATTTTATGGTTAAGTCAAGCCAAAACAAAATGGCCAGCTAAAGAGAGTCCATGATCACTGAGTGCTTGTGCTTAGTATCTAATTTGCAAGTTCATCTTCTGGGTGTGTATCCTTTTTCTCATAACCATATATTTCCATGGCCATTCTCCATGTCTTATAATGTGGGTGAGAAATTAAACGGTACCCTTCGATCTGATTGAATTATTCTGCTCTGTCGTGTTGTATGAACGGGCGATTGAAAGAGTTTCATTTAAAAGTTGATTGAATTGAATTGCTTTCATTGATTGCATGTAGTTGTAGTGACCTGAGCGGTAACTTGGCAGATCTGATTGAAAACTGCCTCATTCTTAGTATAAAACCTTTAGATGGTTTAATATAATTTATGGGGAACAGACAAGGTCAAACTTCAAGACGGGTTTGATATTATCAGACTATCAAGAATACTAAGAAGCATTTTGGTTGAAAACAGCTGGATTAAAATAAATTGTCCAGTAATTCAATGACACAGTCAGTAGATTAGTTTGTCAGTGCTGCACAAAATCATGTCAGAAATAATTTATATTATTTACCCAAAAAAGTTGCATAGGTCTGTGTAATAAGGATCTGCGGGTGGATGAATGGCCAAAGCAGACCAGGGAATTTATTTGTGAGAAACAAAAATGACAAATATCCTTTGACATCCACTTTGTTTTAATGAATTAAGTCAGTAAATAATTATTCAGTTGGTTGGTTGATTGATTTGTCTGCATTCTTATTAGTTAGTTTCTATCTATTTGTTTCCTGGATTATTTGAAAACTCTTAAAAGGTGTTTAATCAGAGAGGTTTTTTTTTTTTGTTTTTTTTGAAAATGTTCTGTAAACTGAAGAACTCCATCCCTTAAAAATTACAGTTGGTTTCAACAGACAACTTTACAAAGTTTTGGTGCAGATTTGCCTTAAGAGGACGTTAACCATGTTTGGTGCTCAGTTTCCTTGTCCCCACAATTATGCATGGGGCTACATGTTATTCATGTACTGTCTAATATCCATCCGTCCATCCATCCATCCATAGCCCATTACCCAGTATGGACCCCCATTGTAAACGGATGGCAGCATATTCCATGTCAAGCTCTTTTCCTGGTCAGGGTTACAGGGTATCATCCCAAAGGCTCTCTCAATCATGTACAAAACTCTGATAACCTTAATTTCATATTACTCAAAAAGTGACCAATAACCTGGATATGAATGCAAAATTATTTGTCTGATTTCCTGGAATAAGAAAGTCATTCTATGTGCATAACATTTGCAGTTGCATTATGAGTATTGTTGTGGGGAGTCACTTTGATTGGCCAGTCTTGTGCTTCGTACCGTATGCTCAGCATAATCACATCAGTTGGCTTGGCCAGCAAAACACAGGTTACACAGGGCAGCTCGGTTTCCCGCAAGCCGCAGCTTCTCCACGGCACTCAATCAGGTCAGTCAACACTCCCTCAGAACAGTGATAACAATGACAGAGTGAGGCTCTGTCTACACACTGGTGATATGCAGCCACTCGAAGGATGCTGGCATGGAAAAGGTTTCCTCAACGGAGCATCTCTGCCAAGATTCATGGTCTTCGAAGCGAGCGGCTTTTCAAACAAACCCATTCTTTATATCATCAGAACCTGGCCGGATGGCCAACTAATGTCTGAAGATATGGCTACCAGAGGAGCTGGCCTTACCGGAGAGTTACTAGTGCACACAATCGTGGGTTCTTTTAATACTGAATTTTGGGGTCTCGTCTCTATCCAGTGCAGGATTGTGGAGCCTATCGCAGGCCGTTTAAGGCACAGGGTGGGGGGCACCCTGGATGGGGTCCCATCCAAGCACAGGGCACAGGGTGGGGGGCACCCTGGATGGGGTCCCATCCAAGCACAGGGCACAGTGTGAGGGACACCCTGGATGGGGTCCCATCCAAGCACAGGGCACAGTGTGAGGGACACCCTGGATGGGGTCCCATCCAAGCACAGGGCACAAAAGCATATAATATAAACAAAAAATAATGCAAATCCAAGTCAATTCTGGTGGTTTAACATATTTTACATTTGGAACATGACTGTATTGCAAATGAAAGAACTTACCCAGCATCTAAAATTAAATATTATAGTACAATAAAGCACCAATGAATAATTGTAAAAGCCATTGAAACATCAAAAATAATGTTGCATAAACTGTATTTTTACATCATAAACCTTTTTTGCATTATGTATATATATATATATATAATATATTTCCTGTTAATAGTTTTGGAACGAACAGGATGCACTTGTAATGGCACGAAAGAGCCAAAACTAAAAACACGAATACACGTTGAAAAATATACTTATTGAAATTGATCTGTTCTATTCAGCTTTGACTGATACGGCAGAAATCGGTCTGGCAGAAATTCACCTCATCTGTAAAATATACAACTCCATCCTGTAAGTTCTGCATGTTTAATGGCTCTGCTATTTTCGGGATGACAGCCTTTTTCACGGCCCATGTTAAAATGTTCTATCGCTGCTTGCCGACACTTATTCAGTCTGCCGGCATAATGAGGAAGACGCCAATGGCACATATTAGCAAGCAGAGTACAGAATCTGAAAGAGAATGAGCCAGGTGAGGTTTAAAGGAAGCCGCAGATGAACAGTCAGAAGAGCCATTTTCTGTCCCCCAGTGGTGTGCATAATTGGAAGGAGCAAGTGAGTAGGTTTACACCAGGAGAGCCCACAGGTAATCAAACAGACTCACCCTTTCTAACAACTTTGCAGGTACAGACGCTGTCATCCGCTTTGTGTCTTGTTTGGCCAAAGGCTTGCAAAGGAAAATAGCTAGCAAAGTTGTTCTCTCTCTGGCTTGCATACCTTCAAAGGCATCAATTTGGAAAACTCGGTCAAGTATGTTTAAAGGATGGTCCCCGTGTGGTCCTCCCCCAGTTTACTTTACGGGTTTAATCAGCAGTGCGGCGAGTGCTTGTTTGGTAAGATGATCTGCCGTTAGACACTTGCAGGCTGCGTTCCCATCTAGACCACAACCCATGGCTCCTCAAACAAGATTAGCTTCATGTCGTCAGAAGATGTAAAGCCTTACAAATGACCCCCCCCATCACTTTTCAGGGTTTTGTTTCAGTCTTTGATCTCAGGCTGTTGAATTTGAAAAAAAAAAATGACATTAAGAAAGAGGCTTACATTTAGCAGCCTTAATGTCTTATGCAATTTTTTATAATTTTTTTTTTTTAAACAATCCCAGGGGATGTTTTTCCTATCTTAAAGGTTTTGGGGCACAGGTTTAAACTTCACATTATTCATCAGAAGTCTTGTTTAATAATAGTGGACTTGCCCTGTAATGTCCAACATATAAATGAGTATCCATCCACCTTCAGCTATTCAAGGTGGGCGGGGCTGGGCTGGATCCCACCCCAAGCAGCAGAGGGGTACGCCATGTACAGGATGGCCAGTCTTTCACAGGGAACACGTCCACACACACACACACACACACACACACACACTTCTGGCTGTTTAAAGACGCCAGTTAGTCTAGCTGAGCATCTTTGGACTGTGGAGAAAACCAGAGTACCTTGAGGAGACCATTAAAAACACAGTGGGGAGGACACGCCAACTCCATGCACACAGCATGCAGATGGGATTCGAACCCCCAACCCTAGGTGTGAGGAGCCCAACTATTGGGACACCCATTGCAAGTGAACATTTAGCTATAAATTGAGCCATTTGATTAGATGTATAGTGTTTTGAGTATCCAAACATCTTTGATATCGTTGTGACAATTCCTTGGATTAGGTTATCCTCAAGGTTTAAAAAGAACAAAATGTTTGCATCTGTGTAAAGAATATTTGAAAAACGAAAAGGGTTCTGGAAAGGATTTTTAAAAGCAGCAATAAATAATGAAAATTATATCTCCGGGTTATGAGAGGCACAGAACATTCTGGTAATTTATCATTCTCACATGAGGACAAAGTCGAGGTTGATTCAGATGATTTCAAGAGTAACTGATGCCCTCATTTATGCACAGTTCCAGTACATGTCGCCTCTGACATTGGAGTAAAAAAGTAGAAATAAACACGTGAATTTTTATACTATGCGGTGGACGTGCTATTTGGATAAACTTGGTTGTTTTTGAGTGCTTTAGGTCCTTTGCCTAGAGCTGAGGTTCATTAGATTGTTAATTAAATTAATTAACTCTTTAAACTTTTAGTCTTTTCTTGGCAGTTTCCCCATCTTTTGGAATAGGTGCATATAATGGAATACCAAACTCATACGGCAGATGTGAGACATCTCAATTTTCACATAATGGTACATCTTGAAATATAAAACGGAAAAGAAAAAAAATTCAAAACCCCTTGTGTCTGCATGGGCCTGTGTTCTGAATTCAACTCTCGTGAAATTCAGTGCAGCAAAAGTCTAATTTGAAAGTTATTTTTATATGGTTACTGATAAATAATTAGCTTTTTGATCTGCCGTCACCAGGCATTGGCTAAAATTATACCCGTAATAATCTGTATATCTTCCAATGATGCTCACCCTGCCAGAGGCGGAGAGGCTATTTTCAAAGTCTGTTAGCCATTTCTCTGGATAGCCTTGCAGTAGAGTCTCAGGAAGCACATCGCTTAAACCTTGGTGCCTCTTGTGTGTCATATAAGAAGGCCGGTCATGCTGTGATGGACAATCCAGTCAGAGATTTATACGGACTACATTTTAGATTGCGTGAGGATCTATCTTTTCAAACTGGATTTTTTTTTATACATCTGTACCCGGCGGCAGTAGATACGGAAGAAGATCATGTAGCTAAGCTTCTATTTGCAATGTTTCTGGCCACGTACAGTACTGTGCAAAGGTCTGGAGCCAAAAAATGGCTTATATTTTGCTAGGAAAATGGGACAATAGGTACAGTGATTTATTGCGACATCATCTGATCATCTGTAATCATCTGCACCTGTTTCTTCACTGGTTCACGCCTTAAGTTAGATGGCTTTGTTAAGCTTGAATGATTCATACGTGGGTCACTGTGTGGCTTAACAAACAAAAAACGTTCCTCTGAAACTGGTCAGGTACAGAGACTGGGCTGAAAATGAGAGCCAGAAACTTTGAACGTCCTTCAGGAAGCCTGGAGAGCTATTCCTCAAGACTACATTAAAAAAAAAATACAAGTCTGGCTCTTTGGAAGCAAAATATGGAGAAAAGAGGGGGTGGCTTAAGACCTTTTCAGAGTATTAGAAATGCATCCTGAGCCTCAGTTTTGCTTAATGTAAGCTTACAATTGCTGACCCCTTATTTATACATACTTTTTAAAAGAAAAGACAAGCTATTTGTGGGGAAAAAACACCTAAAGAAAAAAAGAACTCCCTGACGGCTTATTGTGTGAACATCCCCATTGAAGAGAACGCACTCTACCGCATTTGATTGAAAGTTAGCTATCTATATCAAAGCCAGTGATGAAAAGGCATGCCATCGAACAAAAGTTTTTTACTCATGATCAATGACATCAAAAGGTTCACACTTACGGTCCTCTTATTATCCATGTTTTTCCATCAGTTTTATTATTGATAATGTCAATAAATAATTTTCCAAAGTTTGTACTTAAAAGGTTAAAGTAACCTTCTTCCAGAAGAAGAGCTGATAATGTAATATAGTTTTTTTTTTTGGGTACGTTGGTGAGTCATTTCTCCTTACACAGCTACCATCCTATTGGCAAGACTGGTGTGTTTAAACTCCTCAGATTTAAATGGTTTTTTTAGTATAATTTTACCTCATTTTCACTCCACCAATTTTCAATAGCGTTCACCTTTTACAATAAACAATTTCAGTTCATGGCCACGCATTAAAATACAATAAAATACCAAGTAATGGATCAATTTAAGGTTTATATGCATTAAAAAATTATACAGTGTCTCCCCAAAGGGTTATAAATTGTATTTTATTTCTAAAATATTGTAAAAATTCAGATATTTTAAGATCCAATTATAAAGTGTATTTGTAATTCCATTTTATTCATGTAGTTTTCAAATATCGCACAGATGTAAATACATATGCAGATAAAATATTACATTCCACGTCAATGATCTTGATTAATTAAGGCAGGAATTAATGCGTGTCTTTAAGCGCTGCTTTCAGTGAGTCGTCCCTTCGCCGAGTTTGATTGTTAAGGAAAATGTGTAGGAAACATGCTGTACAGCATGCTCTGACCAATCATGACCTGTATTTGTTTAAATTTATTCATTTGCTCTTTTTGCTACTGGCCTGCAGTCATGTTCTGTAGAAGGGGTTAGCTGAACGAGCACGTTGTCTAACTCGGGCTGCCTTCAATTTGATTTTCCAGGAATATGAAAAGGATTTGTTGGCTATTGGTCTCAAAGCAGATTAGGTGGTGTGGAAGTATAACTGGCATAAACAGTGGGCTTTACACTTATCAGAGTCTGCTCCAATTTACTTTTGGCCACAAGTCAAAGATAACAGCTGTACAGTCACAGGTTCAGTGAACCTCGCATGCTCACTGACTGTGACCGGTGGGAATAGACCGTAATGAAAACATTTTGGGTCATCTTCAGATGAAAGAGGAGAGCAAACTCAAAATGCAGTTTATTGTCTTCCCGTTGAGTAGTCCTTCAAACCGTCTGGATTGATAGGATAGGCGAAAGAATCGGTCAGAGATTGTTCTACGTAAAATGGGCTTTCGTCCTGTGCCAATGGTGTGTATTTTTCTTTCATGTTATTATATAGCTTCCCATCCATCCATCCATCCATCCATCCTTCATCACTTTATCCAGGCCCCAGGGGCAGCAGTCTAAGCAGAGATGCCCAGACCTCCCTCTGCCCAGCCAGCTCCTCCAGGTCCCCTGGGGGGATACTGAAGCCTTGCCAAGCCAAGGGAGAGATACAACCTCTCCAATGTGTCCTGGATTGGCTTCAGGGCCTCCTCCCGCTTGGACATGGCATCTAATGTTTTCCCCATATCCCAGAATAGCTTTTCTGATATGGCTTGATATATTCACTAGGAAAGTTTGTAATCAATGAAGGTCAATCATTATCATTATTATCACTACTACTATTTCGACGTCTCATTTTACTCAGTCAAGTGCTGTCACATTGACGCTGACTCACTGTGACTCTATGGAGTCATAGAGCTTTCATAGCAGCATGCAGAAGAAGATCGCCAGGCCTTTCTTCCACTGACATATTTCCTTACATCGCCAGGAATTTAGAGATGCACGTTAGGCTAACGTGCTAGCATGTCTCCGTCCGATGGGAGCAAAATAGAGCACCTGGAGGAGACGAGGTGAAAACGTGAACACTAAACGCAGAGTCGGGATTCAAACCCACAACCCTGCAGGTGTGAGGTGTCAGTACCACTCGTCCATTATTAGTTACTACTACCACTGCAGCTACCGATAGTAATTGCTGTGGCCAGTGCTGTCTGATTTCCTTCACCATTCCATAAGATAAATGCATTTATACTATAGAGAGCAGTTTGTCTTCTTCTGTGTGTTCCACACATACCAAGTATTTGGCAGTATAGCTTAGCTTAAGAGTCTATTCATCTGTGTCATCATGCCGAA
Organism: Gymnarchus niloticus; assembly: GCA_009936485.2. Classification (NCBI taxonomy): domain Eukaryota; kingdom Metazoa; phylum Chordata; class Actinopteri; order Osteoglossiformes; family Gymnarchidae; genus Gymnarchus; species Gymnarchus niloticus. The sequence goes on along the minus strand of JAACJT020000001.1, from coordinate 26,692,070 downwards.
TTAAGCATGAGATTGACATTATTCTTACATTACCTCAGCTGATAACCATTATTAGAGTAATATCCCATAAAAGACAAGGATTTAATAAAATTACATTGGGTTAGTTCAAAAAATCTAAGCTAAGCTAATAAACAATGAACGAACAAAACACTGATAGTTTTATTCCACCTCTGCGTGTGGTTTGCCTGACCCTTGTTCCCTCTTCAGTACGAGCATATCGCAGACGAACAGGTGTGTGTGTTCTCGAATTCGTCGGTGTCACATGGAAGTCCCCTTTTTACCTGCGTGTCGTACTGGTCATTTGGGACCCTGTTAGACAACACAGGACTCTCCAAATATCTTTACATCTGCATGAATCTGCTCAATGGCCTTCAGGCAGGACATAGACAGAAACCTTTAGGTACGCATCATAAAAAAACAAAACTAAACGCGATCTGCTTGTCAATCGTACAAAAAACTTGGCTAAACCAAAATATCGGTGGGATCATCAAAGAATCGTGTATAAAAAAATCGACTTCCATGTTTATGTACATCGCTCCCTCTCACTGGTTCATATTACACGCTCTGCATATTCCAGGTTTACACATCCTCCAAGTGTTTTTTTTTTTTTTTGCTGTGCGAAGAGCCAAGCGCTACACAGAGACGGTAAATTCACCCCGGAATGCAGGATGCATGGAACAGCAGCATTTCCGAAATTGAACACCGTCAACTCAGACGTTCCACCAGGCGCTAACCATTAGCACCTGTGAGGTGTTCAGATTGCCAGAAATTGCTCCAGTCTGAGAAGACACCAAGGTATAATTTGAAGGCCCCACACTGCAGTGTCATGTGGGAGAAAGTCGGATTTCCCTTCAGAAAAACCTTGTGGTGCGTCAGAATTATTAAACATCTTGTTTCTCTTGTTGATTTTTTTCATCTCCTTTCAGGTTTTGTGCTTATTATGTCCGCTATTGTGCAAAAATGCACGCCTGAGAAATGTACTTAAAAATCTCAGACATGCATTATGGCAGGATTTGTATAAAAATTTCTTCAGACTTTCCACGTCCTGTTCTTTCCAACGTGGCGGAGTCGAGTATCCTCCGCGCTACTGCTGCACATGTGGTTTTCAGGCAATCCTCGAGTCCCCAGCAGGATCCCTCCTGAGTTTACATCAGAAGTGTAGATGGGAAACGGGAGACATTTTGTCAAAACTGAGAACAAATCATTTCATGGCCGTCTCACTGAGGAGCATAAATCTGCACGAGATTTGATTCTGTGCTTATTATTATGCCTTGTTGTGTAAACTGACAAAATCTCTTCCGTTGACTTTAACAGTCATCTTTGCGATGTCTTTCTGAACAACTTCTCATATTATTTCTGTTTTTAGTTACGACTGAATACGTGAACAGCGGGGCGAGATTTGCTAAAGAAGGAGCGTTTCCTTTTTGCTCCCTTTGATTAACAGTGCCTGATTAATTAATTACTGTAAAACATGTCACTGGGAGTTGTTGGAATGCCAAGCCATTAAAATAATTACCTGTTTTAACCCCAGGTCCTGAGAAGACACGCAGACCCCCCCCCCCCCCCCCAGCCCCGTCAGATTGTGTGAGCATAGAATCTCAGGTGCCGTGTAAATAAAGGAAACTGATTTTTTTGAAAGGGGAAACTACTCTCCCTCTGAGAAAATCATTAATTTTCTTTGCACGTAAAATCCGTGTAGTGCCTCTTCTGTCTTGACTGCAGTTCTGATAGGCCCGGATCATAGTAAGTTATATACATTAATATATGAGTTATGTACGAAGAGTGACCATTTAACTAGGTGCACCTGTTGGTTAATGTGAGCAGCCTAAGCTTCCAAACAGTGAGCCAGCTGTTACATGCAGCATACAGACCAGGTCAAGGGCTGCGAAACCTGTTTCACTAAGCACTGGAGCTGCAAAGATGCCTGATCAAAGTGATTTTGAACACGGCCTGGCTGTTGATGGCCTTCACCATGCGTCAAAATGCCACACACCTAGGATTTTTATGCACTTTCCTGTCCAGAGTTTGCAGAGAATGGTGTTATCAGCAAATAGCACTGAGTCGACGGCAATTCTCTGGGCAAAAACATCCCGTTAATGAAAAAAAAGTCAGAGGCGAACGGCTAGACTTGCAAAAGCTAGCAGGGAAGCCACAAGTGTACAGAACGGCTGAATGGACATCTCGTCTACTATTGAAGTGGTTTGAGTACCTGACAAAGGAGCCAACGAGTGCAGACAGATGCATGACTGCAGTAGCAGTCAACAGTTTGAATGCACTTGCTGGAAGCTAACAGTGTTGCAAACATGAGACATTTGGTTAAAGTTCCATTAGGGAATCAGACGTCTCCTGTGGTGATTCCCAGAGACCCAGGGGCCTGTGGGTTGCTTTATTTAGAATTCTCTGTCCGGTTCATCCGAAACAAGGTCTATGGCAGGAAGACACGTCGACTGGCCAGCCTGGCTCATTAGTGTGACTTCTCCGCCGCTCTGTTCCTTAGCCGCCTTCTTGTTAGTCATATTTGAAAAATGAACCACCTCCTTTCCACCAATGCTGCTTTTAATCTTTATCTTAAAAAAATGGTTTTTAAAATAAACAAAAACATCATGCCTTAATGCATGAAGACAAATGGTAACATAGCACATACAATCCAAAATCAGAAAAGTTGGCACAGTATGGAAAATGCAAATAAATAAAGAAAGAAGTGAGTCTTAAATTTACTTTGACTTTTATTTCATTGCGGACAGTATGAACCCAAGATATTTCATGTTTTGTCTGGTCAACTTCATCTCATTTGTTAATACGCATCCATTCCTGCATTTCAGGCCTGCAACACATTTCAAAAAAAGTTGGGATGGTAAAGCGTTTACCGCTTTGAAATGTTGCAATTACTTCTCACAACACTTGAGATGTTTTGGCACTGAGGACACCAAGCGATGAAGCGTTTCAGGTGTAATTTTGTCCCGTCCTTCCAGCAAACTTGTCTTAAGGTGTGCAACAGTACGGGGTCATCATTCTCACATTTTTCGTTTCAAAATTCTCCACACATTCTCTTTTGGGGACCGGTCAGGACTGCAGGCAGGCCAGTCCAGTACCCGTACCCTCTTCTTCTGCAGCCACGCCTTTGTAATGTGTGCAGAATCTGGCTTTGCATCGTCTTGTTGAAAAATGCATGGACGTCCCTGGAAAAGATGTCGTCATGAAGGCATCATATGTTACTCTAAAATCTCGATGTACTTTTAATTAATTAATGCTGCCATCACTGGAGTATAAATGACCTTCGCCAAAGGCACTGACACAACCCCAGACCATGACAGACTCTGGCTTCTGGACTTGCTGCTGATAACAGTCTGGATGGTCCTTTTCGTCTTTGGTCCGGAGCACACGGACGGCGTCCATTTCTTCCAAAAACGATCTGGAATACTGATTCTTCTGACCACAATACACGTTTCCACTGTGTGACGATCCAGCCCAGAGAAGTCGACATCGCTTCTGGACATGGTTAACATAAGGCTTCTTTTTTGCTCAGTAAAGTTTTACACACTGAAATTCCTCCAGATTCCTTGAATCATTTAATGATATTATGCACTGTAGAGGGAGAAATATGCAAAGCCCATCCAATTTTTCTTTGAGGAACATTTTTTTTAAGCATTTCAATAACTTTCTCATGCATTTGTTGACAAACTGGAGATCCTCTAGACATCTTTTGCTCCTCAAAGACTCAGCCTTTCATGGATACCGTTTTGTACCAAATCATGATTACAATCACCTGTTGACATCACCGTTTGAAATCACATCATCGTTTAATGTTTTTTACCTCATTAGTAGCCCTAAATTGCCCCCGTCCCAACTTTTTTTGGAATGTGTTGCAGGCCTGAAATGCAGGAATGGACGCGTATGAACAAATGAGATGAAGCTGACCAGACAAAACATGAAATATCTTGGATTCATACTGTCTGCAATGAAATAAAAGTCAATTTAAGAATCACTTTTTTTGTTTTATTTGCTTTTTCCAAACTGTCCCAACTTTTTCTGATTTGGCGTCTACTTAATACAACGTATAGTGAAGTAGCGACACTCCACTACCCAGCACAGCAAATAGAAATATTAAAATGTGAACAATGTTCTGGGAATCTTCTCACGAGTAATTCAATCAGCAAGAAGGGCTCTAATTCCATTTTTTTGCTCTTTGAATTAAATCAATATAAATGCTCTGGGTGTTCAGGTAATTACATTTTCAGGCTCAACACAAAACACTCATTCCTTTATTAGAATCCAAGAGAAAAAATCTTGTTTTATTTAATTGACCTGTAAATTCTGAGAAGAAACTCAGGGAATATTAATGCAAAATGAAATTTGTCTGCCTAAATGAGAAATGTGCTTCTAAGATGTATTCAATGAATAATGTCCACTTATTGGTATCTATCTATCTATCTATTGATTATTATTATTATTATTATTATCTACATTCATGAGTCAGCAGGCAGCATACTTCACTACCATACAGTATAAAGATTTAAAAAGCCAGTTCTGTCATTTGCATCCAGATTTAGTTAGAATTTTCATTGAATTTTTGGTCACTTTAATGAGGTGTTAAAAGAAATCAATCCTGACTGTTCATTAGAAGGACAAATAATGAAGATGAAGCTCAAATATTTTGGGCACACAAT
>JAACJT020000001.1:26649386-26674321 GCA_009936485.2 Gymnarchus niloticus | reverse complement strand
GGTAGGTAGACCACAGTCCATCTTCATGAACATATTGCACGACCCTTATTGCACATGGAGTAGAATTAAAGGTAGGACTTTAAATCTCTCAATCTTCTCAAGCCTTAAAATCCTCCTTTAACCTGTTTCCTCTCATTCATCTACTCTGATTGAGGTGGATTTAAGAGGCAAAATCAATTATGACTCATAGCTTTCACCTGGAATTATCTGGTCAGGAAAGCTCTCGTGTCACCAATGTATCATTCAGTCTCTGTATTTATAAATTCAATGTAGGTATACATGTGTGTATAAGTATTTTTTACACTAAAACTGAAAATGCAAATATGTCTGGATTTTTTTTTTTTTTTTTTTTAAATACAGTAATTTTGACTAAACCTGATTTTGACTAACAATTTCACTAGGTAACAAAATTTTGACTTTTTCTTGTCCCTGGGCAGAAAGTGTGATTTCCCAATCGCGGCCATTTTCTATACTCTTAGAGCACAAGCAATTAAAAAATAACACAAACTATCCAGGAACAACGTTTGGGGTTATCTAGTGTATAACCTGTCATTTCCCCCATATTACCAACAACCATCTGTTGGCATTAAAATGTGAGAGGTACTTAGCTTATTTCTATTTTTATTAACTGCCAAATCTGGCCAACAGTAAGTTGAGCCAATGTGCTCAGCCTGTATTTTTTCATCCCTCACCCTAATAAGAGGAAAACATTTTAATACATTGCTTACGTTGCATAATTTTCAGTCAACAGTTTCCAGTAATTATGATATCACGTCAGTTCCTCTGGTTAAAATGTCACATGGGATTCTGCCTTATACTTACTCATATGCGTGTTTTGCAAAATTTCTGCAGTATAATGTACTTTAAATTCAGAGACGCCATTGAAGTCCTCTCAGGCTTTATCTCGCTGTGTCTCAGCACCAACGAGAAGCGGTGTTGTTCCTATGTCGGCCGCCTTACATTCTTATTCCATTCCCAGCATGCTCCTGTTTCCATCCAGTCCCGCAGCTGGGCCACGCGGTGTACACCGTCACTCACAAGAGGATTAACCAGGCCTGCAAATCTGTCCCTCCTGGCTGCTGGTCTCAGGGGCCGATCGCAGAGTCAGCTCTACCGAAACACCACAGGTTTCAAAGAAACACTATGTCTACTTAAACCATGCATATGAAAGAGTGTGCAGTCATTCATACCATTGCAAGGTTTAGACGATTGGCATTTGGCAGGAATTCTCCAGTATTTTTACAACACTGAACTGCATTACAAATAGACAAACTCAAATTGGAAGGTGATGCAGGTAATATTTTGGAGCATATAAATTAAATATCCATAAAAATGCATGCAACATTAACCAAAATGTTCAGAAAGCAAAATTGACCATAATAGAATTTATTTCTCTCTCGCTACAAGAAAGGCTAAAATTTTCAGCTCCTAATTGATGAAAATTAATCATTTATGAGTTTAGGTGTGCCTCCTCCTCTGCCACATGCTGAGAGGGACGGGTGACAGAAATGACAAAATCGCACTCAGAATTTTTAAATGTTCTGTCAGTTGGCATGATTTCCAGGATGAGGTTCTCTCCAGTAATCTTTCAATCTGCTTTCTCACAGACTTTAGCCATCTAGTTATGGCACCGGATGGGAATTTTTAATGGAATGTTTGTTGCAGCTGTTAGCATGCATGTATTTTACACTGACTGCATGGTGGATGGACTACAGTGTATAACAATTAAATTATTACTTATTTGGGAGGAGCAGCAACACCTTATTGATCCATATCAAGTGAAAAATGAGCTTTTTTCTTGAATTACTTCCTAAAGGTTTTTTTTATACTCTGCGCTATACATTTATTTAAATTGATTTTTGAGATTATAAAACATTTATTTTCCTACCAGGCAATCATGTTGTCCATTTTTCCTTTTACGGTTCTTGAATGTTTTATAAATGCTTCAGAAAAGCCTATCCAGTTAATATTAGAAGGCTAATTGCCATTGAGTCTTGGCAAGAAGATGTGTAAATCACTTTCACTGACAGGAAGTCCCTTTGTAATTCACACACACACACACACACACACACACACACGTATAAGTATTCAGTCACATGTGCAATAGCTGTAAATTCTTCTTTCTTTACTGCCCTATGAACGCCACGTACTGGAAAATACACCGTGTTTCAATCAAAAGCTAAACCCTATTTATTTTTGCAATAACTTTCTTCATCCGGAGCCATTTTTGATGTTTTGGCAGAAATACAACTTAAGGAAATTGTAACAAAACAGATATTTCTGTCCCGGTATGCTGGTTTTATGTCCTCCTACCACACCTTGTTACGCAAGCAACAACTCTGATTAATGTTCGCAATGATAAACATCAAAACAAATCAGACAGTCGAGTCAAAAATGCTGACAAACGAGTTCCACAGTTAGAGCAAGAGTTCAAAGTGGCGTGTGTTAGTTTTCACTCCGAGCCGCAGTTCGCCACTCAAAAATGATCAAAATCAGCTCAGGATCAGCAAAGTCATTGCAAAAACAAAAAAAGCGTTTAGTTTTTTTTTTTTTGTTTTGTTTTGTTTTTTGAAACATAGCCTAAAAACACACAGCTTTTAGAACAATATCCAAATTTTTTTACTAATGTATACTTGAATTTCAAAGTGAAAAAGGGCAGTATCCCATGCAAAGTCTACCCTAATTCCTTTGAATCCAAAAGTTATGAAAACTGGTTTGGCAGACCCATAAGAAAGGTACCATTTCAATAAGCCAGAATTACAAAAACAATAATATGATTTCTCTATCAATTTCTGTCATGTTGTTTGTCATGGGAGCATTAGTGCAGTATGGGAGTCCCTGGTACAACATCTAAAGAGATTACGAGAGGAAATCAAAAGCTTCATGGATCTTAATGTAACGAGTAACTCCGACATGCTTGCAAGATGGCTATGTGAAGCACGGGACAACAGCGGTCAACAGCCATAATGAAGTTTAAGCTCGAAAATAAAGTCATATGCCAGAAAAATTAAGTGACTATAGTGAGACTGTAGGTCACAGAGAGAATCAATGTGAGTGTGAGAAAACCTGGACCAATCGGTGAAGAGGATCAGGCCAGATGGGCAATTTCCTGCAGAACACAAAAATATATACAGATACCAAGGTATCCTGCCTGAGGTCCCCCTCCCCCCTCCCTCGTTATATCACTACACAAACCTCTGGAAAGTTGAGGTCTGTGGGACAACACACTACATAGACAGCCCATGAAAGGCACGGCCTGGGAGCTACACATCTCCAACAGTGGAAGGAAGCAGAAGAAGAACTGAGATGTCTGGTGGAGTAGAGAGACTTCAAGCTGTTAGCTTGGATTCGCGAGCAGTGTGGACCTTTCAAGAAAGCAAAACATCCTGGGTATTTTTTCTATGCAGCCTGGAGTCTGTCCGAGTTTTCACTTTTGAAAAACACCGCCAACAAACCAAAGCAAATGCAGATTTGGTAACGGATGGAGGAAAAAAAAAAGTCAAAATATTTTCCCGGCGAATTGAGACTCTCGGGGTCACTTTGGAAAGAAAGAATGACAAATTCATAATAAAGCCAAATGACACTTGTAAGCATGGACCTGGCAAGAAGGACTAGTGTTTCGCACATGTGGAAAGCTGCTTTGAGGAGATCTGGAAGACAGCCCTCATCAAATGAACAGTGCTGCAAGAGTTGCCAAGTTTACAAAGGCCTCCAAGAATCGTGATCTGCTACATAGATATAAGGTGACAAGCATGACTTCTTTTGACAGCTAAAGTAGGCTAATGACTACTCAGACTTCGTAAGTGGAATTCAGAAAGCTGTGGGCCTAATTGGAAGAGTACAATTTTGTCAGCTACAAAGCTGAAAAATATTCTCTGGTAGTGATACTGACTGATCGAGCATCAGTTAGTGTTTGCCAAATCCATGCAACGATACATCATCCATGATCGATTGGTTTAAAAAACAAAAATGCCAATTCACAGTCACTAGCAGTGCAAATTTGGAGAAGATGTTTGTTAGTGAAGTTACCTGAAGATTCGGGGTATTTATTTGTACTTTTATGAAACATACTGACATTTAGCTGAAAAGGATTCCACATGAAAATCGTTTATTACTGACATCTCCACAGAACTCTAAGCATTTCTGTGAGCTTTTCAGCAATGCATGCAGATACTGTTTACATTTTAATGGAGTAGGAATATTTCATATGATGATAAATAATGAAATTAGTCTCCACTCCTTAAATACTTATCTAAGTGACCAGATGTAAGCACATCACGCTGCAATGGAAAGCAGGTTTTTGCAAAGGATTGTCATACACGATGAGGCTGTTTAAACCATTGGACGAGGATATACCGAGGTAGAATGGTCAGCGGCATGATCTCAAGAAATTCACTGAAATAATAATATCATATGAATATAATCCACGCAAGCATACGAAATTTAGACCCACAGAAGTACTACAAACATTAAATAACAAAAAAATCGGCCATTGGCAATAGTGGCACTTACTCTCGATGAGGACAGAGTGGTTGTTTTCAGACTCCAGAATGAGGCTCAGATGATAAAGGCCTTGCCAGATGGCAGTCTGCATCTCCTCTGAATTCACCACTAATCTCCCTTCTTCCTGGTTCACTGCTGAAAGTTAGCAGCTAGACGTCTTGGCACCGAGTACCGCAGAGGAGCAGGGAGTCATGGTCTGAGGAACTCGTAGTGGCACAGCTAGCCCAGATCGGGTATGAGGAGGATTAAAGTGTTAATGTGCAGAGATCCACCTTACCATCTGCTCCTCACCTGATTATTGAACTCGATACGCTGTCTTCGTGACATATCATATGATCGCTGGGCAAGTATTCCATTATTTATTTATAGCTCAACATTCAGTCACTTTAGGATGCATGAAAACGCGGAGACCTTCATGAGGCCTTTGATTAAAAAGCGTAAGCTGATTTTTATTTCATGCAGCCACCACAACTGCTGCAGGAGTTTAAAAAGGAACTTATTTTTCATACCATTCCGTCAAACGCTTTGAAGTATGAAAAATAGGCAGAGACAAATATGATGCTTAAGTTGTATCTGAAGTATCCCACCGTACAAATTGCTGTGTGGGTCAATTTGGGAAATATGCTGTTTTGACAAGCATCTAATAATTATAAATCATACATGTCATGCCAATTGATGCACAATGCAAAATTATAGGTGCCAGCCAATTTTAAGCATGAAATTGAATTTTTCTGATCAAACCGCGAATGGAACATGGGTCAGTGGTCTTACGTATATTTTGAGCCGAGTCTGATGCGACACAGAGCGTTTTACGATAACTGATGGAAAGAGACATCTGGGTGGCTTTACAAGACATCTGTCAGCAGCATTTCTATTTATCTATTTATTTATTTTATTGTTTGTCGCTGTTTGTTTTCACATCATCGGTTCAGATTCTTCTCCATCCCACGGCACTGTGCGTGTCGCCTTGGTTTCGGCTTTTGTGTAGAAACACCTAACCTCCGTTTGCCCAATTTACGTGAGTTGTGAGCGTGCACAGATTGTCAATTAAGTGTGATTACAGTGTTTTGCTGATGTAGTGAGCCGGCACAGTCATTAACACTCATGACCCCAAGGGAAATTTCTCCTCCTGTGAGCTGAGTAAGGTAGGATTTGGATAGTCTGCCGAACATCTAGGGTCAATTGTACAGAATTTATTTCAGTGATTTAGAAAAGCATTATTGTAAGTAATTGTGGAAATGCTGGGTCACCTTGATAAAGCAGATTTTTAAGATTCTCTTTTCGCAGTTGGTGGTGGAATGGGGAACGGGCAACGGAAAAGGTTTATTCTGGGGCTGCCGTCACGACAAATGGGAAAAACACTAATATATAAGGACACCAGAAAAAAGGGAACAGGTGGAATCGATCAATAGGAATAGTGATGGCTATTTGTCTCTCGCTTGCAGGATGGATGGGCCTCTTCAATAACAAAAAAAAGCACTGAAATTCACCTGACACGTTTTCTCATGTGTAAACACAGCTGCTAAACCGATCACTGCAAGAGTTTTTCCATAATTAGCCTGATAAAGGCGAACGTAATTCACGTCACAAATGCCGCGATGCATACTGAAGTCTTTTTCAATCCGGTCGGGCCGAACGTTTTCTGAGTAAAACTTCGGCAGGTCACCGACATGACAAGTCACGGCATGGAGAAGCTGGAATGGAGACGACGCTATTTCCCGTATCCGTGCCAGCGTCCGACTCCCTCTCACTATCGGAGGATTCTCCAAAGCCCGCTTGCTATAGACGTTCATTCGACCCTGCAGAACTGCCGTCGTCTGGCCGTTTGCGCACATCGCTGAGTGATTTAATTGAGCTTATTGCACAGGAGCTGCACGCCATCAGAAAACCCAATAAAGGAGAAACAAAATAATGGACTGTAAAATCCCCAATGATCATGATGCAGGGAGGAACGACTTGCAGGACTCTCATTAGAACACCACACGGTGCCTTAAAAACAAAAAAAAACGGTGGCCTTTCCTCACCTGAATGGCTACGCACTGATGATCAAGCTTATGCCGAAAGCTTCCTTTGATTACACTCATCTGTAACTTATGCTGCTTTCGGTAGTAAATAGACCTCGGTCAATAGAGACGGCGGATCTTGGATTTGCACGGTCTGGTAAACAGATGCTTACGTGGTCCTGATTTGGAAAATGCCGCTACGTTTAGACGACACTCATAAAATGCATGCTATCGCACGCTCACTTTTATGGAGATGTCTCTATGATTAACAAGGAGAGTGATCATACTGGCGAGCATAAGGGTGGAGCACACTGCATGAATGAGGGCCACTCAGGGTTAGTTTTACTTCTCTTCATTCAGTGCAACTTACACCATCAGCTTTAATCAAGAACTTTGATGAGAGAGTCGTCCTCTTCTTCATCTAGAGCAACACAAATATTACTACTAGTAGTACTACCACTGCCATTACTACTGCAACTAATAGCAATTCCTTTATACACATTTACTACTCCCCCTTCGGCTGCTCCCACTAGGGGGCGCCACAGCGGACCAACAGTCTCCATCTCCTCCTGTCCTCCGCGTCCTGTTCTGTCACACCAGCCACCCGCATGTCCTCTCTCACTACATCCATAAACCTCCTCTTTAGCCTTCCTCTTTTCCTCTTGCCTGGCAGCTCCATCCTCAGCATCCTTCTCCCAAAACATTCAGCCTCTCTCCTCTGTGCATATCCAAACCAATGCGATCTCGCCTCTTTACAGACATTTAATCAGTCATAAATTTACCCAAGTCACTTAATTGCGTAACCGTTCTTCGGAGAACATCAGGTGATTGCTGACAGTACACAAGACAGGCCTTGGTGGCAGGATTTTAAATAATAACCACTTATTCTTGTTTTTTTTTTTTAAATTTTTATGCATGCCTTTTCTTGGCCATTTACTCAATCGAATGCATCTTTAAATGTGTAGTCAAGGAGACTTCGCTTGACTTCAACTGAAAACAAAATCGATTTTACGCCAATATCGAGGCAAGAATTATAACTGATTAGTGTAGTTTTTTTGGCTGCAAGCATTTAAACTGTACAGATTTTTAAAGTTATACATTTATTTACATATGCAAAATGTTTAAGAATATATCAACTGTGGTGAATTTGTAATTTTATAACTGTTTAAACTTTTGCGAGTGTCTGTCTCCTCGTAATATAGCAATGAAAAATGTACACACAGTATATCATTTTAATTGATAATTTATTGTGTAATCACCAATTAATTACAAGCGCCACAATTTTTTCGACATTGGAAAAAATATATACGTAACACAACTTTTTACCCAAGAAGAAGTAACTTTGCTCTGTGGGATGGATATTTTGAGCCAAAATACATAGGAACCTTGTACTTTTTCTTGAAGTGACATTCGATATTTACTTGGGTTAATAGCATACATAGTGTGGCAGTGTTTCTGTAATTAATTGCTCTCTAAGACCATTACTGAGAAAGAAATTATAGTGAATTAAATTAGACATGGTTAGCAGACTGTGTCAAGGATGAGTCAGAATTTATTTTACAGGAAAAAGAGGGAAACTGAACCTCGTCACAGTGATTTGGTGATAATTATAGGATAAAATGGTTATTGGGGACATCAAACAATGTAGTAAATGTGGTAGCATCTAGCCAGCACTATGCTATACTTTATTTTTAGAATGTGTTGTGTTAGGGACATGAATAAAATTCTAAAAATCAATCAAAAATTTTTTTTTTTTTTTTTTTAATAGAGATAGTGAATTCTTATTTATTTTTTATTTTCTTTTTTTTTTTATTCTGCCTGTAACAGTCATCCACTACAAAATATAATATTTGAATTTTCTTGCAGTTAAATTGCAAGATTGGTAGAGATATCTCAATGTCTTCTAGAATGCAGACATGGCTGAGATCCTAACATTGGAGTATTGGCAGATTCTTCCAGGAATATCCGGCCACAATATTTTGCATGATGGCACACTTTGGAAAGCAAAACAGGAAGAGAAAATGTGCCGTCATTTGGATGTGTAACTTTCTGTGTAAAATTGTGCCGGCCAGTGTGTCAGATGTCAGATGACACAACTTTTAGGAAATCTCTGTTGTGCGTTTGCAGCCAGTGGGGGCCATCTGGCTTATTTAAATCAAAACAGTGGAGGTGTCTCTCAGCCAATCAGCTTCCTTGTTGATTCAAATATGGCCGTCAAAGCATTTTTTAAAATTTGAAAGAAAACATTGCATGTCTATGTGGTATCTAACCTTTGACCTCCCCTCCATCTTCCAGCTGCCTCAAAATCATATTAAAAATGTACTGTGATGACAGTAATAACTGTTTAACTAATGTGCTTGTCAGTCTAATAATGAAAATATCAAGAATTCTCATGGTATAAAACTAGCGGCCTGAACTGTGTGTATCTTCACAGAGAAAGAATTATTATCACAGATTAATTAATATATATCAGTAATTACACTGTGGTATTTTTTTTAACTCTGTAAGAAATATAATTGGCATTATAATAAAAATCTGATGCTCAATAATCAAACCATACTTACTGTTTAATGATAATTCTGCTCTTTTTTAAAAAAAAATGCTTTTTTTTATGAAAATGTCCGATATACTGGATTTCTTTTGGTTTGTTTTATACGAAATGACAAGGAGATGTTTAAAGCAGAATCAACCAATGGCAGTTGGATCTAGTGCCATTTAAATTCAATTGGTTCCTTGCAAATGCCTATTAGTTAAAAAAAAAAAAAAACAACCTTCCATCCCGCTCAGTTTAATTACTCTCCTTTACAAAGCTCTCCTCGACAAGACTGACAAGAGAGTCAGGGGGACAAGCGGTTTGATAACGAGGAAGCTGATTAGGGAAATCTGTCTCTTTACAAACGGGATGGAGGGGGCGGGCCCAGGGGCCCCCAACTATTGTCGTCCATCTGCACGCATGCCGAGCCAGCAAGGGACTTGGCCCTGGAGGAAGGCTCCACAGCAGGACGCAGCCTCCTGGGTGGCCCCAACTGCCAGACTCCGGCAGTTAGAATTCATTATCCCGGGAGGAGAGGCCCGGCGGGGGCAGCGAGCGTGCGCAGATGCCAGCATGGTAAACAAGGGGCTGGCGTTTACATAATGCAAGGCGAGGGCCCGGGCACGGTGCCGAGCAACCGGTGTTCTTATTCAAAAAATCTGGCCGACGATCTGTGCGACGGTCCACGTCCTCACCCGCCGTCAGCTAGTCTACCTGTGTGTTTGTTTATACACATGCATAAAAGATTACCTGTTATATAATGTGCATCCAGTGCATAAGACACATTTGTATAGAATTTCACTATAAATTGTTATTCGTATTTCGCTATGCATTGTAATCACATAAAATCAGTCACAAGAGATCCACTCAAAGGACCTTCTTAAATCTGTGATTGCTGAACAGACGTTAAATGGATACTGTTCAGCGTGCAAGAAATCCTTCATTTAAGACATGCTTCATGATATGCCTTTTTTTCAAGACGAGGATTTCGCAGCCCCTTTCTATCTACTGTACGAATTCCATTCATTTCATTTGTTTATTTATGATGTGTTTACACCACAGCACTTTGCGGCTAATTATAGACCCGGGCTTTTTGGTCCCACCAGACAGCTAAAAAAAAGTTATGTGGTGTTAATGTATTCATTTTTTTTTTTTTTTTTTAAGATAGAAATAGCATTTGACATTTTATGTTTTTAATATTGTTTTAAGATGTTACCGTTCGAGAGTAACAGTTACCTATCGGTAAAATTTACAGTTTACCCCAGATCCGTAATAAATCTTTCATTTTCTGTCGGCACTAAATACTTATATTGCATTACGTGTATTGCTTTAAGATCCTTCAAATAACAATTTCACTACAGCTAGAATGCTACTTTTATGAATTTGAATTTCAGCAATGATTTCTTGAAATTTTAGGGCGTATAGTAAACTAATCACGAGAGCGACGGTGGCAGAGAGTGCAATAAACTCTTCCATTATGCTTGCTCAGAACAGATCTTTATAAAAATGGTTTGGGGACATTGTAGAAAAAAATTGCACAGTGTGTGTGAATTCCTTGCAATGCATCAGTAGAATTTGATGAGATAAATTTGAGAAGATAAAATGCTTTGTGATACTTCTGAGGGTCTGGTTCGTATTGCATGCAAATTTGAAAATGGGACTGTTTCCCATCACAAATTAATCTATATTCACAGTGGGCATGGATATGTGGAACTCTATTTGGCTTTTTTGCATTTGCTATTAGCTCTTCTATCATTGGAAATGCAAGCTAAAATTATTTAGCTTGACTATTTCTAGACTCAAAGCCCAGTCAAATTCGGCCAAGAGTCTACACGCTGGAAGGATTTCGTTAATGGTGGCTCCTTTGGGAACAAGGAAGACAGCATGCAGATTGAAAGAGAAGGTGACAGGAAAACCTAGAAGATTCTCTTTCCAAGTCAGACAGTGGAGCAAATGAACAGCTTTTCTATTCTAGGCTACTGCAAAGAAAGTTTCCTTCAACTCAAACCCCATTATTCACCCCTAGAATTTGGCTTGTCCTTGAGCCGCCATCTTATTAAGTTTTTCGAAATCCTCCCACTTGTCCAAGTACATATGTAATAATGCCATCTAGCATGGTGGTTTCAGGAGTGCAGCGATGCAGTACGGTGCATCTGACATGGAAGACGCAGGGGAACACTGGCCTGGGCTTTGAAGGTAATGAGGCGGAAAGACTGAATGGTGTAGAGCGGGCCAGACACTAGGAGCAGAGCCATGACTGAGGTTTCCACTTTGAGACACTTGAATCACAGAGTATTGATCACTTGTCAGAAGGAGAAATAAGTTTCATAGACCCATTGGACAGATAGATTCACAGACTTGTTTTCACACAAAGGAAGTCAAATCCTAACACCCAACTCGAAACGGAAAACTTTTAAAAAACACACCACATGCTAGAGCTGAACAATCGTTATCGACTTAAGGGGCTATTGAAATCTGCTGCGGTAGATTGAACTGATCAATTCAAAATATTGGATTTAACTCCATCGCTAACGCGCTTCCGCTCATTTTTCAAACTGCATCGCTTTGATTATATGTTGTTATTAAGACGGAAGCATCTTTCTTTTTAATCATCTAGTGGAATTAGGTTCTTTGTCACTGTTTCTGTTCTGCCTGGACGCCAGACATGCTGTGAGTCAGGGAATCTGCATTCATTGCCAAGTAAAATAGGGAAAAAAAAAAAACAACATATTGTCAGCTACTCATCAGACCACGGCCGTCACATTGTTCAGAACCTAAATATAGTAATCCGATCTCTACAGAAACCTCCCATAACTTCCCTTGATGGCTCTCTGCTTCCGAGCTCAGTGGTCATCATCACCATTTCTAAGATAGATGGATATACTGCAGTGGCACAGACCAGACAGCACATCAAAGGTCATTATCCACTGCAGTAAAAAAAAAAAAATCGGTATAAAGTCACTACTTGTCTGCAAACCCACCACTGAGAGGCTAACTGGTTAAGAAAATCAAAATTGTTTTGAGCGAGAACGCGCCTTTCACAGTGAAGAGGAACTCTTTAAAGAGGACTTCATGGCTTCCACAATAACGGCTGCTTCTGAGCTGCTGTGTTTGAATATTATTCGAGAATGTTTTCAACAGTCATGAGTTTATACGCATGCTGTGCTTGAAGACGGATGGAGAGTGAGGAGGGAGGACTGAAGTGAATCGTATAAAGGAGTCCTCACCGCTCAGGGCTGTGTGGTGGGGGGTTTGCCCTTCCATCGTGGCCACTGTGAGCGTTCACGTTTGTTTGGAGCCTATCCCAACTTGTACATTATTATTACGCCTCACTTTCAGCGACGGGTTTGCCGGGATGTATTCAAGATTTCAGCTAAACGGCGTGGCAGCTTTAAATCGATTCACTAAAAGAAAATGGTCTGATGAAACAGTGAAGTGTGAGCAACATTTTTTTTCTGGATAGATCTAAACAATTCCAGCTTTTTCTACAGAGCTGTAGCAGTAGAGTAGGTTGTTCTCCCACTTCATTATGCCTCGATAGGTTCTAATCAGTAATGTCAAGCAGTAGAGGGAGTAGTAGTTAACGTATTGCATTTTTAGCCAATCCTTTCTGCGATCAATCGCAGTAGTTTTCTCTTGCACTCCTCTGCAATGTTCTTAGCAAAAATGGCCTCTGTCTGTTTTTTTTTTTTTTTTTTTCTGATGGATATAATATATACTAATGGTAATTAAAACACTCATTGTCTGAGCCGAAATGAATTGAATAATACGAGAAGATTTTATTGATGTTTGTTTGCCCTCCAAAGTGCCACATCCATTGTGACTGGCAAAGTAATAAAAGCCCCAGAAAGACTTCATGCTTCCAGAAAAAAAAAAAAAAAAACTCGACAATCGAACAGCATGACGTGTGCTGCGGAGAGACATTCTTGTAAGACACAAAACTATTATCCCTACAACTACTGCACTAAATATATTTTAATGAGTTGGAAACTTACTAGCCTATCATTTCAGCTTCCCGCCTTTCTCAGGAATAACAGAGACATGACTGCAAAACGCATCAGGTTTTTTAATCATATAAAACATACTTATTTTGCCGACAGTCTTATCCAGACTCATGTAGATTTTCCGAAAGAAAAAAAAGAGGACTGATTTCATGATTCGGTACATTTTGAATGTGAGCTGTAGCCAATGGCATGGAAAGAAACATTACATTAACGTTTTGTTTAATTTGGCATTGTTACGCGCACTGAATTAAACAACACACCTTGAAAAGTGCAATAAGCAAAAAAGAAATTAAAACAAAAAACCAGAAACCTACATAAGTGTAGAGAAGAGATGGGTATTGATGAGTCCGTCCATCTTGATATTTACTTTACAAGACGGCCGCCGTTCAAACGAGTGAGAAACTACCAGCTGCCATCGCTGCCATGCCAGTGAAATTCTCTGGACATGTAGCCATCTGCACGTAGCAGTTCTGTGCTAGATGGGGAAGAAAGGGCCCATTTTGGCTCTGACTGGTGCCGAGTGTTAATCCTGAGCCATGTAATTACAGGCACAGTGATTTTCCTATAGTAAATTAGACGATGCTGGTTCAGTACACAGCTTTGCATAGCTAATATCCTTTCTCTAAGACTAGCTCTGGATGCATAAATCATTGTTTTATTTTTTATTTTCATGTCAGAACAAAATCTTTTCACTCTGCAGAGCTTCCAAGATAGAGTTGTCCAGCAACTACATATCTATAGCATTAATGGTAACAAAAGAATAAGCAAAACTTATTCTGTATCGGTCAGGTATTTTCCTTTGAGGCATGCAAGTATGTTCACTAATTAGCTTGCTGGTTCCGGCAAGCTTATTGCTTGGCTTCTCTCAATTCCCTCATTGGTTTGTTCGTCGTATCCCTCATTAGACTGATGACCGTGAATCCAGAAACATGAACAGGACCGTGGGACACATAGCCAGACAGGGAAGAGGACCTTAATTTGGGGAAACGGCGTCCTTCTCAGGCCGAAGAGCTCGGGTAACGACGAGACCACCAAACCGCAAACACGAAGCGGGCGCTTGACAGGCCCAGAAGAAAGCCAAAAGAACGGGATGAGGAGAGAAAGGGTTATGCTGGGCTGTGCAGGTTGTGACTTCTTCTGTCGGGTTACAGACAAACGTGGAACACTCATTTATACACATTCTTAGGAGCAAGGGGCAGGTGGAATTAATCAAGTTGTCAAGCCTTTGTCACCTGACACTCCTAGCCTAGATTCGCACGAACGTGCTAATTTGGTGGCTTGTTCGCTATTTTTTTTTCCTCACTCGGTCCATTAGTCTGTGTGTCGCTTACTTGAGTTCGTTTGCTGCCTCATTGTGCCTCACCAACCAGCAGGTGCATACGATGTCTTCCTCACCAGCTTTCCATGACTCCATCTGTAAGCATTTGGCCGATAGTATCCCTTGTGGCTGTTCTCCAAGAAAATTCCGGGTCTGAGGCGTAGAAGTCAAACACGTGGTAGGAAATCCAGTTCACTCGTCAATGTTGTCTCTGCTGTCGGATCTTTTCTGTGGTTCTTATTTGAATACAGATTGCTACGTGGCCTGTACTGCATTTAGTCTATCACCTAATTGCCAACAAATGTGTATGTTTTTCCATCAAAATCATAGTCCGATAAGTATAAGTGAGAATGGATCCAAGTGAAATATCTGTACTTTCTGTTTGGTTTATGTTGTAGGCATGTCATTTCATAATGTATATCTTGAATTTCAGGCTTTTTATCCTTTCCGCTGACTCGCTACATTGTCACCCTATCATATAAGGAACAGGTTAAGAAAGTGAGTTAAACTGACAAATACTCAACCCCCAGGTGCTGAATGTGATGTACGGCAGATGCAATAATCGCACCAAGTCTTGCATCGGAGATGCATTGCGAGAGCTGGCTTCCTTCAGACTGCTGCTCTAATTTTTACATATTTGGGCAGCGTTTGAAGCACCCCCCCACTTCCCATTCTTCACCTGTTTCATCCTCCGCCGATCTCCATAACAGCCACTGAGCCGGCTTGAATGTACATCACTCACTCAGACTGCGGGAGCCTAAAGCTAAAACAAAAGACCTTCAGATGTCATTGCGTGCTGTCTTGCCCACGCAGATTGGTTTTAAAGTGAGCTTTCTAGAGGGAACGCGAGGTGAAAGATGACGGCTTCTGGGAGCCAGAGTCTCAGCTTCAGGAAGGACACTCGAGGGTCGAGATGCATTCTATTTTCACTCACAGACCATCCTGCTTGAAGAGAAACTGCAGCACCGGCTGAAAATATGGTGTACGGCATGATATAAAGTTTATAAAATGAAAACCCGAAGCAGGATAAACAGATTAAAGCAGATAAGTGTCGATTGTAGACAAAGTGTTGTGTTTGTCGTTATTGCATGTTCCCAATGGGACCAGAGAACACAACTGTGAAAACGGGAGTCAAAATCTTCTGTGGCTGACGAGCTCAAAGTAGTGTGACAGATTCAACTGAGGCAAGAAAGAATAATATATTTTAAAAAGCCTGCTATCTATATATACTCCTGTTTGGGGCGGTGGGGGGGGTTACAGCATTAAAATATCCCTCAGGCCAATATCGCCCACTAAGAAATACTTTAATAACGTTAAATTACTTGATCAAAATATAAGAAAACTTGCAGCACAGAAGAGAATACATATTATGTATCTTAATACTTACAATTTTCTTTGATTTTCAAAAGTTATCTACATATTATGCAATTACAACTACATCGTGAATTGTCCCGTGGTGGCCAGATGAACCTAAGCGATGTTGGTGTTCGTGTAAATCACGTCATTTTAAACCCTTTTGTTGTGCCAGTTTGTCGTCCGCTTCATGTAAATTCGAAAACTAGTACAGCCATCTGAGCTTCACCGGCTCCTTTCATATGGTAATCTGGCAACTCAAAACATTCAGCAATTGTATGCCAGATCACTTGTTGGGTAACTGTTTATGTGTTTGATTTTGAACAAATACGAAATTATTGTGCATTTAGTCTGTTTGTTGCTGTTCAAAAAAGTATTAGTGTTTAATGCTTGGATGGCCATCTGATTGAACGGTCAGGGGTTTGACTAAGATAAACCTGTATCTCTTCTTGGTGTTATAACTATTGATTTTTTTTTCCATACCACTGAACGATAACTGATGCCTTTACAGATATGTAGCCCCTTCAGAATTTGCTCTTTATTAAGCTTGATCATCGTTACATGGAAATTCAAATCGATGCACCTTAAAGTCACTAAAAATAATTATACACAAAAACAACCTTGGAATTTCATGACGATGGACAGTAACCAAGCACACGCTGTATTAATACTCATTACTACGTAGTGATGGAAAAACACGGCCTGATTTACATATAAACGGACTACAGTGATGGGAAAATCACTAGCATTAATTGGTAGTTTGAGATACTCACACCCACCACGGGTTCTGAAGCCTCATTTGACCTATCCCTAGCTACAACGCATTCAACAAAAACGTTGACATCCAGAGTGAAAGGATCAAGTACTCTTAAAACTGTTGTCTGTTAAAAAGTACGGAACAGGAATGTTCACATAGGACCAACCATCTCAAAATCTTCTTCTTTTCCGACTTGTTTTTTCTATAGTATTAGATAATGCAAGAATTATAAGCAAGCAGCGATTTCATTTCTGGCTAACCTTTCATGACCCCCATTTGCAAGCACAGATATTATTTTTTTTTACGTTTATGAGAATAATTGGTCAGGAATGCTCACCATCAACTTATGAAGAAGACAAATGAATTTAAGAAAGACCTGCAACCCTAATTTCCATAACAGAAAGCATAGCATTTAGCTTTTTAATCTCTCGCCATATTTGAATAAGTCTGCTAAGAGTCACATACACAATTAATGATCCCAGTGGATTTGCCAAAAACATTATAACCCTACATCTGCAGAATGTGCAATATTTACACTAACTTTATTTTATCAAATGCTGCTATTATCGGAAAAGACCAAGATGAAACGTTGATATTTGAAAGGAATAATACATTTGTCTCTTCATAGAATTA
Source organism: Gymnarchus niloticus (assembly GCA_009936485.2). Taxonomy (NCBI): domain Eukaryota; kingdom Metazoa; phylum Chordata; class Actinopteri; order Osteoglossiformes; family Gymnarchidae; genus Gymnarchus; species Gymnarchus niloticus. Next base: position 26,657,217 of record JAACJT020000001.1, on the reverse strand, counting down.
ATTTAAAATAAATCACTGGTGGAAGTATGACATCATTTGGAGATCTCCCACTCTGCGCGTGAATCATCCATGCATCCGTCTTCTATCAGGACTTTCGCAGAACATGGTCGCAGTGAGTCTGAAGGGGAGAGACACCCTAACCTGGAGGAGACACAGACCTTCATGCAGGAGAAACCATGTGGCAATGCCAAATCATACCAGATTCCTGGCTGCTCGTCAGCCCAGCTAAATTTTGGGTTAGCAGAACATTTCCGAATTTTTTTTTTTTCTTTTTTAGGTTGTTAGAACGTTTGTGTCCAGTTTTCTGGACGTTCCAGGAACATTTTTTTTTAGCAAAACATTATTTTATAAACGTTCCTACGACGCTCTTTTTTGGTTAAGTTTCCCAATCCATGTTTTAAGAACATTAGAGGAACGTTAGTAATATAACGTCGCAACCGAACCTTTAAAGAACCTAATGAGAACGTTATTGACAGCTGTGGGAACGTTCCCTGTTTGCTGGGAGGTTAAACACAACTTTTCTTTTCCAGGAATCTGTCCACTGAAATGCTGAATGTTTTGTTGGTTCTTTCTTCGTTTTATGGTCACATTGAAGTGGTGAAATGCCTTATTGAGGCTGGGGGAGTAGCAGAAAGAAGGTGTACTTTTGGCAGGACGAAAATCCAACCCCTATTTTCTAAAGCCTACTCAATACTCACTTCCATCTGTCTTCTTACCTGATCGCTTGGATTAAGTATAAACTTTGCATTATTCAAAGGAATGGCGACAATTTTCCATTCATTAGTTACCGTCAGAAGTGCTTTAGCAAAGGAGAAAAGCGGAGGTCACCACTTGCAGGGACACTGCATTCCGTCGGTATGTTGCTCTGTAAAAGAGAGAGGGTGGGCCTTGATTACAGAGCACGCTCGGCTTTTCAGTGTACATCCGCACGCTCTGCTCATTTCCTTGGGTAATTCCCAGGTGTTTCCTGGCTTTGAAAAGGCCCCTAATCCCACCTGCATGCCATAATTGACAAGGAGATCTCCTGTTACCCAGTGGGCTCGTCGTGGGGGCTTCCACTGTATGTTTTTTGAACAATAGGGACATTTCCATTATAACAGCATGCTGCCTGGGTTAACCCATGTTGTTACACTGCTGCTCATCCCTCTGCCTTTTAAATATTTAAAGACTCTTTCAGGCCTTTCTGAAGGTGGGAATGAATGAGCATACAATACAACCGAACCAAATAAACAGATAAATAAGTCATTGCAGATCAACAACTTTTAAACAGCTTTTCATTTGCTGGCATATAAGTGTACCTCTGCTAACCAATGAAATGATATTTCAATAATTGTTTAAAATGCTTCAGATGGAGGGGCTCGACGGTTATAAGCGGTCTGAATCCCTCCCTTAGCATGTCAAAGAGTCAGACGGAATGCAATGCACAGGTTTACTCAGGAATATTATAAATATGTATGTGATACATGCTGTTAATAGAAAACGCATTGCCCTTGGTGTCATTTTCTCCATCAACATGATCTCTATTCATATAACCATAAATCACAGCTGGTAGGCTCTATTCTCAGATGTGCCAAGCCATGGCTGGCAAGATGCTGGCTCTAATTGAAACCCAAGTCCAGTCTCCCGTTCCGAACACAGCCAAGAGTAGAGCATTCTTCTCTAGTGGCCATTCCCATCTTTATCGTTCAGGCTTCCTATTACCTGCCCTGAGCCTAGAGATAAAATTCCATCAGAGCACCACCGGAACGCTCTGTTCCAGCGACTTGTGATGAATTTTCTAGCGTGGCGTTCCCGCCCGCGTCCCTCCATCCCGTCTCTTCTGCCTTCGTATGCGGTGCCACGCTCTCCCAGAGCGACGTCGCTGAGCCGGTCTTAAGCTGTAGCGGCCAACCCTGCTCCCAGGGACGTAAATTTGTAGCACTGGAAGTCCCTTTAATGGCCTCTTTTCCTGGCTGTACTTGCCTTCCTCTCTTAAATCGCATCTCTTTTGCGCAAATTCAGTTTGCTTGCCTGTACCTTGAAGGAGAATGAAGTGATTTATCGTTTCAGTTACGGAGTCTTACTGTCATCTGATCACTCTCATTAAATGAGCATCCATCTGTACCGCATGACCTGCTCGGTCCTTCTAAGAAATTTCATAGTATCTTGTAAATATCTTTCGCTGCATACCGTGATTCCAAGCAACGTGAAAAGTTTTTTTCCAGACTCAAAAATACCTTCAGGTACCTACATTGCTGGATCACGGCTCATCTGAGGTTATTAGTTGATTGTCTGAGCAGCATTTTTTTTTATATGATTCAGTATGTTCTGAGTTCGGAATTGCAATAGGTATTTCACAGGTTATTTATGACAACTAGGCATTGCTGGTGAAACCAGAATCAAAGTTTACATAATCAGACCCCAGAGAGGCTCTTTCTTCTGAACATTCGGTGGATTCTGTTGTGAAGTAAATTGTTTTCCTACGGAAGAGTTAATATTGCACAGCGCAAATGCATTTGCATAAAGTCGACTGCTAAGCAACAAATATGATAAGTGAAAAATTTGGGTACTGCAAAATCGGCAGCGATAATTTAAGAGTATTTATCAGCCCTAGTTTTAAATTTAAATGGGCAGCGTTGCTGTGTAGCTGCATGAATATCTGGGGTGCCGAGCAGCCATATTTAAGATTTGCGAAAGTCATGCAGCTGACAAGATTATCTTATTCTGAAAAAGTGTCAGAAAATGCCATGCACTCATTCATGATAAATGATATATATAATCAATTATCTGAAAGCATTTTCCATTTCTGCTCTGACATCCAGTAAGTCAGTTCCCTTGTTCTCAGAATTCAAATTGCCTCCCGCCAGCTCTACAAACATCTTTATACCGTTAGTCCACAGATATGCTAGAGGAATATCTGCTGATCTCAGGTCCCGAAAAATGCATCCTTTCCCTGCGATTCGTGAAACCACCCATCGCCTAATGCACACCTCATCGTACCCATAGCCACGGAGGCAGTGGCGGGTCATGCAAGCCTGCAAGCCACGTTTTTGGGACCGTCTTGATGCATAGGCTTTGGACGGGCTAAGGCCTGTGGTACGAATCACTATCGAGCTCGCATAAGCGTTGTGGATTTTTTTTTGCGCGAACCTCGCTTAGTGTGTTCACGCATCAACTTTCTCCCCCTCAATGTACGTCGTTCTCCGATCGCCCACTCCTCTCTGCGGCTTCCCTGCCTCTGCATTAGTGCCTTCATCACTTGGAGAGCTGACAGCGCATCCATCCTGACCGGCTCGAGTGCTCTTATTGTAAGCCGAGCTCCATGACAACTGTAGTGGAATATTCCCCGTAGACGTTCCAAATAAGCTGTGGACATGTGTGGAAAGGGACAGTAAAAAGGGCTACCATAGAGCGGGGAAAAAAATATATTTAATAAATAAACTTGAAGAGTTGGGCAGACATTTTTCCTTGGTCTCGAGGGTGGGTTCAGCAGGCCATTTTTCAAGTTAAATGAAGGATTTGGGTTAGATGTGGAAAACCCGCGAGATCCTAGCTGGCATTACAAACACAATGCTTATCTGTTCAATGTAAGTGCGAGGGGGGGGGAAGCAAAACAAATAGCAAGCTTTTGCTTGAACAGTTTGAACTGCAGCATGAGAATGTTTTCATGTGAAACGTCTGTATCACAGATGCTAATTAAAATCACTCTTGCATAATAACTGTAAATGCACAAAACTCAGAGAAACATCACATGGACCTATCAAGACGTCTACCAGGATGGTCACCTCTTACTGTAAAGTTATTTTAATTGTACAGACCTAGTCGAACGGCAAACTGAAATAGATTTGCCTGCCTGTCCTTATTCCCTCTCAACTGGGTTCGGGGCAGTATTGTAGGGTAGCCCAAGTTTGCCAGAGGGGAGGTCCAAATGGGAGCTGTGATCAAAAGTAGGGCAGAAGGGGACTGCATTGTACAGTGGGAAGTGAGCTCAAAAAGCAGCTCAAACACATGACAGGCGGCTTTTTAAAAATTCACATGTACTTTTAAGCTGCCGGGATCTCACTATTTCCTATGTGATGTAATTTAAAGTCCGACCCTCCCCTCCCCTCCCCAAAAAAAGAGTACCAGGGAGCTGCAAGTGACTGCAACACAAAATAAAACTGTGCTTTCTGCAGAAGGACACTGAAACAGTGCTATTTATCATAGTGGCAGAGTGTGAAAGGTATCTGTGTATGCTGAGAAGTACACCAGGTAGCCAGAGCAGCCAGAGTCTTTACCGCCTCTCTGCCATCGCAGAACGGAGACTGGAGGAATCGGCTTGGCACGAATGCCTTCGCCTTTTACCTCACACTCACGTCGACCAGGGCATTATGTAATATTAAGATTTCTCCATATTTGATGGCTCCATCAATTCTGTTTTGTACATTCGAATGACGTGCAAATCATAGGTATATAATTGCCATCCGGCGTCAAGCCACGTGCACCACGATTTTAGAAAAATGAATAAGTCGTACATGTTACAACTCCAAGCCTGGCAAAATGAAATGTCTCTTTGTGCCGTTTTTATATTCAAAGCTGCCACTTTTAGCAAGCGTGTTGTTTTTCTGCTCTCCCGCTTACACTACTGGCTATTTTTGCGGGAGTGATTTAGGTTAAGTATTTTAGTCAAGGGTATATCAGCACGGCCTCTTCGGGGACGCGAACCAGGAATCCTCGTGTTACAAGCTCATGCCCTTTGCCACCACAAAACAAACAAAACCCCCAACGGAAAGAGTGAAATACAGCCGGCCTCAAAGTCCGCTAGGCCCTAACCGTAACTCACTACTCCGTATAGATACAGTATATGATCTATGTCTTTTGGAAAATGAATCCTTCTTTTAACTCTGGTTCAATCAAAGGGCTCTTTTGAAATATAATGCATGAAATATCGTTTTATTTGGGAATGTTACACAGTCGGTTTGAACATCCTAAATGTGGGCTTCTGATGTCATCGAAGCATTATGCAGCCATGCCTGTGATACATAAACATAAGCTAATTGTTCCTTTATATTAATACCGTGTTCCCTAATGATCATATTAATAACACGAAACTTTTCAAAACAATAACCAGACTGACTGTCCGTCGCAAGTCCTTTACAGATAAGGATTTTGACTCCAAGGACCAGATAAAGAACATTTCACGAGAAATGTTGTCCCTTTCTGACAGGGGTCACAGCAGTGTCCATGGTCTCATGTCATCATATCCTCGGCCAAGGTGTCATTGGCGTCGTGAGCCGGGACCTCATTTCCCGATGAGGTAAATGGAGAACGAAAGACCAGGCGCCTTTCCCCAGTCCACCCAGTCTCGACGAGGATGTCATTCATGTCAGCCTGAAGCCCTAGGTCATTCTGAATTAGCATAAACGTGATGAGTCAGAGCACCTAGTTCATCACAGCTCATTACTGCAATTAGGAGGAAACGACCTTATAGTCTGCAGTCTCTGTGCGACTTCCACACACAGTAAAATTGTAAATAAATTAACTTGATGACGGTCAGTACCTACACTATTTGGTTACCTCAGTTGTTGTAATTCATTTGAATAAAAAAGACATGAAATATTACACACGATAATAAAATAATTCCATTAACAAGGTTTTTTTTTTTAGATTGATAGATTCTATTTATATTTTTATAAATTATTATTATTATTATTATTATTATTTATTAGTAGTAGACTGCACTATTTGAAAATGAAATCAATGGCAGGTGGGCCACAGTTACTGGGCTCCATGGCCCATCATGAGATAGATAGATAGATAGATAGATAGATAGATAGATAGATAGATGTACGTACAAACATCCATATATAGAAAAACATCTTCATGTATGGAAAAAGACAACCACTGTTTAACGGCCGAGTTAGCTAACTAACTGGAATGTCATTTTTTTAATCCTCGTAGTGGCAACCCGCCGGTACAAAAGGCACCACAGGACGATTGATGGTTATTCTTATAGGGATCCTTTAATGTTATATGAAAGCATCAAATTCAGATCTCCGCCCTCTAACAGAACGTCTGTGTTAGCTCCACAAGCAAGGCTAGGCCTATCCTACTAGACAGTCCTTGAAAGCTAAATCGTACCCGCCAATTGTCAATGACATCTGTGCATACTTTTAATGACAACTGAAATTAATTAAGAGTTACTTGTGCGTTGAAACATAGACGAAAAAAAAAAACAAAACAAATGTCATCCGATTCATTTTAACCCCCTAAGGAGAAAAGATGTTCAGTAAATCTTTGCCCAGCCGTTGGCAAGCTGATATGAGTTTAAAACAAAGCACAAAAACAAAAATCAAATGAAAATAAATAAGTGAAGAAACAAATAAATAAATATCCTGCTTTTTAACATTCAGCATTGATTGACTTTGCCATATTGTTGCCTTAGCATAAAAAATGGATTGCCTTTCAAGTATCGTTTAAAAGACTTTGTTTAAATTTGCCTGAATAATCACTGTGAGTAAAGGTGGTCTTTTTGTCACATTGGATGAAAACTTGAGTTAAAATTCATCAAATGTGATAAATGGCCAGATGGTATGCGGCTACATCAAAAATGAGAAAACGGCTGCCTTTAACTCATGTCCACGTGAATGTTGTAGCATGATAACATGCAAGCTTGCCTGTTCCTTACACCCCTGAGCCAAATAGGCCACATTGTGTCTCATTGAGCTGGATTAGTGGCCTGAGTGAGACTGAATTCCACTAGTAGGGCTTAAAATCTGATCTTCTTAGCTAGCAAGTCACACTTGATAGAAACATCTGCTAGACACGGGTTCACAACTGAGCACAAGGAACACAATGGACGTGAGAAGGGGCTCAGTGTTTATCTCCTTCCCCGCAGAGCTCTGGTGGTAGGGATCTGCTCACTGAAGCAGCAGGAGAGGGTGGAGGTCTCCAAGGCTGCTGCCTCACAGTGTCAACGCTGTCCTCCTGGCCAAGTTCCAGGGGAACGCATCTGGAAGTTGAAAGATGCAGACCACAGAAGGTGCTCACCTAGGCCCAGGAACGCAGCCAAGAATGAGAATGCAACGTTTCCAAAAAAGGACCACATTCATTCACGAAATTTATAACTGCCCATTTTTAGACAGTAGCAGCAAGTTATTAACATAATTATTAATGTTAATTTAAGAGGAATGTTTATTGATATTTACAATGCATGGATCGTTTGACTTTGCCACCATAAAAGATTTTATTTTTTAATTTACCGTATGTATAGATAAAACTAAGAACAAATAAATGAACATTAAATTCATGGGTCTTTTTAACTGACCTTTAATAATAATTTATTTTTTATGCTGTGTATACATGTGTATTTATTTAAATATATCATGCACTTTGGGTAATCATCTGCATGATTTGAGCCAGATGGTGAAATTTTGTTAATGCTTACTGAGATTATGCTGACCAGGCTTTCATACCCATTATGATTACTGTAAGGCAGGGCTGTCTCTGATACCAAAGACCTAATTTTTAACTTGCAAAAATGCAACATTGCAACATTATACTATAACTTGTGATTTTCAAAATAATTTTGTTGCAGTTTGCAAAGGACAGACAAGATTTGATAGCAAATTATTTTACAAGGTTTCCAGCTGTTCCATAAAAAATCCACTGAGTGTTCAAATCAGTATTTCAGTGCGTCTCAGCATACTCAGAATCCACTGAGTGTTCAGATCAGGATTTCAGGGCGTCTCAGCATACTCAGAATCCACTGAGTGTTCAGATCAGGATTTCAGTGCGTCTCAACATACTCAGAATCCACTGAGTGTTCAAATCAGGATTTCAGTGCGTCTCAGTATACTCAGAATCCACTGAG
>JAACJT020000001.1:26614107-26642054 GCA_009936485.2 Gymnarchus niloticus | reverse complement strand
GCCACGTGAGGTTTGATTTCAGGAGTGCAGGTTAGAGGTTAGATTTCAGTAGTGCGTGTGATTAGACTTCAGTAATGCCAGCATGAGATTGGATATCTGTAGTGCCCATGTGAGATTTGATTTCACAAGTGTGTCCGAGACATTAGCTTTCCGTACTGTGTGTGTGAGGTTAGATGTCAGTAGTGCTTGTGTGAGGTTAGATTTCTGTACAGTATGCATATTCTCAATGTATGTTGGAAAATTTCAGCAGTAAATATGAGTTTATAATATTTCAGTAGTGTTTTTGAGATGGTTTCAGTAGTTAATATGAAATGGTTTACTAGGATATTCGTGAACATTTTCAGTTTCAATAGTATACATGAGGTTTTTAGTAGGGTATGTGAGTGGCTTTCAGTATAGTGTATTACAATAAGTGTTTCCATAGTTTATGTGCGTGTAACTTTGCATTTTGTCCTATACGGTCCTTCCATAAAATTCTCTTGTGGGCAGCGTAAGTATGGCATTTCATTCATTACGAATTTGAGTAAAGACTAAATTACGAAGAATCTACAGCTAACTTTTCTGCTGCACGATCCCCTTTTCTGAAGAAGTCTAACATTTTGGCGACATTTTGATTAATGGATGAGCCATATTTTATGCACACTTTTGTTATGTGCTCTCAGTCTTTATTATTAACTGTAATCCAAAAAGCTGTTAAAAATTTAACTTTTCAGTTTCATAATGAGGTATGTCGCTTCTTCGTGACTTAATTCTTAATATTTTTTGGAGCTTGAACAGATACAAGCTACCAGCCAATTACGTTCTGAGTATCTGCCAACATGCTTGGTGGGACCAATTAATTTCCAGAATTTTTTTTTACAGGTTGGAGGTGAATAAAGTTTTAACTGGATTGTAAAATATCTGTTATAACTTTTGGAATTACAGCTGGGGTGTTGCTGTGGTAAAGACTCTACCTCTTGCGTCCAGCATTATCACATCTGTAAAAGGTTGGTAGAGACCTTTACTAACCCTACAAAGCTGCCATTTTTACTTGTTAATGTCAGGCTTTGGCTGCCCAGATGTCTGCTCTCTCAGTTGACTCTGCACAAATCCCAGATTTCTGGGTTTAGTGGCCCTGCCTCCTCTGTATACTTGCATCTGACTTTCTATTAGATATGATTTATGGGAAATAGAGCTTCTGGGCCATCGTGATTGAAAAATTCTCACAGGTTATTCTTCCTTCTCATCTAACATCAGACCCTTTGTTTTGGTCACACTCGATGAGGCAGCTAATCAGTAATTTGCATATTTTGCATTTTTAATGTCGTATGATGTCATATCTGGGGTTTAACCCTTTCTGGCGCTGTATACAATCCATATGGTGTTACGTTCCATATGTATAACCCGAGATATAGGAACATTTTTGGAGTCACTCCCAGACAATAGAAAGCTGACTTTTGTTTCCTGATGCTTTCTGCACACAAAAAAACATTCATCAGTGAGGATCTTGCAGGGAGGAGGGTGATGTCAGACCTCCTGTGGACTTCTGGTCTTTTATAAAGGATGCCATTTTTTGCCTCCTGTGTCTGTCTCGCACTTATTTCACAGTATACCTCTCTGATGTGCCTCACAATAAAAGGACCATTTGATCGAACCCCAGGTGTCCTGAATCTCCTACTGAATCGACACCTGAGAATCTCCACAATGGATCTCTATCCTCAAAGATGATATAAATATACATGAGAAAGGTTATGTGTTTTCTGTGGCTCCACTTATTCGGCTCTTTAGCATTAAAAAAGTCAATATTATACATGCTTCAGCTATGCTGGCAAACATAGATTTGAGGCTGAGTGGACTCTCATGGGTTTAGATGTAGTTCCACTTTTTTGGATCTGCTATTAAGCCTGTCTTTTTCAGATCGGTGAGTGTAAAGAGGCTAGGATACCCCATTCTTTGTACAGTGGGAGGTTGCTGCACAATTTGTTATAACAATAACACAGTAGATGGTGCCTTTCAGGATGCAGTGTACAATGCCACAATCAGTTGAAAGTCTAGCTAAATTACTTAATAATTATAGGCTCTGTATATGACAGGTGTGCTTACAATGTACCAGTGTGTGAAAATCATAATGCAACAGCTATACCTCTTAAATAAATGACCAGAACAATACAGTGTTGGAAAATAATTTTTTAGAACAAACTTTTGCCTGCAGTCTCACAGCTGTAGTATTCTGGTAATTCGGAAAGAGTGCACCCCACTATTGTGTTTTCTCAAATAGGCTTCGATAACAAATGCCAGCTGGGGAGAAAAAAGAAAGACAATGAACAAACAAAAAAACAAAATAATGAACAACCTGTTTCATGTGAATTTTGGCTTTGCAAGTTCTCTTTTTACTCAGATCGAATCTAGTTAAACACCTTGGCACAATCTCACATTCTTTGCTCTCCAAGTAAGCGTCATTGGCTCTAGTGGTGAGGGAAGGTGAAGAGTTTAGTTTAAAGAGACAATATATTCTAGTAAATGAGTCATCTTTTAGCTGCATAGGCTAAAGGGTCAGAAGTCAGTGAACTTACTCTGTGAAGAGATTCCTCCAAGTCTTCCTGCCTAATGTCTGTCAGGGCCAGAATAGACACCTTCATCTGGCCAATCAGTGTCTGAACATCTGCCAGAAAAAGGTCAATCTTCCTTATACAAAGAGAAATAGCTCTTAAAATATTTTCCTTCAGCCATGACCCTGTACTGGATAAGTGGGTGTGAAAGATGGATTGATATTTTATTTCATTCAGGGGTAGAGAGGATGCCTTCAAAGTCAGGCGACAAGCCCATGTCACCTGTGCCTTATTGCTCATATGAAAAACCGAGTTCTGTTTTTTTCTTACAGCCCAGAAAGTGTACCTAGGTTTCAACCCACAACCAGTCTGGCCTCTTCCTGTGTGTCTTCCTGTGTGTTTCCCTTGTACTGAAGCTAAAATGGCTGTCAGTTGTTTTCATTCCAATTCACCCTAATGCTCAATAAAGTCTCTAACCCTGACTCCCAATCCTGGTGTCACATGCTTCTGCATCTTGCCTGGGGAAGAATGTTTCCTCTCAAAAAAAAAAAAAAAATGACTGCGTTCAAAAATTTTTCAAATAATTATTTAGGCACACACAGCAGCCGCCAGACACACTACATTTGTTTTTATCCAAAGGAGCACGACTTTGCGACCAGACTTTGGGATAAGGTGCACCTTTTGGAGTGATGCCAGTGGCCCCAGCGTTGTTGGTGAGGAACCCAGCTGTCGGTGAAGCTGGGCGGTCCCCAGTCATCGCCGATGTTGTCAGAGGAGCGGTGGTTACTGTGGATGGTGATGGAGCAGCAGTTCCCCTTCCTGCTTCTGCTATGGTAACAGGTGTGACTGGAATAGGCAGAGGGTCCTGTATGCAGGAAATATAGGATTTTATGCTGTGGAAGTCTTGAATATGTCACAAAGGGACCGTTAGTGGTGTGGCAGCTAAGGAACTGTACTTAAAGATTAGCTGATGTTACATGTTAGAGGTTAGTATGAGTATCAGAGGAGAACACAAAGAGAGTGTGATGGAGAATGTGAGGTCCAGGACCACAGGAAGGATGTTCAGGGCGGGGAGAAGAATCTGACCTTACAGGCCCTCAGGTAGTCTGAGCAGCAGTCTATCAGTAACACACACACTTCATCACAGTAGCAGGCATCCCTCTTACAGGAATGGTTTGTCCCAGCACAGCAGAGGATGGGTGGATCCAAGCACCCTGCTGCAAAGATTTTTGGGTATTGTAGTTTCTTTTCTTTTTTAAAAACCAAAAAACCTGTTATGTAGTCCTTGGTAACACTCCACAGCTAATTAGCTGATTCCTCCTCCACCACTATGCCTCACTACAGCGAGTAATAAGAATTCATAAGGACCAGAAATGGATTGTCTCATGCTGTAAAAACCATATGCACTGTACACTCGGTACATGAGTAAATTAATTTTGAAAACAATGAGAATAGGAAAGTGTCCGTTCCAAACCTTTGTGTCAAATATTATTTGTCGTTCTAAAAATGCTCATCGTTTTCTCCCAAAATTTTTGTGATTAATTATTTTTTACACTGTGAAATGTGTGAACATTTCAGTAAGTCCATGGCTGAGTGCTACAGTGTTTGTTGTACTTCATCCATTTCATTACTGCTTATCCAAGGCGGGGTTGCACTATAATATCCAGGGCACCACTCTGAAAGCTAATCCTTAGCTGCTTAGCTGAGATTATTTATGATAATGAGCTTTTGCATATTTTGCTGTTTGAGCCATAAGTGATTCAAATGAAACATTAAAATTTTAACCGCCCGAAGTATATTGTGGATTTTTTTCTTTTTTTTCCCTAAGCCACTAAAACTACCATGACAAGAGACATGGAAACACAGACAACAAAACAGGCACGAACCACATCGTCCACTATAACCTCCACGCAATCCGTGCAACAGCTTTCTGTACTGTGGGAGGAAACACTAACCATAGAGATTTCACCGAATGCCTTACATTTTAGTCTAACTTGACAGAATAACGTTTACCTGAAGACAACTGTACTCTGGGCAGAAAGAGCAGGAGGGTAGTAACCACAGCGACAGTCCCCATCCTTTGGTCTGATCCAGTGTGGAGCACACAGATACATCCATCCAACTTATGATTTGGCTAAAACATTCTGCCTTGTTTTAAAAAGCCCCACCTTCATGGAGACTTTTTAACAAATGTGATCATGAGTCTCAGCTTCCTTGTTATTTACTGTCTGGCGAGCTGTGATGACAGACATAGCTACATTCTCTGATGTCCCATTAAATAATCCCCCTTTTGTCCTGTTTCTTCTTATTTGAAGCTCGTCCAGCTCATCCCCCCCTCCCCCTCCTACCATGCTCACATTTAATGAATCGCTCCATTATGGTGCGGTTTCGTGTTTTGTAACCCCGCTCCATGCGATGCTAGCGTGCTCATGGGACACTGGTAAGATGCTGTTCTCCGTGGTAACTCACATGTCTCACAGCTTTACAGTATGCCGACTTGCACAGCTGGTAAGACACAGCTGAAAGATTTCTGTCTCTCTCTATTCTGCCATTGGGATCTGAGACATGAACCTTGGCCACATTTAGCTATTTAATTATTACTAATTAGTTGTTGTTATGCCAAGAATTATAATTACTGCAGCTTGCAACTCAATTACACACCTGCAAATGTAGCGTTAACTAATAAGAACAATACAGCTGTACTAGAAGCAGGGGGCAACCCCATTGGCTGTTTTGAAAGTCAGGTGATGATGATTAGCTGTATGTGATTTGTTCCCTGCTTTCCAGCATTTTGCATAAATTTACATTTTTCCCAGAAGCCTGAAGCTTGGACTTGTTTGAGACACTCAGTGAGTGTGTGTGAGAGTATGTGGGGGGAGGGGTGTTTTTTTGTCTCATACTTGTGGCAGACTTTCCAATAGTCAAACATCACATATTGTCATTTGATTAAGTCAAAATTGAACTATCAAACTCATAAATAAACATGGCACCAATTGAATTCTGTAGGGTGGACTTCCTTGACATATCTTAATCAAGTGCTGTTACACTAACATGCGGCCTGGAAAAAAAAAATTGGCTAACCTGAAAAACAGGTTTTTCAACATCATCAGACCTTCTCTTACATCTGCTAAGTCATTCTCCAATTACTGCAAGAGTGAAACACGAGTCTCAGTCAATGCATGAGATAAAAACACTACAGATTAAGTTTTATCTGTTTTATTGACTGTACTGTGTGTTAAGCTGTGATTTATATTGTTATTTTTCATATCTAGGATTCCATAGTGCATTTGCATCTGTGATCTTATCGGGGCATGTAACAAAGCAGAGGGGTCACATGTAAAAACCGTTAAGACCATTTGTGTCGAATCAACAGGTGAGTGATTGCAGGGGGTGCCTATTTTGTATGCAGGTTCCTACAGAATAAGGACTTGAGTGTGAGTAGTTCAGTTGGATGTGTGCTTACTTCTCTAAGAGATTCAGCAGCGGTCAGACTAAGGACATGTGGCGAGGGGGTGTGGTAACCATTTATTCCAGTACGCAGGAAGTCACGTCTTTCAGTGCTGACTTTGTTGGTAATGTTTTGCCTTGTCTTTGTTCCCTAGGTTTCCTATAGCTAAAGGTATTTTTTCTTTCTTTGCAGGTTTCAGAACAGGAAGTGAGAGAAAGAAAGCCCCCCTCCACCATAATGACAACGTTTGCATTTTTATTTTGCACATTTTTTTCTCCTGATAATGGGAATTTCCTGGTAGCATGTCACGATACACTGTTTATTTCACCTTTTCTACAGAAGAAGACTCAGAAATCTGCTCTCAGGAATGTAGCCTTTACACAGAGGTGAGGTATTCAAGTGGAGACATCTAATCAATCTGAACAGTGGGTTTTTTGTCTGTAGTTATGCTAGCTTCCATTTGTTTGAGGGTGCAATGTTAATTATATGCTAGCTAGTAAGCTGCAGTCAATAAGACTTGGAATCCCAGAGCAGTTTTATCCCAAAACTACCCCAGAACTGTTGTTTCCTCTCCTTCTGGTTGTTTTCTACACCTATCACGTTAGTGGTTCTCATTTATGCATGTTTTGCTGCTGTTGTTGTTTTGTATTCTGCTGCTATGGGGGACCTGTGTTATCAAGAGCACTATAAACGTGAGACGAAATGGAAATGAATCTGCCTACTATCACCATGTTTTTACGGTGCACGGTTGTATTCCTTTATTCTGAGTAACACCTTAGATAAAGTTTCTTGTGCCCTCAAGGACAAGCTGAATTTTATGTCTGATTGTTTGATTTATTTAAAAAATTGTTTTAAAAGCATTCCCTTACTGCCTGTATGGAACACTGATGTTCAGGGCCATTACACTTATTTTAAAATAAACATTAGCCGAGTCCCAGCCATCCATCCATCTAGGCTCTACCCAGGGTATCCAGGAACCATTCCAAGACAGCATAGGGTAGAAGGCTAGGGTACAGCCTGGACAGGACAGCAGTCAATTGCATGGTATCAGTTTAAGCTATTCAGTATTTCAATCCAAACAACGTCCTTTTGACCGCATGTCAAACCTATTACCACAGACAGGGCTCAGAGCTGTATTGGTTAAAAGTAATTGCACAAATTGGCAATTCACTCTTCAGATTTTATACCACAGGTTGTGTTAGTAAAGTCATGAAGATATTGGATTGCAATGTAAACGGCACCAAGCCTGTTGTCCCACTAAGAGAGTCAGTCAACCAAGACATTTGGTAACAAATTCAAGATAAGCGTGCCTTTATAGATGCTCTGGTATTTTGCGATGCAGTATCTGACACATATCTTTCATCACAGAGGCAGTCTCAAACAGGAAATGTTCTGTCTCACATGGAAAAGTAATCGGTACGTTAGTACTCTTCCAAGAACACTATTGTCAAAAAATGGAAAATAATTATTCTGTTATGCCACACAGTATCATTATATGCATGAGAAAAGTGTCTTGATGGATTAGCTGTATATCCATTTGACATTTGCTTGAAGACTCCTGTATTTTGCCCAGAAGCAGTAGAAACACTGGATTCAATTCAATTCAATTCAATTCAATTCAATTCAATTCAATTTTGTGTATATAGTGCCTTTATCAAGGAGCATTGTCCCAAAGCACTTTACATAGTTTACATAGTCACCAGAGAGTAAGCTAAAGGCAACAGTGGCAAGAAAAAACTCCCTCAGGGTGAAGCCAGACTTAAAAGGAAAACCATCCTCCTCTGTCTGGCAATGGTAAATATATATAAAGTTCAATAAGTTCATTAATATAATATAAAAACAGTGAGGTAGACCAGTTAGATAGACAACAGTGTACTGGAGGAGGCAGTCAGGTGATCCAGTTGAAAAGCAGGTTTGGTGGCTCAGATGATGCCAAGCCGGTCAGGGTGGACAGGTGACAGGGAGGGAGGGCACAGCAGGCCAGCAGACAAATGGGGGGATCTCTTGAATCCGGACTTCCAAATGGAACACCCGTTATAGGGGCATGTGGGGAGACAGAAAAATACGTGAGCAGAACAGCAATTTAAGATGGCAGACTAATTGTAATAAGATAGCTAGAGCTCTGAATTGACTGTATATAGCCGCATGAATATGATGGAGAGCCTCATAGTTAATACCTTTAGCATTCCCATCATGCATTGCGTTGCTTGGTACGGACATGTTCCCAGAAGCACGTTCCCATCTTCCACACTTATAATTTCAGGAGAAAAGGTTCTGTTGGTTCCACCTACGCCTCACCACTCGTTAATGTCAGCTGCAAACCGCATTACAAAAGGCAGCTGTCGGTGCAGAGAGAATCACGCTCTAGCTTGGTATGATGTCTGAGCCGTAATCAAGGAGCCAGAAATCTTCAAAGCCAGAGTTCATATTGGCGGCGGACAGCCGGCTGCATTTTACTTTGCAGTTGGCATTTTTCTGGGCTGTTTTAAAGGGGCAGTTTAACAGCAGGGGTGGCTGAGCTGCGTGTTAGCGTGTTCACAATGTGGCACCAGCCAGTGTCTCATGGAGAGCCTTCAAGGCGCAGACTGTATTTGTCATGCAGAGAGGGTAGCAACCAGAAATGAGACCAAGGGTGGTGCATCAGGAAGCCAGGAAATGTAGCTGTAGGGGGAAGCAAAAGTTGATATTTAATGGGGTTTTAATAAAAAGTTCTCTTATACAGCTTTCCCAGGCTGAAAGTGGGATTTGCATGCTAATCTACTCCTCAATCCAGCTATTACTTCAGTTTGTATGTGTACATAAATCTTTTGCCAAACACAGGACAAGTTTCTTAATTATTAAAATGTACATTACATATTGCAGCACTGCGCAAAAACATTTACAAACCCCTCCCTGAAATAAAAAAAAAATGAAATTGGTGTATTTTATGTTTTCTTCACTTTGTATGCAGTACCGGTGTGGACTCCCTATATAACATGCTGTTCCCAAAACATATTACCTCAAATATGCAACCAGAGTAAGCAGTGGCTGAACAGTTAGCCTTCGCATGATGGGTTACAGTCTTCCGGTGACGGGATCTGTTGACAAGCTGCCGCAGAATTGGATCTGTGCTACAAAACACTTACTAGGAAGCCTCTTTGGTAAACAGCCTGCGTGGTGCTGGGGGATTTCCAAATAACTTACTGCACAGAGAATGCCGGATATGCTGGAAGCTTTAGCTCATTTACCAAGTCTCTGTTACCGTGGAGGCATTTTGTGTAAATCAGGGCAAGTAGGATGTCCTGGAAGCCATTGTAGATATTTGTGGAGTGTTTGTTTGTATTTACTATGTCGATAGTGTTAAACATCCATCCAAACAGTGTATCCTGTAGAGGGTCACGGGGGCCCTCATCCGAGCCAACATAGGGCATAAAAGGTGGGTGACACCCTGGAAAGGATGCCAGTCAATCACAGTTCACAGTCACACACCCAGTCACACCTTACAGGGAATTTAGAAAAGCCAATCAGCCTGAAGCCCATGCCTTTGGACTGTGGGCGGAAGAGGAAGCACGGGGACAACGTGCAAACTGGAGGTGTGAGGCAACGCTGCTAACCACTGAGCCACTGTGCCCTCTAGTGCAGAACATAAACAATGCAAAGGTGGAATTCCTTAACATGACATGTCCAGTCACTTAGCTCCTCCTCCCAAGACAGTTCCACCCCTTTTGTCACATGCCCCGTAGGATTCGTGACACATACTAACAGACTAGATCATTAAAACATCTGCAGCATGGCAAAGTAACAGGTTCCACTGAGCAGAGAATTAGCTAAAAAGAATATGCCTCTCGCTGTGTACATGTTATTAGGGGATGGCTGCTTCACGGCTACTCTGTATGCCTTAGAAACCCTCTCACCCACACAATGGGATAACTTTTCAATATTCAATGGCCATGCATTGTGGTCTGCCTCTGTCTTTGACGAAGGCATGGGGGGGTTTGCTGCTTTCACTGGACCCTTTTCTCTGCTCTGGGGTGGTGGGGGAAATTAAAAAGAACGTTTTTTGTTCCTTTTTTTGTTTCCTATAAACCCTTTTCATTACTGTTTTTTTTGGGCCAAAACAAAGCACACACAATCCATATAGACTGGGGCATATGTGTACACTTACAGTGGAATTTCTAACCTTGTGGGGACCTTCTATTCATTTCTATGGCCCTAACCCTCATCCTAACTATGACTCCCTTACCCAGTGCTAACCTTAACCATAAGTAACCCAACAAAATGCAAGACTTTTGGCTGTTTAGTTTTTTTGATTACATTCATGGACTTGTATAAAATCGAGTTTTTCCTTGTGGGGACTTGGAAAACGTCCCTTAAGTTAAAAATGTCCCCAAAACATAATATTAACATGGTACACAGACACATAGATGCACAAACACACATGTTTTGACTCTACATAACCAGGTCATCCTCCTCTCAGTAGAACCATAGGAAGTGTGCCCCTGCTTCTGGAGTTTCAAGCAGCCCTTGCTGCATTGCCATGAACTGGATTAAATAGTCTTGCTGGTGCTTCTGTCCAAAGAGTTTTATGTAGCCTACTATATGCAGATTATTCTGCTTAAACCTTTGGATATTATATTGGAACACTTAGCCACATTAAGCTAGTTAGTTCTCCCTGTTCCCTGTGCTGTATGCTGTGGACACTGTCTATGAACATTGTCTGTAGAATGTCTGTGGGCTGTCTGTGGTTTCTTTCTGTGAGCTGTCTATGGATGCTGTCTGTGGTCTGTGGTGGGCCTGTGGCTCTGCTGTCCTCACCTGCTTCCCTCCAAAAATCCAGAGGCGGCGCTGAGTAAGCAGAGATCAAAAAAGACAGAGCTGCCTTTTCAAGCTACCAGCAACACAAGCACAAAGCAGATTTACCAGTTATACCTGACTTACCTCTGACTTGACAGCGAGAGGCAGAGGGACATAAAATGACCTGATTGAAGTTACACGCAGACCATGTTGCCTTAGGCTCCGTATTAGGGATTCTTGTTAGAGCTAGTGCGGACTTCTGACACTCCAGCAGAAAAAGTGGCCGGTCAATCTGCTGTGTTGAACCTACCACCGTGTTGATGTGAAATGTGTGTGACATGGCCAACAGCGACAGTGCACCTCAAGAAATGATCTGACTGTGTGTGTGTGTGGGACTGAGGCACACGTCCGTGTCTGGCCGGTAACAGAATGATTAGTCCTTCCCTTCGGAGAGGGCTCTATCTTCTCCCACCAGACAGGGTCTTCAAAGGGCCACCGTTTCTCTGGGCTCAGAAAGGATTACGGACATTCGGGGGTAGACACGATCCAGATGGAGAAGAAGGAAAAGTGAATGTGTTTTGGCTAGGGGATACGACTCAGGTGATGTCAGTGTGGTGGTTTTATTACTGATTTAAAACAAACTAAAACAAGCTTGTAGAGTTCAAACATCTCAACACACAGAGGCATGAATTGTGAGGGGGTTTGGGGGTATGAATGGGTGTAGCCCGGGTAACTTAACCATAAGTATTATTTTGTCTTTAGTGTGTTTATTAAGTCCTAGCTGTTAAAACTAGTGGAATGCCTTGTTGACCATAAACTGTCCTCTTCTACGATGGAGAGGAAAAGCAGAAGTCACCGTCGTGCAGAAACAAGCAGCTTGTGATTAAAAATGCGTTTTGCTTGGCAGAATAACTAAGGGACTGGCATCGCATCCAGGCTGTACCCCAGTCTTCTGCCCTCTGCTGCATGGGGTCGACTCCAGGTCCCCCGTGATCCTGAGGGGAAGGATAACCGACAAAAGTGTCTGTGCTCATAAGCATTCCACATATGTAATAAAGACATATATGGATAGTTATTTCTGAATATCATTCACTGTTAAAGTATTTTAAAATGTTAGGTTCAACATAAAAGTTTGTTTCTTTTCTGCATGCATGTGTATAACTTTATGCAGTCTATCTGAGACCCTATCCTAAAACAGCCCTGGGTGGGCCAATAAACTCCAGAACTGGAAATGTGGCTAACAACTGACAAGAGGTGGAGAATGAAAAATAAACTTCTCCTTTTTATTAGATGAGTGAAATGTGTTCCATTAATGCCCTTTAAGTGGAGAGAATAAAAAGAAAAAGCAGTCAGATTTTTTATTCTCTTGTCCCAGTATGTATTTTGCCCTGAATAATTGAAACGTACCGTCGTCAGCATTTTCTGCCGAATTTAGCGGCACGTATAAATAAACTCAATGGAGTGAAGCCTCTCTGCTCGTTTGAGGATCCATAACAATACGTCACGCAGCTAAAGAGGCACGCGGGAGATGGGAGCTGTAGGGGGATTCCTGCTTTACGCTGCATGCTGGGAAACCGGGGTATGCCATCGCTCTTTAAGTGCACTGCACCATGCAGAATCCCACCTGAGCAAAGGGGGGTTTTTTTTGGAAGCAATTCAATATTTCACTACTTCAGAATCTCCGTATTTCAAATACTTTAGAATTTCAGTATTTCAGAAGGCTGACAGAATTACACAAGTTATACTCAGGTCAAGCTGATCTGACATTTTGGTTATTTTGATCTTATAGGGAATTGAAAGTAAACAGGGTGGTTTAGTGTTTAGCACTGTGGCTCCACACTTCCAGGACTGTGGGTTCGAGTCCCCGCTCTCGGCATGAATGTGTGTGTTGTGTGTACCTTGCATGTACCCCTTGAGTCTGGATCCGTTTCCTTCCAGGATTTCCTGGACCGGTCTCGCTCATTTTGCCTCTATTATATGTGTGTGCCCTGTGATGGTCATGCATCCCATCATAAGCCCCAGTCTCACTGCGACCTGTAATGGGATGGATGGGTGCTTATGGAAAATGGAATAATAACTCTGTGGAGAAACGCTCAGCTACTATTACCCTTTTGTTTTTTTTGTCTGGGTCTTTCTTTGGATTGGTAATGCAAATACCAGTAATCTCACAATCAAGCTTTTAATTGCTGGGATTAAAAATGGATGGCTAGCCTATTCTGAATGCCTTTGTAAAGCTTTTAATAAAGTGGAGTGATTTGACAGACTGAGTATTGCTCTTACCCTCAGTGCCTGCGGGCAGCTTGTCAACAGGCACTTTAGTGCTTCAGAAAGGCGTCCACAGAATTTGGTGGTTCAGGTCACAGGAGAGTTTCTGCAGCTGTAGCCTTGAGCAAAGTATTTAACTCTGCTGCAGAACCCGACATGGAAGAGATGTTCCTATAAGCGTTTGCAAGCGTTTGCATTTAATTCTGCTGATGTGTTCCTAATGGTCCTTGGTTCCTTGGAGCAATATTTTGCAGAGGATACCTCCTGTTCAATCTGGGGAATGTCCCGGAAAGTTCCAGCAAAATGCACTGCCGTCAGAGTCAGTCACCTGGCATTGTCGTGCTGTGCCCAAGTACCACCAGAGGGCGCTCCTTCATCGGCTGCTTGTCTTCCTCACCTGTGGTTGATTTCCCTAATTGCTGCCTTATTTATCCTCGGTGCCCCATCTCTCCCTGTTCGGTCATTGTCCTTCTGTTCCCTGTTTTCCCTGTGTCTCTGGTCTTCGTCCCGAGTAAACTTTGTTTCCCCGCATCCCCGAGTCTCCTGAGTTTTCTGTCTCCGCGATTGGATCCGATCCCAATTCCTCGTGTGACAGGCGTGTTTTGTTGATAGTCAACCCCACGGCCAAATGAAATCTGTATCCACGGATTGAACCTCCCGACTGTTCTTCATCAAACGTCAGCTTGGTGGTGGCAAGTGAAACGTGTGTTATTGTAATCGCCTCATTTTCTCATTGGCATCACTTTGATTCAGCTGTTTGTGTGGGACAGAAAACGGCTTATGCAAGAGTCAGATTGGCTGCTTCCAAATGTCATTCAAACATCAGTGCATCCCACACATAAGGTAGCAGTGAGTGTAGTGAAGTATATAGAGGTCTCCTGAGAGAGTTCCTTCTGGACCAGCAGTTCACGATGTGTAGTTTCCTGAGACTCTGGGATAGGTCATCCTCACAAGGTCTTCTAGAGGACCATATAAGGCACCACGGTTTACGGAGTAATCCCATAGCTGCAGCGGAATATTCTGACTGGTGTCATTCAGGTTAAGTAGATGTACAAGAGCAGCACCCTCCGGGGATGGTCACCATTGGTGTGTCTTGCCAGGGGTGGACTGCATTGGCATGGCCCTGGTGCTCAGCGGTAATTAAGAATCCCGGAGCCTAACTGTGTGAAATAAATTGGTAATACCCCCCAAGTTTAGCATGCAAAAGTGGTAAGGGATTTTTATGCAGCAAATGTGTGTTACATTTTCATCTTTTTCATACCTGTATACTAAAGTCCTTTTACATTTTAACAAAAGTAATTTTACCTGTATCTGCATTTACCTGGCACTGCACCCTATCCCAGGGTTCTCAGTTAAGGCAGAATCAAACCCCAACAGGAGATTAACCCTGACCAGGGATTAATACCCATAGTGAATTAACCCTGACAGGAGATTAACTCCGACAGGGGGTAACTCCCACAGTGAATTAACCCCAAAAAGAGATTAACCCTGACAGGTCCTGCTGCTGGTGGCAGGAGATTTAGAAGTCTCACCTGGTTCTTTTCACCTCCGATGTGGCGGTAAAATAAACACATCACTCTAGGTTACTCCAGTGTTGACTGTAGGTCAGTTGGCTGGTGTCCAGCTGAACAACGTGTTGTTTATTTGCCCAATAAAAAGGAGGCATTTCTTTCTAAAGAGCTCTTAAATGCATAGAAGAAAGCAGAGTATTGTGGGATATTGTGGGTAATGTGAGAGGATGTCTTTCTTTAAAATTCATATTGATTGTTATCTTTGAGTGTGGTTCAGGATGCAGGGAGGTCAAGCATCATTGTGCTTTCATGGCTGCCCCTGTCTCCTCCTCCCTCTTCTGGCAGTGCCATGCATCTCGATGTTTTTGGAGATAATGAGCGTGGGTCCTGTCCAGTGTTTTGCCCAGGGGAGTGTGGCTTTTTGCAGCTTTCATTTCATAACATCCCTTTACTCCCCAGCTCTAGTGCGGAGGATGACTCACTGAGAAGGGGTGGCCTCCCAATCACTGCCAGAAGGGGGCACTGCAGCTCTACCAGAGGAATGGGAATCTGAGCCAGGAAATTCTCCGGTTGAACAAAAATGTTAAACAGAACTGCTGAGGAGTCCAGCACAATCTGGGATCTTACAGAGAGTGAGGTGGGCCCTCGGTCTAACAAACTGGCCCAGCCATGTGGCTTTTAGAGCAGCAGCTTGGAAACACAGCTAAGAGATACAGCACAGCCCTGGGTCTCTCCCGCAGGTGTTCACTCATTCCATAGCACCTGGCCGGCCCCTTTCCTTTGTTCATACAGGTATTGGGGTGTCTCGGGTCGGAAGGGAAATGAACTTGGAGACGGAAAAAGGAATCACTTGTCATCGTACGATGACTTTAGCTGAAGAAGATCCAGCTAGCTGTTTGACTCACACTGGCCCAGTCACTCACTATGGGACATTTAGAGATTCCATTTAGCCTAACTGTGTGTCTACAGGCTGTCAGGAACCAGAAGTGCTCAGAGGAGACCCAGGCATACACAGGGCGAACGTGCAAATGGCAGACACACAGAGCCAGGGCAACCCTTGAGGTCTGAGGTATTGCACTGTCTAAATGCCTGTGTTCTTTCTATTCCTTTGTTTTGCAGGCCTGTGGGAGGCAGGGTAAGAGTTTAAAATGTTTCATCGTCTATGTAGGTACGGTCCGCACAAACACAAAGACTGTCTGGCGAGCACTTATGAACCAGCGCTGATGTTGCCCTTCAGAGAGATGCGCTTGGTGGTGCTTCTGGTGAGCGGTGAGGTGCTTCAGTTCTGCTTCCTCTCTCCTCCCTCCTCTTGCTCACCGAAGGGCTTTTTTTATTCAACGCCGCACTGAGGAACAGGACCTCTGCTCCTGCTCCTCTCCCCGTCTTCCCCTTTGAATTATCTTCTCAAGCTCTTCAACGAGGTACAAAATAGCTGGGTGCTAATTTCCCAGCTTCCCACCACAAGTTCATCGCTGCAGTGTCACTCCACGCCTGTGGATCGCGTGGTAGGCACTCCTGTTATGATGGCGAGAGGGATGAGACAGGGGACAATAGAGGGAAGAACAAGGAAGGAAGGAGTTTTGTATGCACACAGACATGGACGCATAAATATACAAAGTTCAACTACTTCCTGTGTCCCTGTACAACTGACCAGTTGAAGAGAGCCTGGTTGAAAAGTAGAGTCCAGGTCTGCTGGAACAGCAAAGTGATGCTCAAAATATTAGGGGCAAAAGCACATCCCATTACGTCTGGAGAAGAAATGTATTTATGGGAAAAGGTCCCTAAGTGAACTGATAGTGACCAGAAAAAATAAAATTGTTTTAAAACTTCACCTGCACTATTCTCCTGCCATCAATCTTTTCTTTGTTTTATCTGACTCATCTGTCACAGTAACTGTTTAAGTCGCTCTGGATAAGACCACAAGACCAAAAAAGTATGGAAGAAGAAAGCACACAGCATCAGAGGTGAGGTGCTACAATGGCGGGTTTCAGTTATTACTTGTGAGGTAGCCTTACATTGCTTTGTCCTGAATTCCATTTGAAAACCGACCCCCTGAGCTGGAGTGGTCTATGATGAGGATGGGGATGGGAAGGGAGGAGGTTTTGACTGACAGTTGACCTACCTCCACGAAGATGTAGCTGAAGGTATAGCAGGAGACATCCCCCAGGGCAATGGGTGATTCTGAGACATGATGGTACAAAGGAGGGGAGCAGAAACATGGTATGTCTCAAGTGGCTGTTGTCATTACAAGTGAATCCTGGACCCGGAGGGAAAACGAAAAACAGCTGAGGCTGAAAGCAGTTTGCTGTTTAAGTACCTAAATGAACTAGATGCTTCATTAGTCCAGATTAATTAAAGCTGTAGTCCTCGTTTTACGACAGACAGGAAGAGTCCTGTGAAGACGTTATACTTCAGAGACTGGGTTGGCTCCTTATTTATTTGTTAAGCATATGCTGTAAAGCTCACTGGTGCTGCTCAAAGAGGACATCCTGACAGAAGAAGGACATGGAAGTGGCTTTGGTCACCACCAAAGGCTGTCTTTTTCACCTGGAATGTCATTCTACCCAGGCTGTCGTTTTTTGGATTTCCAAAATCCTTTGGTTTTTATTATTCTCTCACAACTCTTTTTGGAGAAGAATTTCTACCTGTACTATGAAATTATATGGGGGTAGTGCTAGACTGCGAGGTTCTCACAAAGATGTCAGTAGCCAAACTGTCATCTGCTCGTGCCCCGGACGAGACTGTGGTGTTGTCACATTGGCTCTATCGATTTGCTGGGGGCCCCGGGGCAGGCAAAGCACAACATCATTATAACTCCGTTCCCCTCAGGACCTCCACCATCTTTGCCCCACCTTACCCCCACAAGCTCCTCTGAAGCTTTTCAGACTATGTCCAGCTGACAGGGGTTAATTATGGGCCACGTTGTATGATGACATGTGTGTGCGTGTGAGCCACATGCATCTGCACACTTCCCAATGCCAGCTGGCTGATGCTCGCCCTCTTAATGACACGTGAAGCCATTTGCTGTCCGCAAATCTTACCGCGAGTCACGGTAGAGGACGGACATGGAAAGATGTGAGATTTAACTACTGGGTTGTGTAAATGTTTAAGAATACAATCAATCTTAGGATATCTTTCTCACTTTTTTGATAAGATATACCACGATCTAGCGTGTGAGTCAAATGGGAGATTCAGCAGCCTAGATGGAGCCAGGGATAATCAGCAGAGGGTGGTGCCATGATACTGCCGGGTGGGGGTGCATTCAGCTTACATCTGCACGCCTCTGGGAGGATATTCAGATGTGCTGTGGCCAATGGCTGGGGAAAAGGGGGACAAGACAGGCGAGAGTGAGGGAGTGAAGGGGAGAGGCAGAAGGAGTGAAGCGAGGAAGAGGGATTGAGATGAGGACAAGGAAGGGTTAAGGGCGAGAAGAAAAGGGTAAAGGAGAGTGAGACAAGAGAAAGAAAATAGGGAGACAGGAGGAAAGTAGGACTGAGACAGAAAAAGAAGGAGGGACAGAAAATGGGATAGATAATCAAAAAACAAGGCAGAGCGACACAGGGGGATAGACAGGAAATGAAGGTGTGCTGAATGCCATATGAGGCGGGTGCATTTCAAAGTGGCTGAACTTCCGCTCTGCAAGATGAAAAATCTTCAACGAAAAGTATGCTTCACACGGGCTTTGTGACTCCCTAATACGACCAGTTCAAAAACACCGAAGGATGTGCACAAGACGAGGTGAATAATTTCCCGCTTGGAGAGGAGTGAATAAAGGCTACATGGAGCTTGTCTTGGGTGGAACCAAAGCGAATGGGCAGATCTGGATTACCAAACAAGGGCCATATAAAATTCAAGTTAAAGCAGAGTGTCAGGGAAATGAGGTCATCCTTTTTAGACAGCTTCAAGCTGGCAGCCATGTTTAACTTATTACCAAGCTTATGTTGACATTGACTTCAGAAAAAGGAAGAAATAATCACTCTGTTTTGATTCTGAGCAAGGCAGATCAACGTTCCTTCAGGAAGGTCCATGTTCCTGCATTGGTGACATTAGTGGTGAATTGTGATTTGTTCTCATTATGTTTTTAGCAGGTGATATTCATTTTCTGCTGTGGCTGCAGATTTAGACTCTCTTCTGACCACCAGTGGTCAGACTCTTTCTCAGTGTTTGAATCTGGGGGGCTTTAATGGAGTCTACGAGCCTCACTTTCCATTGAGGAGAGTCTGTGGCTGCAGCATGGAACTTATCACCAAGGAGATGGTATCCAAAGCTTGATTTATGCGTTCTCTTCTGTTGTTGGGGTTTGCTGTGAGTCACAAACGTTGGTAATGCATGTTCATTAACTTCAGTTTCTTAAGGTCAAAATTAGCATGATCTGCTTTGGTGAATTTTCAAAGCAGTCAATAATACATAATTTCAACGTTGCAGAGAACAATGCACGCATTGTGCTTTGTTCCATGAACGAGGGGGAATCCACTTCCAGGGTGTAATAACACTCCTGAAACATCCAACCCTTGTTACCTGCGGTTGCTTCCTGCCATCATAGTCTTCTGATGGTTGCAGTTACAGGATCTAGTTGGTCCAAGGTCAACCCTTGATTGTGGCTCATAGCTTGCTTGTCTAGTTAGTCATAACTGCTAGGTTGATTTGATGAGTTTGGTTTGTTTGTCTGGTTGGTAGCTTTAACTGCAACCTGTGGGGTGTGCTATGAGACTAGTTTATGGGCTTAGCTAGGTTTCTTGAGGCTTACTTTCGAGTTTTAGTTATTGCGAACCCTAGCTCACAATCGTAGTACCATTTACCGCTGACTGCGGCAACTGAGGTTAGTTCATCTGGCTAATTGAGTTAAATCTTTGTAGTATATCCCAGAGGTCAATATCTCTTTTTGATCAGTGTTCTTCAACCGCTGGGCTGTGAGGTGAATGCCCTCTTCTGGTGTCTGGATATCTGTATCTAGATGAGCCCATAATGATTAATATATGGGAGTTGAGGTTGAAAAGCTTTGAAAACTCCAACTTTAGATGATCAAATTCCTGCCTTGGGCCCTTCCACCACCACACCGGTGTCCCATGTAGTTCATCTCCACCTTGGAAAACCCTGCCTATTTGCGACACCAGTCCTGTCAATGCTGGGTACCCTCATCTTCCACCTGCAGAGGGATTCGATACGAGCAGAAAACCTGGCAGGTGGTGACCTGACTTGGGATGCCTGCTAGCTTACTTCTGTTCGTCCTTGTTCACTTCCCCATTTCTAGTAAAGTGCATGGATTTATTGGCCAGTCCCTCCTGCTGTTTCCTTTGTCTGGCCTGGCATAACATTCATCCATCTTCTCACTGTTGAGGTTGCTCAGGGTCATGCTGCTCCTCCGAGACAGCAGAAGGCTGGGATGCACCCTGGACGGGATGCCAGTGATGTAGCAACATCGGTAAATAAATGTAAGCATGCATCTGATAACCTACTATCTAGTGGGATCAGTAAGTTTTTGCAGGTTATGTTTCCTGTTTTTCATGCTTGCTACAGTCACTTACTTGGGATGCTAATATGGCGGAACCTTTTCCTCATGACTTCAGGGTGGGATGGTTAAATACTGCTCTGTGTTTGGATTTTTGCATGTTCTCCCTGTCTTGCGTATGTACCCTCTGAGTACCGTGGAGGTCAGGTGAACTGCCACCTCAATCACCTGGTCCGTTGTGTATGCAAACACACGTTCTCACATTTCAGGAAGTGGTTGCTGCGGTTCTGGGTGCTCGTTTCTTTGTGGTCTACTGCTGGCTCCACCCCTGTAAATCAAGGAAAAGGTCAGCATGCTCTAGGCTTCATGTGGACTCTTTGAAGTTGCCTGCACTCTGAATTCAGTTGTGTTTAATCTCGTCTCATAGACCCAGGAGGTATCTCCTCTAACTGATCTGGGCTGTCTTTGTTTTTCTTTCTGTTTTTTTACAAGTTGGCCTTCGTCTCCTCAGTAGACCCAGCCTTCATCTTCCACAGAAATGAAAAGACTTTGCCTCCCCCTTCCCCCCCAGCGACCCCTCCAGGCCCTCTATCAACCCTCCTCCTCGAATCTTGTTTTGTTTCTTTTCCTTGGCGATGAGAAGGAGGCACCACACAGAGAGGCAATCTGATGTCTCCATAACAAGAAGTCTCGGCCTGCGAGTGGGAATGGCTGGTAGTGGGGGGTGATCTTCAAGACTTCCTCACTAGGGGTCCCTTTTAATGTCACTGGCCTGTCTCGTCAGCCAAAGGCAATCAAAGGGAGAGCAAGCCGTACACACAAGAAAGGAGGTTCTGTTCTCATCTGGTTATGTCTGCTGGCTAGAGCACCCCTCGGTGTCATAAAAAGACATCACTGATCATGTACAAGAGGTGTCGACCATCTCGATAACGATTTATTGCCAGTGTCAAATGGAGCTTGATCCTTATCTCTTTTACTTTCCCTAGGGGAAAGATAGCTCTGTATATGGTTACAGCACAAGTTAAGGATAGTTTATAGTTCATGTACTAATGCGGGTCGTACGAGCCGTGTGGACAATGTCATCATTTTGATGTAATTCCGCGTGGACGCAGGTGACCACAGGCGGCGACAGCGTGCGACCCAAATTTCTGTCCACGCAGCCAAGGGCACACTAATCCTATGCAGCAACCAATGCCACTCACACACAGATTTCGTTACACAAGTGTGTATATTGTGCTCGATGGTGAGAGTATTAAATCCAAATGGATGTGTGTAGAAGTAAGTCCTGGCCTTTACATCTAGAAGGTGGACTATCAGCACAAACGCTCATGTTGACATTGTAAAAAATGCAATGTCAGAATATTAGATCAGAACATGAAATATGAGATTTTTTTGGGATGTGTGTATATGGGAATCACTGGTTCTGGTGACAAGTTTTTGAGAAAATGCCACAGTGTTTGTCACTCTCACCCTACTCTGTTGATTTGAAATGTCTCACTGTCTGTCTTGTGGGATGCAATGATCAGCTCCCATAATGAAATATGAAATATTTACAATATGTGGAGCCTGATGTACTGATGTATCACTTATGCTTATAGTGTCGCACCTCCCTCCTACCTCCTCCAGGGGGAGCCCCTTCTTACCTCTGCTCTCCTCTATATATACCCCAGATCGTGCAGCCAGTCCGTGTTCTGTCACTGAACCGCTCTCTCTGTGCTCTGTTGTGTCTAGGTCCTGTCTCCTGATCCTGCCTCCCTGTCCTAGACCCGTGCTCCGTGGATAACCACATGTTCCCCCCGGCACTGGCCTTTACCTCGCCCTCAGCACCTGACTCCTGTTGTATTACTTGTTGGTGCAGTAAAGTCTGCTTGTGAGCACCCAGCACCTCCACGTGCTGTTGCCTTCATCGCCGCGCTCGGACCCAGCTCCTAATTCCGTCGTCACATACAGTGCCTCTCGTGGAAGCTGATGGAAGTGATCCTGATCTTACATGTTAGATTCTCAGGGAAGGCATCACCTGTGATAAACCATTACGAATCCATGCTAGGTAGAAATTTATCTTATGTTCGATAGTCTGGAATATAAATATTGCATGAATCTTTCATTGCATCGAAAAGCATAAATTGTTGATATTTGAGCAGTGAGGTCTGGTCAAGCAGTCCTGTGGGTCCCGGTTCACTCCAACAGTTGTGCGGATAATCTGATTATTGGGCTGAGGAGAGAGTGGTGATCTGAGAAGTTATAACCTTTCCTATGTCAGCAATGCTGTCTGAAGCTTAGCGGTAACATCAAATGGGAAGTGCAGAATAAGACGGCATAGTGCTGATACACTGTATTTTTTTTTTTTTTTACAAATTATAAAACTACTTTTGCTAGACAGCATTTAAGTTCTGTGTGTCGTGCGGTGGAGGGAGGCTTGTGCTTATAGAGTCTCCGGAGTCTCGGAGAATTGTGCCATGGGGGCATGCTGTTTGGTGGAGTTTGTAAATTACCTTCTCAAGCCTTTGTTGTAAGCGTCCTTGATAAACATGAAAGAGGTAGAGTAAAGACAGACACTGGGCACACTCAAATGAGCTGTTTCTCATCCATCCGTCCATCCGTCTGTAAATTTATCCATCCATTCATCTTCAAACCACTTCTCCTGTTGAGGATTCCAGTGGCAGCATGTTGAATGGGACAGACCAGGCCAATACCCTCCAGCATATCCTGGTTCTGGCTCAAACCCATTGCCCAGTAGATCATGGCCAGAGCAGCTTCTTTGTTTCCTATCACCAATCCCTATATAAATCCAACTTCTATTTTCCTCACCCAGTCCTTCCCCAGTCTTCAGGCCCAGATCATGGGGCCCATTTCTGCATTCCCATACCCATTTTGTAATCTCCTTTTTCCCGGCGTTGTGCTTAAACCGATCTCCCATCCCAATGTCACATGGTTCTCAGCTGCCCTTTCAGTTCGCGGATTTGTACAGCCTACATTCTAGATTATGTTAAATGCTTTCAATACCTATTCACCTGTGCTGGGACAGACTGCTAGTGGAATCTCGTATGAGTCTTGCACCAGTGTCATAAGCACATGCACAGGGTTAACAAGAAAAGAGAGGCGCTCTTCAAAGCTATGTTACTGTGTCACGAGATGTTATCGCCCAGTGACAGCTGGTGGCTTAATCATCAATAAACAGAAGCCCATCAGTGTTACACTAATGAATGTTTACAGATAATAATGGGCATAATCAACCAGGAAAAGGAAGAAAAACACATAGGCTTTACCAGGGTTTGGGGGTGAGGTTCAGATGTGCTTCTATGAAGGTCAGGATCGGTGTCAGAAAAACTGCAGCCATGCAACATGTTGAGCATGCATGGCAGTGTGGCCTGACGTGGTGATGTGCAAAAATATATAGGTTAGATTAGGTGTCTACAGGAACCAGTATGGTGGGAGAGGTCAAAGTGGCAACAGAGTCAAAATGGCGGGAGAGGTCAGAGTGGTGACTGAGCCGAAATGGCGGGAGAGGTCAGGTTGGTGACTGAGCCGAAATGGCGGGAGAGGTCAGAGTGGCGACTGAGCCGAAATGGTGGGAGAGGTCAGAGTGGCGACTGAGCCGAAATGGTGGGAGAGGTCAGAGTGGCGACTGAGCTGAAATGGGAGGAGGACGTCAACATGATGATGGAGTTGAAATGGCAGGAGAATTCAGCTCGGTGCCGAAATTTTAGAAAAGGTCAACACAGTGGGTTAAGTCAAAGCAGCAGGAAGCTGCATTACGTTGGGACAAAATAAATGAATGACATGATAGGCTAAATATAGTGGTGTAAAGATGGTGAGATGTATAAAAATCGAAAAATATTGAAAGAATATGAAGAAAAAAAATGTGAACGCTGTAAAAAGACTCCAGAAATCCACCTACTCTCATTTACATTTACAAACATAAACAGATTTTAACTGGCATGATTCTGTTTAAACATTTTCTGTTATGCCTACATTACTTTAGCAGTAACAAACAGTAGCATAAAATATTCATCTGCATAAAAGTAATAAAAGTATAAAAACATTATCATGTTAACTGAATAAGCAGACGATTTTTGTAAACTGACAGTAGAACAAAAAAGGGCCGAACGTTTTTGTTCGAGTGTGACTAGTACAAACAGCCAGAGGGACTAATTAAGAGAGCCAGAAAATGAGTAAAAGCAAAGATTCATGTGAGTTATTCCTCTTCATCTGAAACGAATACATTGGTTTTTTTGTTCCTGGCTGTTTTTTTAGCACGCTCAGAGACACAAGGAGATCTAGAAAAGAAAAATAAACCTGATCTATTTAGACGTTTATTGACGGTGGCTTTTTGCAGTATGTTCCTCTGCATTTGAAAGGCGTGGTTGTTTCCCTTTCCCTGTAATTGAGTTTACTGGTTTCACCAGGATTCAGCATTGAGATGGTAGGAGCTTCAGAACTCACAGGGAGTTGGTAATCACTGGGGGAACAAGTGTTTTCCCAGGATGGTGTGGCAGAGGCCGTTTCTGAAATTTACTACCTGTTCTCTCAGCTGCTGTCATATGGGCATCAGAGTGCCCTGGATCACGGACAACGCTCAATGAATTTACGGCAAATGTGGTGACGATGACTCAAAGACAGAGATGGAGAAGACAGGGACACTGAGAGTTTGGGCTGCTGGTGTTTTAATGGGCGGCTGGCTGGAATTCCAAAACCCTCTTTGTGATTCCCATGGTGATGCAGACATTCTAGAAACATCACTCTGGGTGATCCTCTTGTTAACTGGCCTTGTGCAGCAGTATGTCCTCAAACTTTCCTTGATAAGTCCATTTCCTGACCCAATGCATGATTTGTAACCCATCAATATTAATTTTACTTGCTGCTCGGCAATATTCGTGGTTCATACTTGAAGGACATGGCTGTGCCACTCAATGCGAGTAAGGGTTGCAGTTTCCCATGGTAACTGCCCTTTGATGTGACTACGGACCACATGCTTACATATCTCCAGCTGGTCCTGCCTATGATGAAATCGCCAGATACTTCCAGATACAGCCAGGGTCTAAAGGAAGGAATCTACCCTGTACTGTGATTACACATCTCCAGCTGGCAAACCCAGAGCAATTAACAGGATGGGGGGGGGGGCATGTGTGCCAGATATACCCACCTGTGTTACTTGGCTGGCTTATGAGCGTGAGTTACGGCGGAATTCACCCTGACGGATCGCTTGACTTTCCAGGATTTTGACAGCAGACCACCCAGTTGGCGTATCTGTCTGTGCAGGTAATCGATCTTCTGTTCTCCGTTTCTGTATGGGCTCACATCTCTGCTGAGTCTGGTCCTTTAACATTTATTTCAGTGACCTGGCTTTGTCCGTAGCCTGGACGAAGACAGTAGACTGCTCTGTGTGGGACTTAAGAAGGTGTCTTCGATGCTCTGTGGGTGCAGAACTTGTCACTTGGACACGTTGGCAGATTTCCTCAGCCAGAGTCAAGCTGAGGGCTGCCAGGAGGCCGCAAAGTGCCAAAAAGCCCAGTGGTATTTCCGCGTGTCTCTTTAATGACCTCGACAAACTGAAAAGAGTAATTAACGTCACTCCTAATTTAACGGTTGTTTGGGGCCCCCACTTCCTTGAGTCTCCACTGATTGGCTCTGCTCAGATCCCAGTGGACATTGGGGTAAAATAGGTTGAGGGGGTGGAGGGTTTAGGAACAACACTGGGCTGGGCCTTCCAAAACCAGAGGGATCTATTAAATCCAAAAAAAAAAACATTGAAATGAAAACTAAATGGTTTAGGTGTAAAGTATCAGGGTTCCTATGAATGTTGTATCCAGCTCAGGTAAGATAAGAAAAGACGATTTTATTAATCATTCTTCTCAAAAATTAAACTTTTTTTTTGGCACAAACCAAATATCGAATTAACAAATGAAACTGTTTCCCTTCCGCAGTGAATGTAAGTTTTTTTCCAGTAATGGACAGGCATTAACCTAATGGTGATGGATTGGTGGCGAACCCCTGGTGAGGTATTAATTTGGTAAGAATTTACCCAGTAGGGCCAGTAGGCTTATTAGGGCTGGGAGGTGGTGGCATGGTATTTCTGTTGCATAGCAACTGTGGTCAGATACAAAATGACA
Source organism: Gymnarchus niloticus (assembly GCA_009936485.2). Classification (NCBI taxonomy): domain Eukaryota; kingdom Metazoa; phylum Chordata; class Actinopteri; order Osteoglossiformes; family Gymnarchidae; genus Gymnarchus; species Gymnarchus niloticus. Next base: position 26,615,970 of record JAACJT020000001.1, on the reverse strand, counting down.
GTGGCCTGGAAACAGAAGGCACAAGGCCTGATTAGCTGCTGAGAACACAGGATGTTAACTGGGAATGCTTTTACATGTAGATATACAAACATGTACTTATGGCATTGAGTCCACATCAGGACCATATCTTGAGTATGGATCTTCAGAGCTGGCTCTCATTAGGGAACCCCCCAAAGTGTGCAGCGTGGATGTATTCCCTGGTAGTTCCCTCTCCAGGTGAGGAGACGTACGGTTCTTCAATGCTGGAGTGACCTGCCCATCTCCATCTGGTCAGCAAACTCCCTGTCAACGTAGAAGAAACGCCTCAATACTCAACTCTTCCGGGAATACTTCAAGCTCCTCCGACGACTGACCGAACCTGTAGCTGACTTCCTCCTGTTTACGCTCCTTGCGCTAAAATTTTTACACCGATTTCCTAACACCTTAGTCATGGCTTTTGATTGCAAAATACTTCTAAAAAGTTTACCTTGCTATGAAGATGTTGCATGGCTTCTTACTCCAGCACCAGCCTGCTTTTAATTTCTGGTCCCTTATTGGCTGCGCAGCCTAGCTGCACTCTTACACTTTAGGTACAGTACCCCCTTGCCTAGTGTAAGCTTGTGTTATTCTTGTCACGTGCTACGATGTTTAAGACAAAAGAGTCTGCTAAATGAATAAAATGTAAATGCGTTCCTATGGATGGTGGAAAATATGTCCTACCACAGTGGTGAAGCTGACACTACTGGAATCTTCTTGATGTCAAAGCTAACAAGATAAACCACGGTTGGGGGTTTTGAGGGAAGCTTTTAGCTCCATGGCTTCGCCCAGATGAAATGTCTGAATTTCAGTAGCAGCTGGAGGACGTTTCAACGCTGTCACGCGTCAGAACTTTTTCACTTGTGCACACACAAAGAAACATTATAAAGGATTAAATACCCATGGCGGAAAAGAAATCATTTTCAGGTTTGATAGTTCTGCAAACTTTCACAGTGACAAGACCTGCCCAGACACGCCGAGTTAGCATTGACTTTGTGAAACGGGTGATTTTTCTGAGGTTTTAAGCCGATTTTCTGCACAGCAAGTGTATGGTGGTTTATGGACACGACGATGTACATACAGTACTGAGGACAGTTCACATGGCCACAACATTTGTGGCTCATCACACCACCTCTGTCTTCTTACGCTACTGTATTATTATAATGGTATTCTGTACCTCTTCAAAAATAACAGAACATCTGTGCCAGCCATTAACAACAGCACCGCCAAGTTGAACATCCAATTTGCTTAATCGTATTTGCTGGTGGATTATGAGCACGAGCTGGCCCCTGGACCCGTTGAAAATCTTCTAATCGGGGTAACATATACGGAACGATTCGGAAAGCTAGACATCACAGAGGGCTCGTTAAACGAACAGGGGACAAGGCGATGGGAGCGTGTGTGGTATATTTAAACACAACAGTTCGCCTCTATGTAAACAGCAAGCACCGAGACGTGGGACTAATGCTTTTGTCATCATCATTCACTTTCGGCTGCTCCCATCAGTGGTCGCCACAGCGAATCAACCTTCGCCGTCTCTTCCTGTCCTCCGCATCCCACTCTGCCACACCCACCAACCGCATGTCCTCTTTCACTACATCCGTAAACCTCCTCTTTGGCCTTCCTCTTTTCCTCTTGCTTGGCAGTTCCATCCTCAGCATCCTTCTCCCAATATACCCAGCATCTCTCCTTTGCACATGTCCAAACCAATGCAATCTCACCTCTCTGGCTTTGTCTTCAAACTCCTCTCTAGGCACTCTGTCACATGCTATCTCTAAGTCCACAAAGACACAATGCAACTCCTTCTGACCTTCTCTATATTTCTCCATCAACACCCTCAGAGCAAAC
>JAACJT020000001.1:26590353-26614007 GCA_009936485.2 Gymnarchus niloticus | reverse complement strand
TCAGATCAGGATTTCAGTGCATCTCAGCATACTCAGAATCCACCGAGTGTTCAGATCAGGATTTCAGTGCGTCTCAGCATGCTCAGAATCCACCGAGTGTTCAGATCAGGATTTCAGTGCGTCTCAGCATGCTCAGAATCCACTGAGTGTTCAGATCAGGATTTCAGTGCGTCTCAGCATGCTCAGAATCCACTGAGTGTTCAAATCAGGATTTCAGTGCATTTCAGCATACTCAGAATCCACTGAGTGTTCAGATCAGGATTTCGGTGTGTCTCAGTATACTCAGAATCCACTGAGTGTTCAGATCAGGATTTCGGTCCGTCTCAGTATACTCAGAATCCTCTTAGTATCCGCATCAGTATTTTGGTGTTTCTCTGCATGCTCAGTGATTGCACTGTCTACTACAAACACATAGGATCGTTATACAGCTTTCAAAATGGCTCATCCATGGTTCAGCACTAGCAGAACAAGTCTTAACAGTGCAAATAGCTCCATTTGTCTGGCCGTGGTAAAGCTATGCATCTTCTCTCTATTGAGTTGATCTGTGGTTATGGGTACCATAATTCATACATTTAATGAACAACAATGAGAAGAGTTTGATTAATGTTCAACAATGATGAGAGATCCATTTTTTCTCATTTCTCATTTAAATGAAATGGTATTTTAATATTAATTAACATTTAGTGCAGTTGCTTTAATCTATTAATGTTATTCCCTACGCAGGTCTGGTATTAATCATCATGAAATTACTCTTTACTCATTAACAGCTTAGATTTGACTTTAAAAAATCCAAATATTATTTTATTATCCGGAAGTTGTTAAAAGACTATTAAAGAAATCAGCAGCTTTGTTCTTAGAGGTGTACGTTGTTCACGTATGTCCTGGTACCATATTTCACTGCTGTTAACCAAAAACGAAAAGAAAAAAAAAAAAATCATGTGGGATTTTAGATTAGGAATAATGAAAACTGTCATATACAGAAAGCAAAAGCATGGCAGAACATTAATGTAGACTGATAAATGTTTTTTTATTCATCCTGAAATTCTCGTAGTATCTGTGAAAATGTTGTTCTCCCTTACAACGCTCCCAGCTCTGCTCTCCAACAATAATTTAAATGTATTGCCATTTCTTCAGCTGCATTCACGGCCCCAAGAGGACATTTGTTGGCAATGATAAAAAAAAAAAAAAAAATATGATGCATAGTGAAATATTTCGTAAAATACCTGCAGATGGGAAAAAAACACAACTGGTGTTTCAGACCCATCAAGTGAGCTGTGAGAGGATGTGAACAAATTTTCACATTTACACTTAAAATAATCCATAATTATTTCAGGCATGTAACATGCTGTGACATCGTTTAGTTGTACACTTACTGGCTTATGTGTGTTAGGACACTTTTTTTAGCAATACCAGTGCATGCATATTCAACATATTTTCCAGCATGTGAAACACGATATGTGAGAGTGACTGACTGCAGAAAAGGGATGCTGTCAGAGCCAAAGACGTCTACCCAAATCCAGGTCCCCTGCAGTAAGCAATTTACCACGCTAGTCTCCAGCAAAGGAGGAAATGATGATAAACACCCCATTCTGAAGCAGCCCGGCTGCTGAATTTTGATTCGAATTGCTTGACACATCAGATTACAGATCGTGGCCGTCTTTTTGACAGTCTTCTGGCGGCAGTAGGGTCATGAGTCCCTCTCAGTGCACCTTGTCCTTCCATTTCAACCTTCCCGATACTGTTACATCACGTCCTTGGTTTTCTCGGTTTTTAATGGACAAAGTTAGTTATATTTGGAAAATACGATTTCAAGATATTTCATTGTTTTATCTTGTTTCATTTTTTTTTCTCTTGATTGAGGATCTAAAGGTCCTACAGTTCATGTGAAAGTATGGACATTACGTAGGGATGCCATATTCCCTTCATAATGTCATATCCGCATAGTTAAAACAACAGACCTTCTGTAGTGGGTAAATTTCAGCACACGGCTCCATGCCGGTCCTCGCGATTTTGCGAATGGTTCCTTGACAGAGAGAGGTTTGCCTGCACCCACAGTGATTCATTTTCCATAAGGGTGACTGGTCAGGGTAATAATTCACACTTCACTTGGTTCCGCATTTGGCTTCGCTTTACAGGACGGTTCTCCTTCTGAAGCACATCATCATTTATTCAAATGTGGATTCGTTTACAAATGACTGACTGTCACTATTTTGTTGTGTTTTTTTTGCCCCAATGCCCCTCAGTCTGTCTTGAAAACGTGTGCCGGTGGCTATATAGGTGCATAAGAATTTACGCTAGGTGGATTGCAGGCCAGTTTTTACACAGGCGTTTAAACGTTAATTAAAAGACCACACCCTCGTCAAGGTGCTCATGCAAGTCAACAGCATCGAGGAACACGTATGTCCTTTCTGCTCATACTCCACGTGTTTGGACCAAGCCTGAGGTTTTCGCTCAAAATGGAATGTTAGATGAAAAGGAAGCTGAGTTAATAAACAGAACATTTCTGATACATACGTTAGATTTCTTTGGGGGAACACACAGCTGTGCAATGCCCAGTGTCGTCAAGTGAAAATTCAATCACCTTGGTTACATCACATTTAGCAGAAGTGATTTAGTAGTGATGCTTCCCAGACTGATCACAGCCAAAATACAGTCATGTTGCCCCTTGTTGTACGTTCCTGTAACCCAGATTCTCAGTTCTCCTAGCAACAAAGATCTGTGGTGACTGCTGAAGTAGCCAGCAGCATTAGACTAAAAGTGGAAAGGTAATTTATTTGTGTTTTCTGTAAGAAATTGAATTCCTGGTTCTTGGTATCCTCTCGTTCACCTGTCTCTCACCATTTTCACCATGTCGGGCCAATATTTCCCCTGAATAATTTGTTATTATGCGTTCACTTGCACGTTTCAGATTATACAGGATAATGGGCTTCAAGCAGTTAATGATACAGTTAATGTCCACACATCATCAGATAACTACGAGATCCCTGAAAGCAACCACAAAAAGACTGATATTTAAATCTTGCCATGGTGAATTTCAACCAATATTACAGTGAATTGCAGTGGCTCTGCTGATTTGAATAGCCAGTAGAGCAAAGCTGAGGCTAAGACTGTGTCTTTTCAGCAAAATTATTAACCACATTTTGGCAAAGCGGACAAAATCTCCTCCATTGGTCCTCAATGGCGAATCTGCATTACGGAATTTGCTGGAAGAGATTGGATAATAAATATGTGAGGCAATCAGAGAAAAAGGGGTATGCAGATGAAAGAGAGCTTGAGACTGCATTTATGAGGACGAACAAGACTATTTCACTGTATGCTGACTGTTTTACTGTTTGCTGTATGTCTTTTCACAAGGTTTTAAACCATCACCTAGCCAGGCTTTTTCTCAAGATTTATTACTTGCCTGAGGTTGTAGTACAGCTCTGGGCTAAAGCTAAAAGCTATTTAGGCTGCACTAAAACAGTTTCTATCTGTGGCATGCCACATTTTAAAGCATGAGGATTTTAGGACCTCTGAATATAATAACGTGAATGTGAGAAATAACATACACACTGTATATATGTATCAGTAAGATGTACTTTTCTACATTTTGTGAGCTAAACACCCATTGTTTACTCATCCAGTCTATGTTAGAGCGGGTCAGAAGTTTTTCACGGCCAGTGTAAAGTCCCACTCAGCCGCTGATCCCGAATGTGATATCAAACACGTCGGTGTGTGTGGACGATATCACGACAAACCGAACTGCACTGCAAGAAGGCGAATGCCATAGTCTCTTTATTATGGACTTTAAGACCGTCCGTCATCTTCTTTGTTAGGCTGACACCGAGCACAACTCAGAATTTGAGCTAATGCAAGTGGCTGTCATCCGCCAAAGACAAAGCATCACGCAATTTGTATCCAGATCTTTCTGGAACCATAAGTAAGTTTCTTTTCTTTTTTTTTTCTGACAAAAGGTGCAATGCTTGTATACATCCTTAACGTGTTCCCTGTATCTGATATTCTACATCATGATTTCAGTTCTTGAAACAAAATACTTTGATTTTTCCTTTTAAAATGGGGCCTGAAGATAGGTTGCTTTTCCAGACTGTCGACACTTTAACTCCCTAGCAACACCTGCCAATGCTTACAGAGATGTCATTAACAATACATCTGTTGCTACTGACATACTTGACCAGTAGAAATGAAAAGGTTTTTTCTTTTTTTATTATTTTGATGTCACAGACATATCTCACAAAACTACAAGTTAAGCTCCTCTTTGATTTTCCAAAGTCGAGTTGGTCATGCCTGTTGAGGAAATGCGGTTTTATAAATATTGTGTCGGGCCGTATTGCAGTATCTGAGGATGTCTTTCTCTGGTGCTGGCTTTAACACTGACCAGATAAAGGCATCGTGGAAGTTGTTATACTGTGATAGTGAAGCAGTTCGATGTTTCAGATGTTTGCTCTATCAAGAGGTCTGTTTCTGCCCACCGAGCACCGCAGTTCCATGTCAGACATGTCAAGAATACCTCCCAACAGCATGGTCATTCAGCTGACCTTCCAAAGAAAACATTTTTGCAAAAAAGTCCACAACGGGGCATGGACAGAAGATGAGGAGACGGGTCTAATAAATTATTTAGGCCCGAGAGGACTTTGTTTTTATTTATTTATTTTGTCTGAGAAAAAAAAAAAAAGAAAAAAAAAACATCACACAGGTGCATATTATGCACAATTCAAAACACAACAGACTTTCCAATTCTCTAAATAAAATAAATACATCAATTACCATTTTAATAAGTATGTAGTTTCCTGTTTTATTTAAAGACGCAAGCCTAAGTTTTAATTAACCAGAATGGGAACGGCTGAAGAACATAAACAGTTTTCAGTTTTAATCACTTATAAAATATATTGTTCTGATTAATCTGATGTGTTCTAAAGCTATAATTACTTTCTCTTTTGCATAAGCAAACATGAAAAGGGCTATTTAATGTGGTGATTGTTCTAACCCACTCGTAGTGAAGAAAAGCTCGCGCTCAGAGTTGACGTGTGTCAGCCGTTAACACCAGCGAGGGTTGCCTCGCTACAATGCGGGCCGTGTAGTGGCAGCATTTGTTTTGACGGTGTGACTGGCATTTCCGCAGCAGGCAAATGTATTTCCTGACATTGACTATCAGTTACAACTACACCCCCCCACACACACACACACCTCCCACCACCCACCCCTTGCAGATTTCCCTCGCCAAGAGGATTAGCGGCAAAGTGACCTCCATGCGTTTGTTCCTCGAGCCAAACCACCAGATGTGACACGCCGGCCAGCTCGACATATGGCGAGAGAAGCCTCTCCTATTAGCAGTACAGTCATGGAAACAAACATTAATTCCAGCCTGAATATCAAAACGTTCCCCGTCAAAAGCCTAGTATCTGACGGGCGTAGACAGGCTATTCTGCACTCAGCTGGGACCCACCTCGTACCATTCCTATGATATCTAACCGCAATTTGCTGCTTACACGGGGGGTGGTGGGCATCTTTAGTTAAATGAAGCTCTGTGATTGGGGTGACTTGGAGTTGGCGATACCAGGATTCCCTGAGAGAGCATGAGGAAGACAGCATGTTGTCCTGATGGACCGCAGAGTGCCGGGCTGCTCGTGATCCGAGGGAAATTAGCTTTTTTTTTTTCCGTGGAGTTTGAAAATACCTCACTCTCTATGAGTATGCGTGCAAGACAAGCCTGTGTAATTCCGTCTGATATAACGAATGACAGAATCAGAACAAAGTAGGTGCAGTAGATCTAGTTAATAGAGTCTGCCTCTCCACTGAAACGCTGGCATAAATGATAATCACACTGTTACCTATATTACTGGCAGTATAGGATTATGTTTACAATGCTTTGAAATTTAGAATGCAAATGCCATCCTATAGTTTTAAGTTTTCATGAGAATTTTACAGTCTCTCACCATCGAGTAAATATTATCTCAACATTTATGCTAGCCGCTTATTTTAGTCCTGTTCTAAAAAAAGCATTTTATTGCTTATTAGCATCATTTTTGTTTATTAAATATGCACAGAATAATATTAAACCTGACATTTCTGAAGGGAGAATGATAGCAGGACATGAGCTAAATACATACAATATTTATAGCTTTCCATTTCGATATTTATACCGTGTATATACATTAACAGTGACATAAAACCAGCCACCACTCGAATTTGCGAAGGCAACCTTGTAGGATTTCCTACTTCTACCAGCAGTACGTCTTCTCCACACAATGAATCTCCTGAAGCACAGCACTTCACGGGCTTAAAGAGCACGCCTGGAGTGCGGCACGTGAGCCGCGCTTATTTGTTTTCTTAATCTCTCGCGCGCTCTGATACAACCGATTCCCCTCAACGACTGTCTGCTCTGGCTGAAACCCGCCTTCCACATTAGCTGCTTTACATGATTGTCGTTGGAAATAGGGCCAAAAACGAGCTGCTCACATCCAGCCTCGGAGCCTCGTCTGTGCCTGAGTACCCTCGACCACATCTGTGCTCGAAAACTCGTCCTTGTTTCCAGCGGGAGCTGAATGGGTACTGCACAGAAGCTGCTAGCCGTGCTGCATTAATGCCTCCAAAAGGCCGAATGAAATAGAAGGGGGCTGAATTTTTAAGCCAGGTTATGGCTAGCAGCCGGCGAGGCACCACCCGTCCATTAATGCCTCCTGGCAATCGTACCTGAGCGCGGCTTTGCCAGTTCAGCCTCTGTCCTTTGTGGCCAATTTAAGGCTTCTTAAGCAGAAAAAGGGAAAAGTAGAGGTCTGCTGGATTATGTTTTCGCCTTACCTGAAGTGTACACAAAAAAAATCATCAATAAGAGCTTTTAACTCGGCTTAAAGATTCCTTTCAGAATCACTCGGGCTCGCTCAACTCTCTTGTATTTAATTTCTTCTGAAAAGTAAGGAAACCAACGTAAAATTGATGTCTCTCTGAATGGAAGTATCTACCCAGTGAATGTGCAGGCTGTAAGTCAGAAACTTAGCCTCGCGTCGACTGTCTTTCTGTAGAATGGCACTAATGGTATTTTTCTTCATTTCAGTGTTGTTGTCGTTGGAGTTATTCACAACTTTTGTACTCTAATAGCTTCCGAATCACATGAGGACCATTAGGGTCGTTTTGATTTTGTGCAAACAGTGGAATGAACAGAGAATTCTATTCCGATACTTTTTTTGAACGTTCCTGGCGAGGTGATTTAGCAATTTAGTTTATTTTAGAAACTACAAAACCTGTAAGCAGTGCTATTTTGTTTCATTTTTGTTTTTTTTCCTAATTATAAACAGGAACACATTTAGTCACCGCTGATGTAAATAGCAAAATACTGACTGGCCATAAATCGATGTTCGTGTGTATGATTATTAATGACTTTTTTGATCCACTGTTCCGTTGCAAAGCATCACCAATCAGAGGTAGGTACTTTATCATAATACTCGACTAGAAGGTAACATATTGAAGATAGAGGAAATTAAAGCAAAGGAACAATTAACTCAGTGGAAAATGGAACAAAAAAATGTAATTGCTTGTCACTGTTTACGTATGCATTAAAGACGTCGTCAACTAATTATGGAGAGCAGATGAGGAGTCTCCTAGAACTGAAAAGGATGGAAAATATATTATAATAAAATGACCGGAAAATGGGATTCGATTATTTTTGATATCACTGCTACCATCTTTAGGTCTCTCTTGACCTTACAGGAATATTTTGCATATCATAAGTTAGCTTACATATTTGTACAGCAGGTCATCAAGAAGGTTGTCTATTGCATATTTAAGACACTACCAATGCAGTACTAATGATAGTCAAAAAGATGACAATGCGACAGGAGTCGAAGCACCGAGTTCATGAAAAGAAATGGTCTGTGGCTTTAAGCAGCTTTTAAATATTCACATTTCTGGTTACTATAATATGATCCTTGGTGGTGCCTTCAGAATGAGGCGAATTTGTCACGGCTTGTGGGAAATGGAGACGCAAACACAAACAGTTTCCCAGCTCATTGGCCAGGCCCACGTACATTCAAAACAGGTTCTCCTCTCCTCAGTCAGGAAAACGTCTACTGAAGAAACTCTGCAGATTGATGCCTAAGAATTTACGTTATATAAATGTTGGTATAGAGCGATGAGCCTACAGTGTAAGTATAAAGATTGTTAAGAAATGAATGGGAGGTTTTCTTTCCATCTTTCAGTTATCCAGTGCAGGTCCCAGAATTGTTGGCTGTTCTTTAACTTCTCTATCATTTTACCACTTATGCATTTGTTTATTATTATTATTATTATTATTATTATTAGTATTATTATTATTGCTGCTAAAAATAATAATATGCTTTCACACTCCAGTATACCAGAGAAAAATATTCAATCGTCTCCCGTTCTGTTTTGCTTGGGACTGGCCTCGCAGAATTTAAATTTGATTACTGAATTTGCTGACTTTTTCTCTAGCCTGGTCATCACTAGCGATATGCTAACAGTTGGGTAATAATGGGTTTTAGCATTACCATGGAAAATATAAGTTATACGTTCAGATGGCCTTTTATAAGCAATGTTTTGACGCTGTCAAAAATACCTGTTCTGTCAGTACATTAATGTGGTATTGCAGGTCCGAGGGATATATCTTGTGACTCCAGAAACAATATTTTTTGGCGATTTATAGATTTGATACCATAAAGCTTTGAATAATAAACCTATCACACTCCATAACCAAAATTCATGAAAAGGCTTTTGAATTTGCTGGCCCTATATGCTAATACGATGATTTTAGAGGCAATCCTAAGAAAGAAAAATGTTAAATGTAAAAATACCCAGTTCCTAAAATGGCAACCATTCTACTTGTAATAGCCACGTTAAAAATGAAAACAAAAAAAAGGATGTATTTTACCGTGCCTGAATATCATTGAGTAAATCATAAAAAGAGTTCCTCTGAAGCTACAACTGTCTTCCAAATGAATGTGACAAGATTACGACACAGCAAAATTTTCAAGCTTAACTTAGAACTACACCAAATCAACAAATCCATATTTAATGCTGTATAGCACAGGAAATCTTTGAGAGAAAAATATACACTTATATGGAAGAAAAAATCTTAAAGTGAGAGACAATTTAAAGTAGAGGACATTGCCAAGTACATGAACAACAACCTACGGCTTTATGACCCATGCCCTGTTTACGATAACGTTGGACATATTGAATATATTGAGTCATTGGCTCTACTCATACCAAGTGAATTGACTACATTAGTTACAAGCACTTTATCATTCATCTTTTTTCCTTGATCCTGTACCCACAAAGCTAATGAAGGAGCTTTGCCTCTAATTGGCAAGCCCATGCTACACATTAATCTCTGTAAATTAATCTCTGTCTTCCAGATATATTCCCAGGTCTCTTAAGATAGCTGCTATCAAGCCTCTCCTCAAGAAACCTCCTCTTCATCCTCATGACCCATCTAGCTAAAGGCCTATCTTTTAACTTTTATTATTATTAAAAGTTTTTGCCTATTTATTTATTTATTTATTTATTTATTTATTTTCTTCCTGAAAGCACTCTGCGCTAATTTGGCTTATGATCATGTGAATGATTCATGGCAATTTAGTTTCGACAACAAAACTCACTTTCTACTGCGACTGTGGTAATGCTACTCTTCACTGTTCATTGACATACCGATGTTGATACTCTACTCAGGTTTTGATCTTTTTGGGAATTATATCGGGAAGGATAGTGTTATCGCAATTGCCTGTTGACATAGGTGAAAGTGTAAGGTGTGCCACACGGTTCCATACTGGGGCCAATTTTCCTCTTGCTGTACATGCTAGCCTTGGAAGATCGTGTTATGAAGCATTGTTTAACTGACACCGTGGTTCCAATGACACAGCAGACCTTCCAGGTATATTATTGTCCTGCTCTGCTATCTGATCATTCAAATGATACTCTGAAGTGGCTTCAACTAGAAAAGAAAGTGGCTGCTGTAAAAGCCAAATCGCAGTATCGTTCTAAACGGAATTTCTGACTGTGCTTTTCCATGAACACAGAAGAGAGAAAAGAGTTTCATTGTGTCTTTGAATGTCTAGAGTATACCTGCATTAAGGCTGGGATTATATAGATATTCATATAAATATCATGCTGCCGTGCAAAGTAGAGATTCTGAAAGTGCATAATGTTTTCATTTTAAAATTCAGTGTCTTCCCATAAATTGTTATGGACTGTTTTTGTTGTACTAAGGTTTACAATAACAATCTGTCTTCGTCTTTTTGTTGGTTATCATAACATGGTTTACGGTGTTTTTCGCACTGCACTTAGCTAGCTTAAATTTTCTATCATCCAAACTATAATAAAGTAGAAATAACATTCTCTTTAGTCTGTTCTGTCTGTCAGCTGAGGCCACCTGGTCCCAAGGTCATGGATGACCAACGGTAACCAGACATCTGGTTTACACCCACAGCTAAAGAGATCATCGGATGATCATCCATTCTTCTGATCAAGTCAAAACAGCTTTGCCTCCTATAACCGGATCGCCGAACAATGGTGGCTAAGCAGAGTTATTGTCGGTGTCATATTTCGCAGAACCTTGTCTGTTATTTGTGGTTTTAATCACTAATTTGTAGATTTATGAATATTTTCAATGAAAATTGCAGGTCTTGCTTGCTATAGTGGAGAATGGAATATAATTTGTTTGTAATTTTGTAACATTGTGCATATTTTATTTAGCTCTTGAAAATCTTCTAAAAACCCCTACTTTAAAACATTTATTGAAAGATTAATTGGTGATATAATTATTTATTCTTTTTGTTTAGGGGATGGTTTAATTCAACTGACGTTGAGTCTTTTACATTCTTCCAGTTATGGTAAGGGAATAACAATATGAATTAGGGGATCATATTACAATTCGCCAAAAATTTCAGCTTCCAGCTAAAATTCTCTGCTATGCAGCTGTTAAAGAGTTAAAACATGATGCAACATCATATTAAGGACTGATTGATGTTTTTGCATTAATTTTTGCAAAGAAGGATTATTTAATTTTCAAGTTCAATTTTTTTTTCCGAGAGGTCAACAGTGTAGGTGACATTTAAATCCTTATTAAAGTAATCTAATATCTAATAAGGATTAAATATTTATTAACTGATTTGGTGGTGCCAGTCAGCAATGCGCACTGCCAAATAAAATAATCCGTGTGATGGAATTCATATGTCTCCTTCATAATAAGTGTCTGCAATGTGTTTTGACCTTTAAATTTTGCATTTTCCCTTCACTCTCAGTAACCCCATCGTTGGCCTTTCTTGGCTCATTATTTGCTTATCACAAGCCTTAACACATCCCACGTTTCTCAGAAAAGAGCTGATATGCCTCACCACCTGAAATTCATACAAAAGGTAGATGGAGGCAGCGGGTGGAGGGGAGAGGCTCTTCCAGTAAAAGGGTTTGGTCTGAGCTCACAGCACGTCTTTGCTCTGTCTTGGCTGGCTTCTAAATCCCCGATCAGATCAGCATTCGGAGCCTTTCAAAACAATGCCTGAGAGAGACCAACGATATCTAAGGCCCTGAAGAAATGGTGCCAATGTGAAGCAAGAAGGATATGGTGGCCTGGTGTCACGATTTGATGCACGGTTCCGCTATTGTAGTTATGATTCTTATTTCTGTGCCATTGACCTTTAAATATGTAACATTTGCCAACCGTGATGTAAAATTATTAACCGATTCAAGTTACCCACCGCTACATTTCCGCTGCCATTGGATGCCGGTCCCTGTGGCTCTAACCATGGCTTAGCCGCATTAATGCTTGTACAAAGGAGAAACTCTCCTAACAGTAAAGTTGTTTAGGACAGCTTCGCTGCGTGCCTCATTTTTTTTTTTAATGTACACACATTGATTCAGATGTTCATAAAGCATGTGAAAAGGTCTATTATGAAAATGATGCTCGCATTTTAAATTTTTCGTTTACGTCTTTACTTTTCTTGACGGTAAGAATCTAACTTTCATGCTTTGCATGCCTGACAGGCTGGTTATCTTGCTTTCAAGAATCATGCAATGAGGGGGCGAAAAATATGAGAATTTGAGTTGCAAATATACTGCATTGGACGGAGATATTATTGCGTCTTGTGTAATTAGGAGTAAGTTGCATCTTATCCGGTAAACTCTATGATATAATCTGCTGTTCACAATTTCAGCTCTGTGTTTCAGTTTTGCTTAATGTGCAATATATTGCCTAAAAAAGATTATTAATTTTCAGTGCCACATAGAAAACATTTCTTCAGTTTAATGAAAGTCTGAAGAGAGGTGCCCGAGAATCAGTCAGATCCATCTCATTAAGAAACTTTCAGACTTACGGACAGATAAAAATTGGGAAAACCAAGCCTGTGTGTTATAGATTTTGCACCGTTTAATAAACCGGACCTTCATGTTGACTTTGCTGTTCAACTTCCTTCCTGCTGTTTGATAAACGCTGAGTCATGCCAGCTCTTCCTAATTATAGACATCTGACTCATTACTCTATTGCTCAGCAAGGAGCCTCCTTTCCAGCTTGAATCCACGCTAAACGTTGCTTACTAACAAAAAGCCAAAGACAAAACCACGACGTAAGAAGACGCCCGTTTCTGCGTCCGGCTCATTGACAGCTGGATTCAGCTCGAGGGGCTTAAGTAACAATCTACTGCTCCCGCTTAGACAACTTAAAGAGGCAGTCGATTAAAATATTTTTAATTCATTGTCATTTTCATAGTAAAAGCACCCATAATGGATTCATTGCTTTTTACTTATTTTCAATGTTGAGTCCTTACTGTATACTCAGGTTACTCACCCTGAACCATAAATAAACCCTGATTTAAAAAAAAAAAAAATGCTGAATGAATGTTTCATTTGGTCAGAGAACAAGTAGACAAGTTTTATTTTATGGAGTAGAAGTTGGTTAATGATGGTTTAGAAGGTAGTTCTGTGTTTTTATGGGCTGTACTGGTGGGCTTGAATGTTGTGTTCCGGTGCGGCCCTGAACCGTCACGATGCTAATTGGATTACAGGTAAAATGGCTGGATTTAAAAAAAGAATCATTTCATATAAACAAGGCTATTTCTCATTACTTTGTGAACTACGGTATGGATGTCCGTCTCATGAACAACAAAATTTTTTCTCCCATCAGCGAATAAATGCTTTAATCTTTTGTGTGCTGGGAATCTGAACTAATGAGATGAATTTTAAAATTTATGAGCCTAAACCCAAATTTTCATGATATGGGCCGCACAGCAATTTGCACTAAGAAGACAGCGAACAGTGATCACCGAGTGGCACCTGCTAAAAATGAACATTGTGTACGTCAGTGACATTTTCACATCGCCATGCTAATGTGACACTTCAATCACCAAAGCCTATCACACGCTTCTCTGGGACAGACTACAGTTTCCATGCTAGGAATATGAGCGCGAGATCTGAGGTTCTACAGTTTTCTTCGTCACTCCTATTGATTGTTTATTTTCCAGATATAATCACAATAAACATAGACGTCTGACAGTACATTATACAGTTTACATGTTCCTGTGTGCTGAATGTCTAGGGACTTGTAGGATTTGGCACCAGGTGGCAAGATCCGGGCAGTTGCCTTGATCACCCAAAGGTTTTACCAGACTTAGGATCATAACCAGGATTCCTTCATCTGTACTCCAAACTATCAAACTTTGATCGCTGAAATTCCCACCTTACCAGCAAACACGACGTGGACAGCAATTACAGTCAGTATTCAGAATACATGACTTCAGTAAATGCTACTCCATTAGACAATGAGTACTCTGAAAGCCAAACGTGTTGTCATAGCAACTCAGCCTGCTGTTCTGTTGTTTATTATGGATCTGATTATTAAGGATATTAAGGGTCTGTTTTATGTTTCAGCTAATGAGACATATTGCACGTGTATGATAAATGTGTACACATAAAATACGTCTCATCTCATTAAAAGAAAAAAAAAAAATATCTGCTTAATTTACTTTAACTCACCTCACAGTTAGAAGTAGCACACTGAATAATATAATAAATTATTATAAAGTATTAATAATGACGGTTTCCCTGGTCAAAATATAAAGCATTTTTTGTGTGATAAAGCAACTCAATGTTTGTGCCAGGGTAGAGTGAGAATTCCATCTTGCTTAGTTTATTAAGCTATACAAAACTGCAAAATATCCCCCAATATTACTGTTCCCCATTACTTCAGTTTTCTTTGCTTCATGGTCTATCCATTATAAATAGTCAGGCTAAGCCTGAAATCTGTGTCTGTGTGTATACAATGTCCTGTTTACCTGTTGCATCGATGCTTGATTTAGAAAACAAAGTACAGTAAAAAGAACAGAAAATGGAATTTCAGTTATCAAGTTTAATCTAATATCGAGGGAATATGATTTATCATAAAACCGTAGTGCCCCGAGAAAATACATAAACTGCTCAGAGGAGACCTTTGTTTCATTTACAAAAGCAAGACGGTGGTTTTCTGGGGATAATGAATCACTTCACGGCAGTCAAATGCACTACAGTCACAGTAGAAGTTTACATAAGAGGGAGTATGGTGGCCATATTTGCTAGGAAAACAACTATCCTTACAAATACAGGGTTTTCCTTTAGAAAAATAAAAAAATAGCTGCCTTTTCAACAAGATGTCGGCGCTGTGAAATTACTGGTTGGATTGTTCTTTTTTTTTTTTTTTTTTTTTCTGTCTTTTGTTTTTCCTCAGCTGGCTCATCGAGCATCGAATGGAGTCGACTTTGACCACCTGACCATCGCAAGGGCCAGCAGGCCTGTCCTGCAGGATGTGGAGCAGACTTCGAACAAAATAACAGTAGAAATAAACTCATAGAGTTTGATGACTGCTAAGGAAACAGTTACCAAGTACAGTGTAAGCCCATGTGTGTTGCAACACAACCATATATCGATTTAATAAAATACACCATTTAGCTCTTTTACATGTAACAATTCGGCTTAAATGCACACAAATTGCAATAAATCAATAAAAAATATGCCATTTGATGTAAACACACTGATTCCCATACATTTGAACATTAAATAATATCGCATATAGCAGTAGCACAAAGGGACGGTTCCTTTTTTAAAAATTTCAGATGGTCCACTCTGCAATAAATAGTACCTCCTATATAGTTTACCATTAACCGGAGAGTTACTGATTTAAACATTATTTCCCGGTGTTTTTTATATAAAACGTATAAATATTAAATATCATTTTAACATGGAATATACATACATATATTAATATGTATGCGTGTGTGTATAGATGTTGGCATGTCTGCATGTTTTCACAGTAGAGCAAAGATGTCCATTATACAGGATGGTGATTGCCACACAGTAGGATCAGACAACAGACGTTACAAACACATGAAGAACTGGGGACTGGTGAAAGGTGAACATTTGCACAAGGCTGCTTCACTAGTCTGGAATGTTCCATATGTCAGATAAATATAGAGAAGTACAGTTTACACGCGATTATTAATGGCCGATGAAGAATGGTTACGTTTTTCATATAATCCTCAACCCTTCACAGATTTACGATTCAGTTATGTACTTTGAATAACACTGACACAAATTCCAAAAAAGTCAAACCACGCGTGTCCTTGTCTGTTTGGCTACATCCTGTTGGTCCACGACGTCCCCGACTTTGCCCCGACTGTCATGTTAAGCTAGCGCTCTTTCCATCATCGTGGTGGATGTCCTTTAGCCTTCTGCCACGTGTGAAGGGGTGATTCTGTCGAAGGACACAATGACATGGAATCTTTATGAGCTGGTGGGCACTTGAAATATAGAGGCCAGAGGCAGCTGTCCACTTCTGTCATTTCCAAAGAGGTTCATATCCATTCATTCCATTTATTTGCCCCAAATTTGTTCATTTGCAAATGTCCCTTTAATTTCATCTCTCCTTTACCACTTGATTGGGTCAAAATTTCTAATTAATATAATTTTTGTACACCGCTTGGATCTGCGAGGGCTCGTTTGTTTCACTTCCTCAGGGGCGTGGCCTCATTCCCTCGACAGTCTTGCAAAAGCTTGTCGATGTCCCGGACCGCCTGTTCAGTATCCACGGCCTCCCGGTGGAGTTCGGGGTCGCCGTGATCCAGCCGAGAGTGGCCGTCCGCGAGGCCCTTGGCCGTGGGCTCAGGCGGCAGACACGGGGTGTCTTTCGGCTGCTTATTTGGTGACAAGTACTGACCGTCGGGTGGTCCGTACTGGCTGTTTCTCAGCTTAGCCTCGCTGGGCTCCGCGAGCCCCGTGGTGGACACGCATGGGGGTGTGCAGAGTTTGGTGGGACTGTTAGATGCAGAGGGCACCTCCTGCAGTAAGGGGCTGAGGACACGCTTGGCTTTTAAGTAAGGCTTTACATTGGCCACCAAGATGGTGTGGTCCCGCCTCTCTTTGCCGAAGGTGCAGAAGGTCTTTTTCCCATTGGGACTGACTGTCTCATAACTCTCAGTCTCCACTGCGGCTTCCATTCCTGCTGGTATGAAAAGATTGGTGCGGTAGTCTGCGCCTTCCGCCTGACTTCCTGTGGGGAACTTTGGCATCCAGCACCTGTCAGAATGGCCTAGCACTCTACACTCATCTGTGCAATTAACGCACTCTTCTTGTTCTGGGGAGAGAAAGACATACATTGTCAGTCCTTCGAATAAAGGGAGAATGGGCACACACACACACACACACACACACACACACACAGGGAAACAAGTCTATATTATCTAGCTTTACATAATATTGTGCTTTTTTTTTTTTCCCTCTTTTGTCACAAAAGGCAAAAGAAGTGAAAAGAAAAACGAACAATTATATTAAAGGAGTTCAAGGGAATGGACAGAATCAGCTGGTGGGCTTGGCGTGTTCCATGACAATGATCCAGGGAGATGGCAGTGTTCACAGAGAGTTCCAGCTACATTTTGAACTAAATGGGAGAGAAACAACAACAGTTCAATTTGGCAAGGAAGCGGCCCTGTTATCACAAATTTATGTCACTGGGCTTTGAAGCTCCCCCCAAAGCAGACCATCCATATATTATAGCCAAGTTCCTCGCTCTTTTCACTGTGTCTGGCTTTCATCTCAATTCAGAAGAAAACACGTTTTGGATTCTCCGTTATTTATTTATTTGTTCTGATGACACGTCAGATTGGTCCAGGAGAACAAAATAAATAAATAAAATAAAATGCAAATCTGAAGTCCGGTGTAGATGAGAAACTTCCAGTGTACTCCGAAAGTAGACAAAGGAAACGATCGGGTGAGAAAGTCACAGGGATTCATATTAATATTGTCATACACATTAAACTTCTCAACCAAATACACAGAAGGACAAAGACTGTGGGCTTTCAGGGTCTGGCACCCCATCAATCTATTTGTTTTTCTCCATGAAAAGTCCAATCAACACAATTTGCCACTTTGGTGGCAAATTGAGAAAGAGTAATTTCTGTGCTTTAAAACTTAATCTCCCTGTGTAATAAGCATTTTACAGAATTCACTGCTTTGGCAGGGGTGCAGAAACAAGGACAACCAGAAGAGCGGACATCAAGCAAATCACCAGAATCAAATGCATGACAAAACAGATAATTAGTGAAACTTTCCCTAACATGTTATTATGCTTGGCTGTGAGAGATGTAATACATATTTATTACAGTCTCTTGAAGATCGCTTTTATTAACACTCCGTATTCCCCAAGCTCTGCTAAACAGAATATTATTTACTGCTAAATAAGCTTAGATGCACTGCGTTTATCTGTAGCCTTTACATCAAGATGCAATCTCGCCCGACGTTTTCATGAGCCACCTTTCTAACAGCACATTATTTGTGCTCCTCAGAAAATCACGCCTGTTTCTGTTTCGTGGACGTTAGTGGAATTACATTATAAGGCGGGCTTAGAAAAGTGCAGCCCATAGTTTAGCGGTAAAGGATTCAGACGCCTTAGCCTTGCAGCTCCATGGAAAAACTGCTGCTTCAAGTGCCAGATTCTGCTGCACCCTTGAGCGATGAACTTAACCTGAATTGATACACCATAAACATCCGGCTATGTACAGGGTGAAATTCTGAAATGCGCTGCTTCGGATAAAAGCACCATCCTAGGCAAATGGGTAGCTAGCAAACAGCTGAAGTCAAAACCTAGCAAGGAATCTCTTCGAGGAGTTTAAGAGTGGATTTTGTTGCCTGTGGAGCTTGAGGCTAGCGTTTAATGGCCCCGCTAGGTAACCATGTTTCAGAGACTTTCCGTTATACCAGTGCAGTGCAGGTAATTATCCTCATTATATGCTTATTATTAGCTATGTAGACCATCTTCTTGCAGTACAGGGGTGCATCCACTTCAATGCACCAACAAGAAAGAATGGTTCATCATTGTCGTGAAAGCGACATACCATTCGTAAGCCGTACATCACTCCTGACACGGGCATGGAAATTTACACAGCGTCTTCACATCATACATTCAGACAGGCAGACCCTGAAAGATTCTGAACACATTCTCTCTTCTCTGCAATTTGTGTTACTCGTCAGACAAGAAATACAGGATTAAGCATTATAACTGTTTTAAACTTGCTTTTGTCAGATGAAAAACTTTCATGAATTTAATTTTTCCTATTGCTAAATTTCAAGGTTATATTGTAAAAAAAAAATAAATAAAATAAATAAATAAACTGCTTGCAAAGACATACATGAAATCCTGATAACAAAACATCTTAAGAAATTAAATGAAAGCGTCCTTGAAGTCTTGGAGGAACTACGGCAAACACGGGGTCTCCCTAAAGATATATGGAATTAAACAAAGGGAAACATATAAAATGTATAAATATACAGTGTGTGTGTGTGTGTGTGTGTGTGTGTGTGTAAAAAAACAGATGTTCCCCAAATCCCAGCCATTATATTGTTTGTATATTACAAATCCACTTTATCGAACAAACAAAAGAGGTACCTACGGCCTACAAAGAGACCTTGGAAAGATGTGGTTCATCTGTGCTTTATTCAATTCTGTAACGATCAGGAAGATAATGCAGCACCCTTAAAGCTCTTATGTACTCATAATGCACAGAGAGGTGCATTAAGGGCTCCTTCCAAATCTTTTATCAGCATCTAATTTTTGAGCTTGTCTCTTCAGTGAAATCTACGCGAAGCGGGAGATTTCTGATTTCCTGAGTGGTCCAGCCCACTGCCTCCTATTTAGTGGATTTCTCCTCTCGTCTGGAGAGCGAGTGCGATTTCTCCTTGAGTAGACCATTTGCCAAATGTCATGAGGGGGTTCTGCAGTGATGCCAAGTCGGCACGGGGGCAGAAGGAAATGCCCCCGTCGAATGCAACATCACCACGAGTCAGTGACGGCGGACAGAACCGTGTGATGTGGCGGCGTGGAATTGGAGGCAAAGGGGGGCGTTCCTCAAAAGGCTTACGGCAACTAGACTCAGACAAGGTCGGCATGGTAAGGAGGAGCACGGTGAAAGGAGACATGAAAATTTAACTTTGAACTTAGAAAATGAGAAGGGAAGCTGGGCAGCCACTGGGGACTGATGGGATTTTCTGGGGCCAAAAAAAAAGCAGAGTGCATCAGTTTACACCCTTATTCATGAACAAGGGACAGGTGGAGTGAATCCACACAAACAAACCTTGTCACCTGATGTCCCTCCTAAGAAAACCCCCTCCACCTGTTCCCACGCCGGTTTCCCACCATTCTCTATAGGTCCTTCGAGTAAAGTGAAGCATACGTCTACCGACACAAAAACAGAGGGAGTAGGAGACCGACAGCAAATCACGACACTGTTACAGCATGTGGCTCAGTAGGAGTCGGAGCTTTGAAACGAATCGCTAATTGTCCTTTAGCCAGCGCGCTGAGACTGGGCTTGAACATGTTCATCCATTTGTAAGAACCAAGCGGAGGTCAGAGCAGGAAATCCAGACACTGGACCGGCTCTGATATCAGACGGTGTGCCAACATTGAAGAACAGGATATTGCTTACTTTCAGGCGACTGGGCCTATTGTCTCCACCTCAGCCACTGCCATGAAAGGACACTTGTCACATACAATTGCCTCCTAAGTGGGCTACTAGTAATACACTGCACCCCTCTCCAATCATCTGTGAGACTTTCTTGCTCAAACGAAAAGCCTGATTAATAGCTAACCCGCCATCCTGAAAAGGTGAGGTTGAAGGAGTGCTTGGACGACTTCCTGCCTTCCAGAAAACTGACACAGCTTGCAGCTTTTCCAGAAATCCCACCCGTACTGCCTCATGGTGAAGCACCACAAAAGGCTTGCATTGTGAGTCTGTTCCCATTTCAAAGAGGACTCTCAGGATGAAGGGCAGATTGATTTTTGCTAAATGTCACCCTCACCGCAGGCTGGCTCCTCCCACTCTACACTGACATCCATCTGCACTGTATCACTTTACATTATGATTAATATCCTCATGTGAACGTGATTAAAATGAGAGAGGAATACAGTGGCCTGTGAAGCTTTGTGCATCTGTGTCCTTGTGGCTAGGCCCAGCTGATCAGGGGACAGGGGGGTTACTTGCCCTCCGAGCAGATTTGCTGGCAGCTGGATGGGGGATTCAAGCATTTGTGACAGCCTGCCATTGCACCTGCTCACCTGGGGTGGAAGGCATCTTCACCAAGCCCAGATCCGAGGGCGAAGATTCCAAGACGGAAGGTTCCGCCACATCCCTATGAAACCGATTTGACCGAAACATATCCCTGTCAACGATGCTAACAGTGCATTTGTGTGATTTTGATAACTAACATTCCAGCTTCTACAACCAGTTCTGTCAGTATCTGAAACCAGTAATAACCTAGTCAGTAAGTCTGTACAATATCTGGATCTTATAATCTTAAGGGAGATATCCAGTTCCTGGACAGCTTTGCCCATGAAAAACAACTCTAATTCGGGGCTTTGGAAAAGCTTTTCATCCCAGCATGAAGCAAGAAAATCCCAGCATGCACTGAGAAATTCATAAGCAGACATTGAGCGACATAAGGAAGGTCTATGAGGACCAAAATATCACAAAGACAAACATCTTTCAGTCAAAAACTTCCCTTCATTTCTTACTTCTGTCAAACACCAATATGGTAATACTCCAAAGGCAGCCGATTAAAGTGGAAAGGAAACCCAACTAAATCAATAGCTGGTAATATAACAGAATATTCCCCAATTCAAGAGAAAAAGCAAAAAACGCAAAGCATGCATAAAGAGGCCAAGCCCGTTATTGACTTGAGATGGAGTTAGAGGTCCTTGCTGGTCCTTTCTACCAAATGGCAGGTCACCGGAATAAAGGAACACCTCAAAGTACAAAGGGTATGCCTATTGATCGTTGAAACTTTTTTTGCCTGTGTGGAATGTGCTCAAGTTTCCCGATCAGCTTAAGTGCTCGGAAATCCGTCTCTGGTTTCAGCTAGATCAACGGTATGGAGCGACGGAAACCAAAACATTTCTTTGTTTGGTATTCTCCCAGTCGCACGGGGCACAATTTCACATAAACTGCTTGGTCTAACACACTAGAGACCCCAAACATGCTTTATTCCCTGAGACAGAGTACATCATTACTTCGAGTGCAGTTTAGATTATCGCTTTCATCGTAGGGTGCTCTCTATTATTAAACGTGATCGTCGTCAAGACAATAAGAGCCATAATGAAATGCTGCTTCCTCCTTTGATCTAAAATAACGGCAGTGTACTAGAAGTCTGATATATGAGGAAGATGGACTCCTACTGGTTAGACTGGTTTAATATTTGATTACACAGCACTTGTACCTTAGCTGTGAGTTATTCAGAACCAAAGTTGTTAGACATTTAATTTAACATGCATTCCGTGTGTAAACACTCCGAATAAATCCTCGAACGACGAAGGCAAGGGTCACACAAGTCAAACAATAAAATTCATACACAAAGTGGTCTTGGCATGGCACTTTACACAGATTTCAGACATTACACAGTCTCATAAATACATTAAAGTGAAAAGCCTGCTGTTTGATTGTCCAAAAGACGAATGACAAAGATAATTAAATTATTCTGCATAGTACATAGAAAAACACTGATTAAGTTCTTTATGACAAGGTCTGGTCGGACCAGATTTACGAACAAAGATGTGCCATCATAATTCCCGACTGATTTTTCACAGTGCATCATGTGACAGATAAATTGTGTGCATAACAGGAGGAAGTGAGACCAAATATGGGAGGAATTGTCATAAGGTTCATCTAAGGCTGCAGAACTGAATCATTTAAAAACTGCTATCACTGCAGCCTAATGTCTTAATAGCAGATCTTTCAAGCAAAAAAAGGTATAAAATTTAATACAGCCTAGTTTCTCTAAAGTGAGAAAGTTGATGTTTGAAGCCAAAACAATATACAATCTCCCTCTTTCTGCCTCTCTCTTTCAACATATATATATATTTAAATATATATTTTTTTTTAAAAAAAGTGCCCTGAAGTGCCAGCAAAGGGGAAAATGCAATTGTGGTTCAGCACATTTCTGCGGATCTGGACGAGTCTGAAAAGACAATAAGCTTAGGTTCCTTGTTCTGTCCCACAATCTTTCATTTCATTCGTAAAAGCCACGTCTGATTTATCTTTAGGGGAAGCCAAACAACGAAACGACCTTATTGAAAATGTTTGTTTGAAGAGAATGTGTAATTTACATTTTCCTGAAACACATACCTCTAGGACTAATAATCTCTAATGGCTTGGCGATTTCTGCGGAATGCCTCAAGGCCTGCTGTTAAAAGAGGAAGGGACAAAGAGGTCATTTAAGCTAGCGACACAAGGCTCAGCTAGTCCATATAATTTAAACTAAAAAGTGCTTTTAAGGAAATGCACCTGCCAAAGATGATATGAAAATAAATAAATAAACAAATAAAGAGATGCAGGCAATGTGCAACACAGACGGTCCGACGTGCACCTTATCTTTCATACCTTCGATAAATATTCAAAGATGGGGGAGGCTAAGCAGGTGCATATTTTACCTGGAGATGCGCTCAGCTCTGAGCAGCCTTATTAAAACAGGTGAAAACAGCGAGAGGCTCATTTTAATCCCAGTATAAGCCTTTGTAATTGGGACATCAGGGATCACAGGCTCCGATGGTGATTGCATTGCTCTGCCTACTTATTATTAGTATTTTTTCCCTGACTGTTTGAGTGGTACAGGCACACTGGAAGTGCCGATGTTAAATTATCCCCGATGGGGACGGAGCCGCTCTGCCCTCGGAATTAAGTGAGTAGAGCCAGAGCAAAAAAATGGCCCCAGACAGCTCGCTAACTTTGTTTGTTTTCCATTGCTTAACGAAAACTGTTAACAAAAACAACCAATTAGCTAAAGAGTCCACTGTACTGCACCCTGGAAGGTAGGGTGAATGACAAATTTCTACTCAGACAGTTAAAGATCTTCCAAATAAGAACCATTTAGGTAGCTGAAAGTCAAATGACTGAGCTGAACTCTGAATTTTCCAAACTGAGTCACTTTTTTTCCAGAAATTGCCCAATGCACAAGAAAACTGTTCATGAAAAGTATAAGATGGCTATATACTGGTAGATCTTTACAAATGTGTATTGCCAAAAAACATATTGTTATTATGTTATATGTGAAATACATAGAATTTGCATAATGTAGTCCTGACGGACATACTGTCTTGGGATGGATGGATGGATGGATGGATGGATGGATGGATGGATGGATGG
>JAACJT020000001.1:26560688-26589425 GCA_009936485.2 Gymnarchus niloticus | reverse complement strand
GACTGATGAATGACATTAAAATGGTCTAAGATGGACTGATGAATGACATTAAAATGGTCTAAGATGGACTGATGAATGACATTAAAATGGTCTATGATAGACTGATGAATGACATTAAAATGGTCTAAGATGGACTGATGAATGACATTAAAATGGTCTAAGATGGACTGATGAATGACATTAAAATGGTCTATGATAGACTGATGAATGACATTAAAATGGTCTATGATGGACTGATGAATGACATTAAAATGGTCTAAGATGGACTGATGAATGACATTAAAATCCCATCTGGGGTTACAGTCACACAGATGCTGGTAAAATGCTGTTACCTATTAGAGAATATCAGGCTCAAACAGGCCTTCCTTTCTGTAATAG
Organism: Gymnarchus niloticus; assembly: GCA_009936485.2. Lineage (NCBI taxonomy): Eukaryota > Metazoa > Chordata > Actinopteri > Osteoglossiformes > Gymnarchidae > Gymnarchus > Gymnarchus niloticus. Next base: position 26,589,047 of record JAACJT020000001.1, on the reverse strand, counting down.
GGGAACAATTACTTAAATATTTAGGGTGCTCAGTAATTGCTTCTGTTCAGTTTCTTTGGACACAAAACAAGTTTCAAGTTGTGTCTCGCGTGCGATGAGGTCACGGCGGAAATGTTAAATCTTTCTAATCAGCAACCGTATTTTATCAATAAAGAGATAATGTGATACACTTCAGACATTTCTTTAAACATTATTTTACTGCTATTGATGTTTATTTAAATGAAGGCCCAATCTTATTTCGCCTGATATTTTTTCATTATAGATAAGGATACGTATTTGCTATAATCCTCCTGTTCACTCTGCAGGAGTACATGAGACACACCAGTTCGGTTTGATCACCGCTCAGAAGCTTTAATGATCCTACGTTTGGCAGCGTGATTCCTGGCACTCTGAATTAACTCCATGTTCACTTGCAGGATAATGAACATCTCCGCTGTCCTTTGAAACTGAGTTATGACAATGAAACGTCTGTTTCCAGACAGGGCGTAACCTTTTAATTAAGATGCCAGGCAGCGCGAGAGCATCCCGCTGTTATTTACCCACAAACAGATTGCCGTTAGCAGTCAGGGAAGAATGATTAGCGCTCTCTTCTGATGATGAGACTAAACATGACACAGGTATTAAAGATTCGATCGGGATCTCGACTCATTCATGCCGAGTGCCGTGACATGGAGGCACCCAGTTATTACCATGAGATTCCTTAGATTCAGCCCACGTTTTAAGGACACGAGCGATCCAACAACCACTGAAAAGTATTTAAAGAAAATGACAGAACCTGGATCTGAGTGCATAAAATTCAAAGCGAAGGGACTGTTTAATACCGTGTGAATACGGCAGGAGCAAAACACGAGATGAATCAAGATTCAGTATGCCAAGATGCTTAAGCTCCATCACACTCACACCAAAATATGCTTTTGTAGGAAGTGAACAGCTATCGGTCTATGAAATTTCTCCTTCACCCTGTGGTGATGAACACACTGACACCACGGATGTGTGCATCGTCCTTTAAAGCTGGTTTAAAAACAGCCAAACCGACAGGGCGAAGATGTAAGAATTAATACAGACGTCCGTGTGTGGTGAACTCCTGACAAAAACATACGATAATACACAGTAATACTGTTGATGTCTGAACCATTTTGAGTGACAGAAATATCTCCATTTCCTTCCTGCATCATTAACAAGGCTCATCTTTCTGTATATTTATTTAGTATTGATATCTCATCCACCTCAAAGCATATTATTGTTTACCGTCTCGATCTGTGCTGCTTATTGTTTAATAAAAATAACAGAATTAAAACAGGCTTTTGTCTGCATGGAAATATAAGATCATTAAGTGCACTGTGATAATCATCACAGTTTTATATCACGTTTCTGGATAATAAATGTGTCTGTTTCACCAATGTCAGTTCGCTGGAGGCTACGTGGTTTAGTCTAAATGACCACAGCACAAGGGCACAGCAGTAAAACAAAAATATCTGCAGAACATTATTGCATTTCTGAAACGTATAATTGAATCCACTGCAAAGCATTCAGATTAGGGCCAAAGATGAGTCAAATTCTGAAAGACATGCATGAGATTATATAGGGCCTTCGAGTTATATTACAGATTTGGAAAGTAACCAAACACAACCTCACCTCACCTGAATTATAGTGCATCCGACAACCCAGAAATAGAACTGTTCACATTAGTTCAGTCTTCACATTAGTGGACTCATGTACAACGGCTACTCTTTCTACGGTGTTGGCCAGGTAATTGCGATTGCCAGATTTAATTAGGCTCTCGCAGAAAGGGTCTTATGATTAGCCACCAGTAAGCTTTGCAGCACTCTAAACACCTGCTGTTTCATAAAGACTGCAAAATGTTGCTCCATTTTGAAAAGAGTTACGTGCGAGCAATCTGACAAGACTGCTACCAGCAAAGCATCCCAGCAACATGGATTACTGAGTCAAACGCGTCTCTGCTAAATGAAAATGATGCATTTATTACCAGAGCAATCAGGGCGAGCCTCCCGATTGCTTCCATGGAAGATGGTACCCGCTCCTGTGATTTATTGTTGCCTAGTTACACTTGCGTACTTTATTTCCCCTACTCTCTGACTCTATCCTTCTCAAGAGAAGCACTATCATATCATCTCTCGACTAGATTATCCTCTGGGCCTTCTTTGTCGGACACATCCTTCTCCTGTCAAGGAAATACAGAAGGGCAAGAGGCTTTACAGATCATGCCGATTTGTACTTTTTAATCAAGGCGGATTTCGACCACCTTGGAGGCAGATGGCCCGGCATCGTCTGAAGCCCCGTGCGCAGTAGATCCCAACTCCACAAAACAGCTTTACTGAACATGCTGGATCAGTTTGCTTAAATCAACATATAGGGATTATAATTATTAGGGCATGGTGGAGGCAGCGAGTGGCGTGGCTTTCACACGCATCTCCTCAGGATATCGTGGCTCCTTTCTGCAGTCCAAAGACATATTTCACATGAGCTGGTTTCTCCATGGTGGCCTCTGTCTGTGAGTGGACATGAGCCTGATGGACTGGCATGCTGAGGGGGGTCTTCCCCTGCCGTGTACTGTACCCCACAAGGCTCATCGTGAACCCAAAATGATCAAGAGGTCTGAAAACTGATTGATGACAGTGTTTCGTGGTAGTAGTACTAGTTCTTAAATTTATAGCAGAGTACTTGAAAAGAGCCTCTCCCACCAGCCCACCCAACCTTGACCAAGATGAGCACTTTAATAGACGAACAGATGGTATAGAAAAGAAAATATTCAAAATGCCTTTGAAATCAGTGACCAACACAACAATATGGGTAAACTTATGAAATACGAATACAAATGCACATTATTCTTAATGTGACTCTTATATACACACCCTATTTGGTTGTTAAACATATATAATCCATAAAACAACAGCTGTTAACAAAAAATTGCACATCCGAATGGTCCTTGGCCGTATAAACCACCTGCCCTCACACGCTTTCCTCGAAGTAACGGGCTCTTCCTCACGGCTTGGTCTGAACAGCGAGTGTCTCGGCGACCCCAGAGCCACGGATCAGTGGAGCTACGTGACAGAGCGGACACCTTCCCGCAGAGAGGACCCCGTTACCATGTCAGCCACTAGCTGTGCCGCTCCCTCTCCAGCACGGTCCGCGAGCGTGCCACCACCACACAAGTCATTTGAATGCAAATGGGGCATAAAGAAATACGGGCCCCGGGGGCTGGTATCAACGGGAGACATTACCCCAGTGAAGGGGATGGTGGCTGTCTCTTAACGAGGAAAACACCGCATAGACAGGCCCTGCCTAGCCCAGGAGCCCATTAGCTTCTCTGCTAAAGGCATTAGCATGCCGGCCACAACAACTTTAAATCTAAGGAAAGAGCAAACGCACCAGCTTACAGAAAGTGGTTCTGCAACTGGTTGAAGCCTCCACAGAGGTATACGATCTACATAAAAGGGAACATGGCTCAGTATGAATTAGGAGCTAACTCACAGTCACGCCCCCCCTTTTCTCCAAGTCTCCGCCGAACGTTCCCTGTAATAACACCGATGACAGATGGGTGACAAGGCTTCGTGCTAGCAAGTGACAGGGTACCACGATAATCTCTCCTTCAGCATCACAGCAACCGTGGCTGAAAACAACACGCTGAGGTCCTGGGGGCCGGCCACCGCGAGCCCAGTCTCTGCTCGCGTCACGAGAAGGGAAGGACGCGGCCTAGCACAACCGGACACCCTGGCACCAGTATTTGTACTTAAGCGAAAATTCCACGAAAGCACCTCGACGAGAAAGAAGTCATCCTAAACATAAATGAAGAATTAAACAGAAAACTCATTGCAAAACCCAAACAAAAAGGTTACTCCGCCCTAACGAGATTTCAGGTCCAGAAATTAAATTCCACTTCTCGCTCGGCAAATCTCTTTATGCAGCATCCTTTACAAAGCATTTGAATCGCATTGCCCACATTTCTTATTACCCCCTTGCCTATGAATACGTGAATTTATGGGTTGTATTATCTAATCAGTATGCATAATACCTCGGTAATTAGAAACTGCATAATTAAACTTTGGCCATCCCTTTAAATAAAACAGTAAACAGATATCGCTAATGTGGCACCGTCAAAAATGCTGTACATTAAATAACCGTACACTTGCGCATTGCTTTAAAGCTATAAATTAATTTAAAGCTTTCATACACAAAACATAATGCTTTTGCAATGTCCTGCAACATGGCATCGGATTTCCATTTGCATTCTCGGTCTTTGCTCCCTTAAATGTTCTGACTCAAAAATCAAACAACAATGACAAGATTATTTTGATTCCGCTGATCCATTTAAAGAAAAATAAGCTCCATCTCTGGAAAGAAGACCATCACGTATCAAGCACCTGGCAGTCATCTCGTCATAAGTAGAGTGAGGATTCGTGTCCGTTGCAGTTTGCAGGAATATAATGAGCATTTGACCCACACAAGTGAACGAGTATATACTGACACCCAAAATATTGCAAGTAGAAAAGCCATAATAATCATTTATCAAGCCCCTTAAATGGGACGGGAATCTTGTATGCAGGCTAAAATGGCTCTCATTAACTGTTCGTTTGGGAAGTCATCGTTTATTTTTATTTATTGTTGACTACAACACATAATTAGTCCACGCAGCTAAAAAAAAAGTGCTGAACTGTTGATTACAATTTTTAGCCTTGTGCGTCAAAGTAAGAGCACTACTTTTACTACCAGTTAAAACGGGTCCCAGGCTTCAATTCCCGCACTCTGTCGGTCTTCGAGGTTAGGAGCAACTAAAGTTTACCGCTCTGTGAAGGAATTTGTATTGTGACAAACACTCCTTCCCCTGAAAACATTTCAGTTGTAAAATTTAATTAACTTAAATGGAATGCCCATTCCTTCCTTTAGAAAGGAATCCAACATGAAAATAGCAACAATTACAGCCCAAAGCATTTAGCATTTCGTCAATGAGTGCCAGCCTTAAGGTGATGGCATTCCCACTCTGTTCCACCATACCTTTAGAAAGAAAGTATCAAAATATAGCAGATGTAAGCTTGAATACGGAATGAGAAAAGATCATTCAGACTCTGTTTTGTGTTTTGTTTTTTTTTTCCTCCTCAGCAATAAGACTATTAGCAGTAACAAAGAATTCATTTCATTCCAAAGCTTTTATTGTGAAGATTTTTTTTCCACTACCAACAGTCTGTTAAAATTGCAGCGTTAACTGTTACATTTTGGTTGCTATTATTTTTTAAATTTCATTGTTTTTTTTTTTTTTTGTTTTTTGTTTTTTTTTTTTATGTAAGCTTAGGTGAAACTGAAATTCAGGCAACAAAAGGCCCTTTTGATCATTTTCACACTACGGTGAAATCCTTACTTTAAGAATTACGTCTCTAGGCCGCTGCAGTTTCGTATATTCTGACTGTATGAATCATTTCTATACCATCTGATTTGTGGCAATGTGGATCATATCAATATTATATAAGGTCACCAGTGGCTGAAGATAAACATATATTGTAATTTGCCAAACTATGCTAAAAAGGACATTATATGTCCAGAAGTATGTGACGGGCTTTCTGTGAAATATTTTGTTCCAAATCCAAGGGTATAAATAGGAAGTTGTCCCCCCTCCCCTTCTGCTACAGTAGCCTCTACTCTTCGGGGAAGGCTTTCCATTAAACACTAGAACATTGCTGGTGGGATTTACTGACATTCAGCCAGAACAGTTTTACTGATGCTGGGTATTCATGTTGGGTGATCGGGTTCCAAGACACTGACAATTCATAGTCACTTCACTTGTAGTTTAGCAGGGCAGAAATTTGACAAACTGACTCGCTGGAAAGGTGCCATCCTATGATGGTACCACACTGAATGTTACCAACCTCTGCGTTGAGGCCCAGTGTTTGTTGCTTGGAGACCGCATGGCAGTTTACTAAATTGTACACCTGTGACTGCGATGGGTGTGGTTAATTCCAATAATTAATAGTGATGTGCACACGCTTTGGGCCATAAAGTGCATGTTTTAAATATAAGGGAAAAAAACCATTAAGACAAAGGAAACAGGTTTTTGCGTTGTGCATGGTAAACAAAATATTTTTTCTTTGAATTTGTTAAATTTGTTCTGTATGTCATAAAAAAAACTGTATTAGTCATGTTAGGTCTGATCACTGGAATATACTGACATTATAAGCAAATCTGTTTAGATTTTTGCCTGTTTTCTTAATCTGCCCACATAAGTCGGTAGCTAGTGTACATCAATTGCTGTTTACATGAACAATATTGACGGGAGTGAGACACTGATTCGTAATGAAGGCAAGGCTTAATCATTTACACAATTCCATTTACATTTTACAGCTAAAAATACATTTAAATGCCTGCCAGTTTCAAATGATTACGAATTAGCAATTCCTGGCTCATGGCTTCCTTAGTATTGCAACTGCTGTGCACGTTTCTTTCATGTTTTTACTTTATATTCAAGTAAATTCACACTCTGTGAATCTGCAATGAATTAAGAAAAAAGCACCAACGATAATGGTTTAAAAATATAAAATATATATTCTATCACCAATATTAATCGTGGGTTAAACCAGTGATCACTTAATTTTACCATGAAGTTTAATTTTATTGTGCATTTATGAATGGACATAAATCTGGGCAAAAAAATTGTGAATATTAAAAAGAGAGAGAGAGAATGATATTAGAAAGGGGGAAGTCAACAGGAGGTGGTTTACACAGGATCAAATGGCCTTCCTCCTGGTCTCCTGACCTCAAGAAAGCAGTTCTGGTTCCCATTCTCAGAGGTATTGTATGACAGGAGAAAATCAACTCATGCATGCAGGCTCTAATGAATGCATTCCAGGATTAGGTTTGTGCTGCAGGCGAAACCTTGCGTCAATTAATCATCAATTAATATAAAAGCCTCTAATTTAGTTCTGCTTAATTAATACACAGCTCCTAATTTGGAAAGTTTAATTAATCAATTCTAAAATAGCTCCTCGTGTGGCAAAAGCCTATCATTACAAAGCGGGGAGAAACTTGCATGCAAATTAGCGTGGAGGGCTGGGAATACGTGCCCTTTCAAAATGGAGATTTTATTATGATCACAATAATAAAAGGCAGAAAATGACTCCGTTTCGATACAAAGCCCGAAAGATCCGATGGCAGAAGTGGGTCTGTACAGTCAGACCTATACTATTCACTGTGACTAGAGCGCTCTGATCTTTGTTCCAACCAGTCAGTCATGCTCAAAGACACAGGAACAATTAGGTGGAAAAAATTATACCGAGGGACCCCTGTCCTCCTGAGATATACCACAGACTGTCCTCCCAGTCCTCGTCACGGAAGTTGTCTTCTTAGGACGTTCTCAAAGCCAAATCGACTGCTTTGCTCATGTTTACAGCTGCTTAATCGCCAAAGTAATTCTGGGCAGGTGCTTCGCTCAAGGTTACCACAGCAGTTGTTCTGCAGGACCAATTGGTAACCAGCTTGCTCAGATGATCTGCTATGAATTATGCAAGTAATTACACTGTGGCCGTTTATATAGCTCGCCGGCGGTACAGCGCCAAAAGACTGTTGATAGGTATGTGGGTATATACGTTATATATCACAGGAACACTGAAAATAGGTTTACACGCCATTCAGTTACATCACGTGGACCGATAACGATGTGCTTGTTTAAACAAGCCTTGGTGTGTAGAGTTCATCCAAAGCCGAAAGCAGATGTACCTGGGTCCGCGCCACAAAGCACATCAGCATTGTCGAGACGCTATATAACACTGAGGTTACACACGAGTAAAGAAAAAAACACGTATCCACTAGCTCAAGTTCTGTTGTTGCACCTGGCGGGTCGCACACATGTTAAGGCTTTAAGTGTACATTTGCAAATAGATGGTCTCCTTCTCTGAAACCTTCTTCCGAGCACCTCAGCTGTGTCCATTCTTCAAGAGAAAAATGCAAATGAATAAACCGTTTTGCATATGTTACACAGAGATGAGGCCGGAATTCCTGCGTCGGTGCCTACTAGTCCACGACACCCAGGATCACTACGTTTCTGAGAAGCCAGTGAAAGGTGCCTTGCCAGATTGGCGAGAAGCTACTAACTTAATCCGACTTCTACCGCAAAGGAACAGACCTGGTCTAGGTGAGTCCTGACCTGTGTGCGGTTCGGTTAAGTTCTGACTAGCTGCTTCGCTGTGGTGTGGAGATATGGCATTACTAGTGTGCAGGTTAGTCCTTCACACCATTTTGTCCTGTTTCACATGGACAATTAAATGGGTGCACTTTGGAAAATATGGACCATATGGGCTTCTGTAATTAGCCAATTTCTCTTGCCAGTACATTTTTCTTACCTAATACCCAATGAAAATCTGCCATAGCAGTGAATCTTACCCATAAACGTCCTTCAACAGAAACTAACGGTGATATCATTTCAGTTAGCAGTGCCATAAGTCTGCAGCCTTTAATTTTGCATTGTGTACAGTGAGACTGTCTATGATCCCTGCCACCTCTCAGCCGGCTTTTCATATGTGTTATAACTGTGATACAGGGCACAGAGTGTTTCTTATGTTGTGTTACGTTTTTAGCAGAGGTATGGGTAAAAAATAATCAGTTCATGCGTATCTAATGTGTCTGCTCCTGCCAATGAGAGTTACAATAATTACTCACATGTCATGAAACCGAAATCATTCCATACCACACAGGTGCTGCGATAAGTAATTTTCCGTGTTTGTTTATGAACGGTTTGCCAGGTTGGATTAAATGGAATTGCTAAAGATGAAACTGTAACGGCCTTGTTTGTGGGGAACGTGCTTTTGGGAGGCAGACGATGGAAACAAAAGTAGAAAGAAAAGAGCGAGGAGACAAAAAGAGCGAGAGCTGAAGGGTCAGGAAGAGAGGAGGGGAAAAACGACAAAGGGAAGCTAACACATGGGCTGAAAAACGCAGAACGGGGGAGGGGGAGACAATGGCAGGAAACCAGAAGAGAAACGACTTCCTGAAGGAATTTAAGAACCTGCAGGGCGGTCTGGGAATGATGACTTACCCCGCTCAAGGGTTTGAGGCTTTGCTAAGGTCGCCTTCATCTTCAGGGCCTCTTTGTTAGACATGTCACAACATGAACCTTTGTTGGTGTCCTGGTCGCTATCGGCCTGGTCGCTGTCGCCATGCCCACTGTCCCTCAGGCTTGCCCGCTCGGGGTCCTTGAAGGTGGAGCTGCTAAAATACGAAACACAGGAGCATGGGAGCAGGGGTTCTCCGCTTACAGGCGGTAATCGGAGCAGCGCCGTCTGCAGAGGGAAAAACGCTAACAGGATTGTAGATGCGACGCTTGAGCAAGTTATTTAATGGGCCTTACCTTTGAACAAACAGCTGCCTGCTGCCCACGTAATTGGGCTCGGGTGGAAAATTATCTGTCTGTGAAGGAGAAAGGAGAGAATTTACGTATCGTACGTCTCAGAAGCATCTCCTGCCGTTTGGCAAGATTTCCTACTGGAGAAACGGTTAATTGTCCGAGAGTTCCCATTAATATTCCTACCAGTAGCATTTACAGAAACCCAGGAGATATGATCATAGCACATCTTAGGAATCACGTAAGAGAGGTTTCCAAACAGTACAGCTTGGGCATCACCGCTTGGGTCTTTTTTTTTCCAAAAAAAAGACCAGACCTTTCAGTAAAACAAACAGCAGAAAACATCTAAAATAAATTAATGTTATGTATTATTAGGATCGTTAATGACAACTTACCAATGATATACCAGTAAAAAAGGCTTAAGATGGAAAATTTGGATTGAAAACTGGCCCTAGATCAGTTTCATAGTAAAATTTATCCACGCGGCTGTACAAGTGTTTGTCTCAACAGGTTTAAGAAACAGAAGGTCTAGGAAACATACAGCTGGGTATTAAAACCTTAATTACTGGGTATCCCCTGGTACGGTGACCTCCAAGAAACAAAAGAAATCTCGCAGACTCCGTAGGTGTGAAAATATCCGGCATCAGCACAGCAAGACACCAAACAGAAAACGCCGGAATTCATTCACCGCTAATGAGAGAAACGGGGCCGCTTCATTGGCTCCTCGCTACCGTAGGGTTGGTGTTTAATGAATTATTACTGAATGGATCAAATCTCTCTGCTCTGCATCTATTTCTGGAAGATCACCAATTATTTCCGGAGACACGTTCACAATTCGAGCAGTTGTTGCAAAGAATCTCGATAATCAAACTAAATATCCTGTATAAGTATCAGTATCACGATGTATCTCATGAAATTAATTGTTCTTTTCGGTGGCTCGCTGGGTAACACCGCAGCCTCACACCTGAACGACTTGGGGTTTGAATCTCACCTCTGCTCCAAGCGTGTGCCGTGAGCATGTTCTCTACATGCCACGCAGGATTCCGACAGGTACTCCGGCATTCCCTCACAGTCCAAAGACATGTCCTTAGGCTAACTGGAATCCTAAATTGCCCATAGTGTATGTGCTCTGAGATAAACTGGCCTTGCATTGGGGGGGGGGGGCAGCTTTGTCTGGGACATACTCCAGGCCCCCATTGTCCCTGACTAGAATAATGGATGGATGGACCCTTTGCCAGTGATTCTTATATAAAGTGCTCATAAAGTTTAGAGGGATGGGATGTAAAGGCACGGCGGAGTGTGTAAGTCTAGAGAGCAGGCAGTAAGTGTTGACGTGGGGCCACTTTGGTTTTCGGCTGTGACGACGTTGGAGCAATCAGATGCAGCCCTTGGTGATGCTTTAGGACACCATAAAGACAGAGTCGGTATGAAGGTTGCTGACAGTCAGGATCTTGACGATCACATTTTTATAAACACAGGTCTCTTACAGGTGATGGGAATCCCAGATGTGTATCGTCAGCTTAGATTTATAACACTTTAAGCACCTCCTGCTTGAATGTTCGACACTACGTCACCCCCGAAAACATCATCGACTTACGCAAATAAACCCATCTCTAGGCATTACTTGATAATTAATGTCTAAATATGGAATGCCATTAATATTTTCCCTTGGAATTTAGGCAGCGATGTTAAGTCATAATTAAAAAAATAATAATAATAATAATAACATGGCTTGTAACAGGAGCTTGCCGGCTCGAATCCGGCGACGATGAGGTACTGTGGTTTTGATGTACTGTGCTGTACCCTGGAAATCAGGACACAACCTTGCTTCAGTAAACATCCAGCTGTATACATGAGCAAAATGCAAATAAACAAGTCAGGGAGAATGCACTACATGGGGCTGAGGGACATCCTGTGATGTTGACCCGGCACCTTGCATAACAGCTCCCAGTGTCGCATTGAGCCGTGTGTCACGGCTCCGGGAGCCGTGGCTCTGGAAATGTCAGCCTCGCACCGCTAAGCCGACATCTCCCAGCTGTGAAGGAACACGGTGGCGCGGTGTCCTAATCTTTTCCGCGCAGTATGTGCGGTGGCTGGACAAGGAGCTCGAACTACCGAAAAGGTCATCGCCATTGGGTTCTACTGCTGTAGGACTGCATCAATCGCCGCTGTTAGTGGGTTGTGAAAACAGATCAATCCATGTCAATATAGGTCCCCGAATACACACCGATATATAACCATGTAATATTTGAACTGAATGCCGTCCTTTCTTGAACCTAAATTTATGGGATCTATGATGTTATCAATGCAAAACAGAATTTCAGCTACGCACTTGTCATTTGAACTCTCATTTAATTGTCCTAAAATTTCTACCCTTTACTTTGAACTGAGTGAGGAGAATGAAACGAGAAATTAATTTCACATCACGGTGTGCTAAAAATCATCGCCGCCGTGCCGACAGAATCACTGCTGACCGTGACAATTCAGCAGATATTTCCTTCTCCACAGTGATGACGAGTGCACATTTCTAGGTAGTCAAATGGACGGCATGTGTGTACGTCATGATTTGGTGTGCTAGCATGACGTCATTTAAACATCGCAACGGTAGAAAAACACTGGACTACGACAATCTTACAAATGATGAGGGGCTAATTGCTTTATTATTAATTTGAGATTAACACACATCTCTGAGCTACGAGTCCTCCGACTTGTGTTTTAAACACTTGAAAGCATTCGCTTCGGGCAAATTAACGACTGCTGGTTGGGAGCACGTTGTACAAACGTTTTTAGTTTGAATAAGTCAAACAGATGCCATTAATCAGAATTACACCCCACCCCCCGCCCAAAAAAAGTCAAATGTTGTTAGTGAAAAAAGGCAAACTAATCAAAAAAGCTGTAAAACTGTGGTAGTAATATAGGAATATTTCAAAACTTTACTCTTTGGTAACATGTGAACCTGGCAGAATTAGATTCCGTTAGCTAGCTGTTCATTGTCTTCCTAGGCCTGCTTTAAGTATGTACCACAAGTTAAATGAACTGAGATTGAGGAGAATCTGCTCTGGGTGATTCTGAACACCCCCAGTCACGTGCTTTGTTTTGTCTGAGACAAATCCAACCTCGCTGTCGGAACGCTCGAAGACACCAACAAGCCATCGTCATTGTGGAGATGCAGTAACTACCAGACTGGTTGCTAATTTAGCCAAAATTGATTTTCATGGTAAATCGAATGAAATGAGGGAAAATGACATTTTTTTTTTTTTTTTTATCAAGAACAGCAGACATGTTGGTAACTTTGTTTTTTCGGCACGCCTTCTTGCAATTTTAACTTGATGCTGAAATCAGTTCTCAATTTTCCTCACATTTGCCGAAATAAAGGACGTCGAGTTTAGAGGCCGCTTTTCGAGAGTAACTCCAGTACCGATCAACGCCACGACCGACCACATCAGCCTACTGCCCTTTACTCTGGTTCATCTTAATCTTTTTGACCATCACCCCATTTACTGCGCACAGCTACACGCATTGCATATTGAATAAAGCAAATGAAATCCTCTCAAAGTCTATTTTAAAAATGTCTGCACTTTCATGAAGCTTCCACTGAGGGCTTTGATTGGCATTAATTTAGCACAGATACCATTAACTGTATGAGCAGGTTCATGCAGATCATCAAATAAATATGGATCACTCCACAGGCCCCATAAGCTGGAGGGTCGAAATGCCGTTTGAGGCTTAAATAATATGCAATTTATTCAAAAACCATTAAAGCACTTCAAAATATTTTACCTGGAAGGCTGAAATGTGTACCACCACCATACACTGTACAGAGCTTTGTCTACCATTAAACGAGGAAAGTTAAAAATTCATCCGGGCAGAATCTGAAAGTTATACCGGCCCTTAATTCAGCCGAATGTCTCCCAGAGATTGTCTAATAAAACTTCCACCGAAGCCTTTACTGAGATTTAGCCAGTGTGTTCAAGAAATATCAGCTGATTCCAGGTTGCTCCCCTAGTCCAGGACTAAGGCATTTAAGGAAATTCAGAAACATTCCATAGCCGTCGAGCCGCATCAAACACATCCTCGTTATTTACTAAAGATCAGCACTTAGTACCAGCTTGACTGCCAATAAAAAACACATTAAGGAACTGTTGAAAAGATTTCCCACTCTAAATTAGGCTGGAGATGTATCTTATGGCCTCACATTCTCCCGTCAATTTAATATATGTGTTCGATGAACAGACCAGTCAAGTAAATAAGGCCGACCCGCATCCAATTAATGCAGTTATCCTGCTGGGGTAGCCGGGTTCCTGTTTATTGAGCTCAGCCATGTTTCGAGGAGCTGAGAATCGGGATTATACTCGTAAGGTTACCCTGTGTACATCTGGCTGTCTGGTGCATAAATATTTCTGTAATTTGATCACACAAGCTGTAGGAACACCTGTCTAATCACTGATTTTGGGTTGGGTTTTGTTTTGTTCCACTGCAGGGGATCTGGATGGTGGCTCAGCAATCTGGTCCAAGGCACACAGAGAATTAGTGTTTATCGAAGAGGCTTTCCAGTTAGCATCCAGCACCTGTACGGAACGGCACGCGTTGTACGTGTGTGTGTGTGTGGGGGGGGGGGGCGCACTCAGGTCGGTGCAGCCATGTCATTTAAACCTCAGTCATATTAGGTAAAGGAACAAAGCAAAGAGAGGCCAGAACGTGATGGCGATGTGGTGCTCAGCTTTGTGCCTGCGAGTTTGCTCCTCTTCTGCTCTCCCATTTTTGAACCAGTGGTGTGTATTTGCCGGTGACACGACTCCAGACAGTTTCGGTGACGAGGAACACCGGAACGATCTACCGTTTATTTGGTGACCGGTGCGTGGGAGTCAGACCGACACCATGCTGCATGACACCGGCCCGCTTTTAAAATTGCATCGGTGCCTCTCGATCTCCGGGAGCCGTGTCCTTTGCTGTCTCCAGGCTGTAAACACATAACTCAGTAGGACGGGCTCTCATGCGCCTTCTTGCACATGTGCGAGGAGAGGGACGCCATCTGTGGCCGCCTTGTTCGTCTTCATGCACTGCCAACTTCCTTAAAATTTGCATTTTAAAATCACTGTCCACTGCAGGCACACAAAGAGCACCATTTCAAGTGTGTCAGACTTTAAAGCCTCTTTTCTCCCCCCGTAGACTTTATCTCCACACCATGTATAGTGCAGAAGTGGCAGAATTTGCATGCCTTGAATGTGAGCCGCTGTCCTCCAAAGAAATGGTCTGAGGTGTGAAACACTGTGCTGAAGCTAACACGTTTAGAAATCAAGACAAATTGGTGCAATTCTTAAAAACGTAAATTGGAAAAACTGCAACTTTGGCTAAAGGTAATTCACAAATAAATGAGGGAAAAAATATGCTGAGGCATAGAGAGCAAATATGAGGAAGAAAGAAAAGCCATTAAGTTTGAAAGGACATATTTTATTTACAAATTCTGTGCCCGCTTACGAAAGGCTTGAACCTGCAAGACAGCGAGCAGCTTTGATATCGAGTGTTTAAGAGTTCATTACGAACGATTTTTATTGGGTAAAGAAAGAAGATGTCAGAATGAGTGAGGTGCTTACATACATCAGATTATCTTGAGTTTTTAGCATCTGACAGCCTGCTAAACATGCCAGACTTTTACTCCACGAGCTGGCAAGTTTGCCTCATGCTTGGCAGCTAAGATTTAGGTTAATGAGTCACTTTCACAACGCCTGTTTCTGGCCAAAGTGTGGAATCGTTAAGAGCTGTACGTGGTAAGGCTTTTAAATATATTTTTATAATTTTTCTTCTCTTTTTATGTCAGCTTCAAAGCTATGACTTTGTATGCCTGAGACAAAACAAAACAAAAACAGAACAGATCCCCCCAGAAAGAGGTTTAAGAGTTCAGTCTCTGTTAACTGATAGTCCATTAGATAGCAGGCTGCAACTGACATATTGACTAGGTCAATGGATATCTCGTGCCAACTAAGTGACCCATGGAAACCAGCTAAAAATCCAACATCATGAAAAGATAAATAACCGAATCTTTGATGTGTCCATCTGGCCACTTGGTCAGCTTACTTCATATTACACACGGCATCATAGTGAGGTGCAGGTTTGATTCCTCGAGGCGACTGATTTCACAGTGTCCAGGGGAGTGAAATAGTAAGACAAACGTACTCAGTTCATAAGTGAGGCTCAGCTAAATCTCTAGAACGTGAAACACAACAAAGTCGATCTTTTCGCCAGCAAACTCTGATCGCAAATGACCAAAATCTTAGCTGAGCGAGCTCTGGCCATCTGGCGGCCCTCCCCCGCACTGCAAACCATCCTGGCCGGGTCTTTTTTGAAGCGGCACCTCCTCTGCGGTGGAATTCCCAGCACAGACCGCCGTCAGTCTCCGTCCTGCAGGTATCTCCCAGAACCGCTCCTTTGTTATGGGCCCAGCGTGCAGCCATTTCAGGAGCTCCTCTTCGAAATTCACAGCTGTGAGTTTCAATTTTCTCTCTGTTTAGACATTTATTTTGTAGCGATTGTACAACGTTCTGGATGATGGCACCTGAGACGAACATAAAGTACCCTTTTTCTGCAATCTTTGAATAAATTCTTTCTGAAATATGACAGTCATACACAGAGCAAAATGGTAGCATAATTTGTGTACAAAGGGAACAATCTCTAGCTCTGCACTTACAGAAAAACAAGTAATAGCTCCTGGACATAATGGTGGAAAGTAAAGTTCTACTTGAACTTAAAGCACTTTTGTCCTCTAAACTTTATGAATCTCTTCAGCGGAAGCAGAGGAACATGAAAGGAAAGTGAAATGGACTTGAAAGAGGGTATCAGAACAGAACACATTAAAATAATGACAAGGTCTCGAAGATGCCCACCGCTGATGAGCTGCCTAGATCTTTTTATGCAGAGTGCAGAGACACGGGGGATAAAGTAGGAAGGGGCAAAGTGTACCAGCGAAGACGAGAGGAGGGAGAGGAGAAACGCCCACGACGCTCGCAGAAAATAAAGGAAAACGAAAGGAGGTACACCAGCTTTAAAGTCAATTCCTGATTTCCTCACGCGGCCAAACACCAGACGACAGTTTTGTTTAGGAAGTGAAATGGCAACAAGTGTTCTGGAAAAGTGTACTGACTTTAGGCTTAATGCAGGCAGCAGCTCATGTAAGAAATACTCAAAGCAGCTTTAAATGGATTTGCAATTTAAATTAGTGAATCAGAGGAAAAATGTAAATCAAACACACTGAAAGATTAATTGACCACCTTTAAACACTGCACAACTTTCAATATTTAGCACTTACCAAAAAAAAAAAAGAAATACATTAAAACATACATAATTACATGTTGCAAAGGACTGCATTCCCATTATTTGCGTAGGGCTGACTCAGTTTACGACTAAATGTATTTATCGTTCTAAAAGCTTCATCTTCAAGCTGCATCCTGATCTTCCTTAATGCATCGCCGCAGCCTGTCAACGTAAGTGTGTGTGTCTGTGGCGATTAAGAAAAGAACAAAGAAAATACCAAACCCTCTCCCACTGAAACACACGCATGCTCAGATATGTAAGCATACCTGAGTCACTGTTGTCGTGAAGCCACACTGTACCACCGATTTGTGTTTTTACTGAGTCTTTCCTGCACGTAGCAAAACGTAACACCGCCTTCATTATGTAAATGCTGCATAAACAGAGGCATGACTTCGATGACAGCTTCTTGGCTTACGGGAGCGTATTGTGTAGAGCTCACTTCGTATGGGGTACGTAGCTGACCCTCATGCCAGATTTCTCGTATATCCAAAAGGCCCGGCCGAGCATATTGTCAGCAGTTTAGCTTCTGAAATTTCTATACGAATGTTTTAAATCGAAACAAAATGGTTTCCTGCAGTTTTCAGTAGGTCAATAAAGCGATTAAACACCTTGCATTTGAAGAGTACGAGAGGGAAAGCAGGGACATGAAAATGGGGAAATAAGAGCCATGGGTAATCCTGGGATACACACAGACCGTGTTCATTTAAAAACGGTCCCGGTAAGTGCGTATTCTTGTGGAGGTGGTGTGGTCTGTTGGCAGTGCGGCCATGGATCCCGCGTTCTGGGTGGGAGACCTGGGTTCATCACCCAGCAGCCCACTGGCAAAGGTGATGGACTGGTGCTAGAGCGATACTCCACTCCATGTGTGGTGACCCCACAACCCAAGCCCACGTGGGTTCCCACCAAAATTGATCCTCATAATGGCAGGAAAAGAATGACTGACCCCAGGCTAACGTGTGTGGTGGTTTTGGACAGGAGGAATGTCGTGGTACCCTGGGAAACGGGCGGTCGTGTTTAGGGTCTCTGCCCTCTGCAGAGGACCTGCAGTGACTGCCTCCTGGTACTGATAGGCCATTAAAAGTAAAACACACAAACGCACGTGTTAGTCAAGGATAACAGCAGCCTGAAAGGTACATATGTGGAAACAGGGAAAAATGGTTCAATGTTGACACAGCATAGGTAAAGTTAGTCAAATTCAGACACGGTCCACCTGCCATTAAGGAATAAGGAAAAACCAACACCCTTCATCCGAATGAGTACGAAAACACCTATGACTTGTTGCCTTTATTTCAAAAGCACCCCATGAAGCAGAGCTACACAAAAACAACGACGTGAAGAGACCTGTAGCAACTGGCATGACACTCAAGCGATGTCAGAAGGCAGATAAGGGTGTGCTATCATTGCAAATTACTACAGAAGTAAGACAAGCTACACCTGACCTCTGGGTTTCATGGAAGGATTCCTGTTGATTATCAAGCAATATCTATGTCTACAAACTACTTAAGTGTAGCGTCTTGGTAACTCTTTAGAATTATTTCAATAGAGCTTATTAGTGCAAAACTATTTACTGTATGAAAGACTTGATTATCTTTTGTACCTGAAAAAGAGTATCTCTTTCTTTTCACTGCACCAAAAAACAGAGTTAATGGATACTTAATATATCATTCCATTAAGCTACAGAAAGCTGTTAACAATCCGCCGATGGCAGGACCATATAGAGAGGAGGCATCAAGCCTGCACTAGAGGCCCTTTAGCCTCCTCATTTTGCAAAACTCGGGCTGACCCACACAGATCACTTTGAGCCATGACCGTCCTGTGGGAATCTCCCTCCTTGCCTGGATCAGTGGAGACTGAGAGTGGAGGGGAGGAGAGACAGCAACCAAGCCAAGTGACGGGAGGTCTTTGATGCGTGCAGAGCTCTGAGCCACATGCGTCTTGGAGCCAATTACCTCTCCATTCCGGGCCGATCTGGTGATTTGCAGGACTCAATGAGTCAAACTCTGCTGATGTACATAAAACAGACAGTCTCAAGATAATGTACTGCGGGTCAAAATAAATATCAGTGGGATATTCTACAGCGCTGGCCCAAGGCAGAGGTGATAATTCTGGGTGACCGTGGGGCCTTCATGTCATGTCACAGCGCATCGATTTCTGAAGTTCCATTAGAGGGATGGAACCCAACGCCTCACCTGAGGGTCAGCCCTACATCAACTGAACACATTCTCTGCAGACGTTCTCTTCAGATCAAGTTCTAAGAGAAGACAAAGTCAAGCACACCTTCTTGTACCCCTTAAAATTTGTCAGCTCATACATAAAAAAATTGAATTGCACAGACAAGCAATACATCGCAGAAGATTCAAAGAAAACGTTTAGTGCTGGCTGTGGTTAGGACAGAACCATTTCATGTAATTTTCCGGGTCTTTTTCTAGTCCTTTGCCTGCCAACTTTCCCCCTGGAAAAGAATTTATCCTTAGCCGCCCCAATGAGCCAATCTATACAGAGCAGAGGGAGAATTACAAATGAACTCCATATTTTTGCTGTGAGAAGAGATTATCATCTCTGGTAATTCCTATTGTACAGAAGGGTTTATGGGATTTTTATGCTAACAAAGAAAACAAAAAGAACAATTTAGCTATTACGCATTCTCAGAAGACTTTGCTTCTTGCTACACTGAGGAAGTGAGGCGTATTCCCCGTCTCCTCCGTCTCGTATGAATATCCACAAAGGCGGATTTTCCAAGTCATTCTGACACAGGGCGGTAAAAATGGATTAGTGGATCATGTATCTCTGTGCCTCGTGTGGTTTTTACATGGTAAAGGCCACGGACAGCAAATGTACCGTGTGTACTGTCTCGTACCTCGACCCGGGAGGAATCTGGTGGCACGATCCATAGACGCAAGCGGCCCGCCACAGGAGATGCACATGAAATGCATGGAGGAAGAGGGTCCACACTTTTCAATTGTGTTACTTCCATGCCAATTAAATGACAGCGAAGTGCTTTGCACAGATTACCTACTGCCTGACCAGACATTGGCAGGATACTCAAGCCAGGGTGTGACCTCTATTTTGGCTAATTAATCCTTATCAGCTGAATTCTGCTGTAAGCTAAGTGCTAAGATGACCTCATATGAGCTCACGATCACAAATATAAGCTACAGATATTTAACCCTGAACTGTAAAGCCACATTACTTATTTTTCAACCTAGACAAGCCCGGATGTGCAGTATATAATTAAGAATGCAAGTACACAAACATTAATAATTTAAGGATGCAGCTTTGCAACCAAGCCGTGTTTTAAGGGACGCTGCAAAGGCCTTGTACATAGAATTCCAAAATTAGGACTAGTTCACTCCATTTGGACCTGCAGTCATCATGACCGACGAAACCAATTTACTTCAACTCTGACTCATCTCAGATCAGCAGTTAGCCATGCGTGTGGGAATATCCCTGCATTGGCAAGGTGGATTTATATATCACAGACCATTGTCAAATATGGTATTCCAAGAATCTACGAACTCTTCAAGTTTGTCTGCTGTGCACTTATGAACCGTCAAACGAGGTTTAGCATTAATCAGCTATTCCCAGATGAAACAATCGCAGGCTAATCTTCTGCTTAGAACTGAACTGACCTCCCATACTTCAGAATTCCTCTTTAAAGAAGAAGAATTGACACTCTTTGGAGTTTCCTCACAAGACTGCAGTAGGCTTTTCCTCAAGCAACCGAATGCTTTTAAGAAGCTAAACATGATCAACCTCACCAATCCAGCATCATCGGCATACGGATTTTGTAAATACTGTGGTCTGCTGTACATTTACTCCAAAAATGCAGTACTATGGAGAGCGAAAAAAATCATACTTCCTTTAAATGTCCGAGGTTTCCAGCAGCCCGGGTCATCTTTAATATCACCCCATTCATTAGCCCCGCGACTGGATCAATACTTGGAACACGAGCGCTCAGCTCTGTGACACGATAATTCCATCATCACAAATGTGGCTCAGGATAGAAGACACATGGACTATAAGGGATGACAGAAAATACATTAAGGCTATTTCTGTACATGAAGCAAACCTGACATCGCCACGGGAACTGCCCTTGTATTATCACTAATAGAGGGGGCTCTTAAAATTAGGCCCAGACTCCAAGGATGCCAATTCACCTGTTTAAAGTGGTCTGCCACAGAACTTAAAAGTATAAGAAAGCTTTAGCTGTGCATCACCATAGCATTTTAAATCAAGTAAAATGCACAGTTCCATTTAAGCATATTAATCATTAATAATTAAGCGGATGCACATCCTTATATCAGCTTCAGTGAACGTGTTCTTTTTTTTTTCCCTACATGCTGTATCGTAAATGTCATGTGAAAATTGACTTTGATTTAAGGGGAAAGTGAAAATGTATAACGAATTTCCTGTGGTGGCCCTTAACATAACAGCTGAAGTTGGAAGAGTCCTGTTGGAAAATTCCGGAATGAGATGCACATGTCATTACAAACGGAGTCACGCCAGCAGTCCCTGCACGCCCGGGCTGAACGGCGCTGATGCAAGGCTTCCAGATCTGCATGATTTGCTACTACACACCTAGCACACAGCTACTGAGCGAGCCTTCGTGAAGAAACTCACTTATGAAACAATACAACCCCCTCTACACAATCCCAGGTGAAATCTCACAAAAAACATCCTCAGCAGTACAGGAAGAACAACAGGGAGCACTAAATTGGACAGGAGATTGAGATTAAGAGTCCCTAAAGACCAAAAGACAGCAGCCACATATTTGATTTGTCATCAGTGCAAAAACCAGAACTCATTTGTCGTCAGGAGCACAAATCAAATAACCCAGCATTAAATGTGTGTCACTGCAAAGCCATGACCAAAGAAGTCCCGTCAAATCAACACACATCGCCTATAGCGTCAGTCCACCAAGCACCGTCCACGCGTGCCGGAGCGTCCCGGTACTGACCGTCAGCGCAGTTCAAACGCGGTTTATGTGCTCAGCAGACATCAGAGTGACTTGGAGCTTAACGTTTCACACCTTAGTCATCCTGTCAAGCATGAAATCCCCGGGTTCAATGAGGGCTTTTAACGGCACAAAAAAGTACATTATTCTCCGGAAGCGGGCAGTTTAAAAAAAAAAGAGAGACAATTTAAGACACTCTTTCCATTTTCAAAGCACGTGGATGATGCATTATTAACTGGGAAGATTGTGCAACGCTGATATATCGTGGGTGCCTGGACTGCAATATAAATAAAGATAATGATACCCTAATGGTCCACAAATAACCGTCCCATACTTTAATACGTGTCTCATAGAAATAAATCTGCAAAGGGGAAAACTAAGAATTTTTCACAATCTCACTCCAGTTTGAGTTTCATTAATTTTAATTAAATATGCCTAATAAATAGCAAACTGCACAATTTATACATAAGACCAGCATTAATAACGTCAAACTGTCTCATGGTAAACAAATAAAATGACTCACATGCACAGCAACAACAAGTGAAGTGGAAAGTGAAAACTGGACTAGCACAGGGCACCAAAGCCCACGGCCCGTCTCGTCTCCCACGACTCTGACCAGGTTAAGTGGTTAGAAGATGGGTCGTTGGATCTGAACATGCCATAAAAGAACAGTGTGCACCTCCCAACACAAAAGTTTTGTGCCTTTAACTTTCCTTGAAGGAAAGGATAGAAATACGGTGACATTACTCCAAATAGCAGACACAGAGATAAAGTATAGCAGTATTTATTTATGTCTGTTTACCTATTTATTTGTCTCGAAAGGTCCTCACCATTTGCAATCATTATGGGGAGCTGGAAGAACTTTAAATTGAAGGCAAAGAAAACATGAGCCATGCCAGGCATTCTACATGGACACATAGACATGTACAAATGCATGTGGATATTTCACCCTAATTTACTTCAGCGTATGGTATATGAAGTACAGGAATACTCACAAACTGGTCTAAGATTTCCGAGAAGTAAGCAAAAAAAAAAAAAACATTTCCACACAATTTCCCCATAGTTACATCATTGTTTCCCCTAACTTGCCTACGTGTTATCTCCCGTCAGAACAACACAAAGCGGGCTATTCAGGAGTAAAAACGGTGAACTTTTGACATTCTTCCAAATGGATACTTTCTGTTTCAGAGAGATAGTGTTGTTTTGTGAAAGTTGGGTATCATAATGGATCTCCGGAAATTAACTACTGGCTCTCACGCTTGTTCCCGACTCACTCTTATAAACGGTGAGCAGCGGTCAGCTTTAGTGAATTATCGACACGTCAGCGTGTTTGACCTTGTGCGAGACAGCTGACCTCATCGCTATAGGGCAGGCCGATAGACGGGTGGAACTGGGGTCTGTTGGAGCGGGCTCAGACTTTGTTGACGGTTGAAGAGGGGTTAAAGCCGTGACCATACAGGCCTTCCTGAATCCGTTTGGCGAATGCTCTGTGTCGGACCATTGATGCAGCCATTGCGAAACTGACATGAACACCTTCTCACCTTGTCATGCATCCAGACTAGAGACTCGGGATCACTGACAATTGCAGATAATTCCCGTGGCGGCCTTCTTTCAAAGCAAAAGCGTGTCAGAGAACAAGCGGCGGGCCCACAGCGTGTGAAATCAGTGCTTCTCTGTCAATGTTCTCGTATGAATACTTTGTACAAGCCCCAAGGAAGACTGACTCCACCTAGAGGACAACTCAGAACTGCGTTTCCCCCATCTCGTTTCCGATCTTGAAATGCTCCATAAGAGGGCGACTGCTACAGAACATATTCATAGACAAAATATGCAACCACACTCATCAGTAAAGTCATGCATGAGAGAGATAACTATTATGCCGTATTCCATGCATTTTAAAACTTGTATTCATGGTGAAGCACTTCTTGTTTTCACTAGGAAAGAGCTCAGTAACACTCATGCGAACGATCTCAGACCAGCAGCATCCTGGGCAGTATCTCCACCCTGAAGTCCTCATGCATTCCAAAGATTTCCACTGCAAAGTGTGCAGCTCAGGATTGACTTCAGCCTTGATTCACCACTGAGTAGCATGCTTTAGCGCCTTAAGCTGAATTAAGCATCATTACGTTCCATCCATCCCCTTACCGAATAATTCCGTATTAATCGAATTACACCTCTTGCAACACCCGGCAGTGCCTCAGTCACAGGCTCTGTCGGAGCCGATCTGCTTGTTCACGTGAAATGTGATGACACACAGCATCCCGACCAACCTGACATGGCTGCATACAAGGTCATAAAATATCCTTACTGGACGAGTCGATAATGGCAGTCAAATACACTGAGTGCATCTGCCGAACAATTAAGGGAAATTCTGTGTTGTTTCATGCTGTATTACCATTGACAGTGGGCCCAGGTTCAGACGGCCTTCAATGGACTCAGATCACCAGAGGAACCCTCCAGATATACGATCCAGAGTTATTTTCCTACATTACTGCTGGTCAATAACTGGATACACGCGTTTAAAGCTTCGAGCGAACCCGTTAGGCATAAAGGAAACGTTCAGTCCTCACTTAGACCGTCGCAGAGTGAGGTACCACTGTCATCTCTTTAAAGCAGCTCTTTAAACGATAAGTGAGAACGTGATATGCCTTTTTCCCAAAAAGCAATGTAGCTATGCAGAAAAGAGAGCAGACAGTTTTAGGTAGGAAAACAGGAATATGGTCTAGTCTGACATTATTAGTCTAGTCCAGAGGTTTTCACAAGGGGGTCCTCAGAGCATCTACAGCGGGTCCACAGAGACCTGTCTCAAATGACGAAATGTAGCTATTACCATCCACTTTTCACTGGTCCAGACAAGTCAAGAACCTCCATTCAGGTCCTTTAAAACAGGTTTAGGACAACAAAATGACACGACACTGAAAGAATATGGAAGACAGACGGTGTTTTCTCAGATCTGCCTGAGTACCATACAAAGGATACTGCATTTTGCGTTTATCAGCGTACATAAATTGCATTGAAAGAATATCGGGGACGTGTTAATTTTCCTCGTAAGGAAGAAGCGCAACGTGAAAGCAACTTCTGCGGCCACGGAGAGCCAGGCCTCTGAAGCACTGCACACATACAGGAGGGGATCCCCAAGAGCCTGGGGAAAGACTACAGTCTGGCTAATACTGGACGCAATTAAACTTTAAACAAAACATACCTCAGAACGCTGCAGCGCATCCGGGAAAAGAAAAAAAAAAAACAACAAGACCAAGCAGTTCCTCAAATGCTCCCGTTGAAACCATGCTAACCCATTTACACAAATTATGTCCCACCTACACAGGCTTTCAGTTAGGAGCAGAATACCCAACACTTACAGGACATAACGTAACCCTTCCTCTATGTTTACGTGCATCTGTACACATACTGATAAAGCCATATACTCTGGTTAAGGCAGACACTGTTCTCTGCAACCATTTCACAACACTGACTTATATGTCAGATTAGGTACGGAACGGGCGGAGCCTAGAAGCGAAAACACCAGAGCCGCCACCCGACCGCGGGAACGAAACTTTGATTTTCCAAACTGCCGCGAACTCTGCCTGCCAGAGCTGTCCCCCGGATTACTGTGTCAAACGCAGGTATTAATCTAGACAGAAAACAGTGCAGACAGAGGAGTTAATATGCATATATAAATTGCATTTCCTACCTGAATTATTGACATCCTATTAACCGGAGTCTCTGTGGGATTAGTCACTGTCCCCGTGAAGCTGGTGTGAGAGCCAACATGTCCTTGAGGAACAGTCAGGTTGTTGGAGGTGGGCTTGAGGTACATGACCTCTGACCTGGGGGAGCTCAGGGGCAGGCGCGTCTGATAATTGAAATACACGGGGGACGTGGCGAGGGAGGGGCTGCTCACCACGTTCATGACGTTCATGGCATCCCTCTCCTCCACCTCGCTCTGCACCAGCATGATGTCGTTCTTGTTGATCTTCTTCTTCTTGCTCTTGCCCAGCTGGGGGTGCGAGTACTCGGCAATCCGGCAGTTGTAAGTCCTGATCTCCTTGTTCTCCTGCTTGCATTTCACGGCGATGGTGATCATGGCCGCCAGCAACATGATGGAAATGATGCTGAGGGTGACGATGAGGGG
Organism: Gymnarchus niloticus; assembly: GCA_009936485.2. Lineage (NCBI taxonomy): Eukaryota > Metazoa > Chordata > Actinopteri > Osteoglossiformes > Gymnarchidae > Gymnarchus > Gymnarchus niloticus. The sequence goes on along the minus strand of JAACJT020000001.1, from coordinate 26,563,310 downwards.
CAGGGACATGTCCCAGCTGCGCTGCTCTTCGTTGATCCGGGGTTCCCCTTCAGGAAGGGGTCCAGTGTACGCCTTAATGATCAGTTTTGCCACGGCCGAGAGGGTGGGCTTCCCGTGGTCAATGACCCTCACGATGAGCTCCACAACTGGCGTGACTTCCTCCCAGAAAGGATGCACGGTTCGGATCTCCCCGGTGACGGCATCCATCTCGAACAAGTGCTCGTCGTTCCCATCAGAGATCTCGTAGGTCAGGCGCCCGCTTTCTCCGTAGTCATTGTCCACCGCCCTCACTGTGGTCACTATGTGCCCGACGCCCACGTTTCTGGGCACGTGAATCTCGGCGGTGTCGTTCTGCAGCAGGGGTAACACTATGACAGGAGCGTTGTCATTGACGTCTAGAACGCTGACCCTGACGGTCGCGTTACTCTCTAGATGAGGGGACCCTGAATCCTTAGCCAAAACCTTAAATTCAAAGTATTTCGTCTGCTCATAATTGAATGACCTTAACGCGTATATTGCCCCGTTTGTGGGATTGACGGACACGTAGGTATAAACGGAGACATCGCCAACATTGGATGGTAGAATCGAATATGACACAGTTCCGTTTTGGCCCAGGTCTGGATCATGAGCCAAAACCGACCCCAAGTATTCGCCTGGGATGTTATTCTCCGGAACCTGGAGGAGATACACCGCTTTGGTGAAGCGGGGAGCGTTATCGTTTTCGTCCAAGATCTTCACCGTGAACGACTTGGAAGAATTCAGAGGCGGAATCCCATTGTCCTTGGCTATGATTGTGACGTTGTACTCGTCCTGCACCTCTCTGTCTAAGGGCCTGTCTGTAACTACAGTGTAAAAATTGTCATAGTTCTCCTCCAGCTTGAAAGGCACGTTGCCCAGAACCCTGCACTGAGGCTGGCCATTTCGTCCCGAATCCCTGTCCGTGACTCTCACCAGTGCGATGACGGTCCCCGGAGGGGCAGCTTCACTGATGGCCCCCTGCCGCACGGAAACGAAGCCTATTGATGGCCAATTATCATTTCTATCTACGACTTTGACTGTGATTTTACAGTGTCCAGGGATCGGGTTCGGTCCTAGGTCTTTAGCCTGAACATCAATCTCTATAATAGGGCTCTCCTCATAGTCAATTTCCCCCTGAATCTTTATAACACCTGTTCTGGGATCGATAGCAAACAACTCCCGGATTCTGTCTGGAGTGTATCCACTGAACGAGTAAACCACCTGTCCGTTGCTTCCCTCATCTGGGTCGGTGGCATTTAAATCTATCAGGACTTTTCCTATAGGTGCATTCTCGGGTATTTCGAGTACGTATGAAGGCTGCTCGAACACTGGACTGTTGTCGTTAGAATCCATAACTTTGACATTGATCTGCATCGTTCCAGATCTGGGATATTCCCCTCCATCGGTTGCCGTCAATATCAGAGTGTGATGGCTTCGTTCCTCCCTGTCCAGAGGTCTCTGAATAACCAACTCTGGGAATTTGGTCCCGTCTCCCCTCGACTTCACATCCAGGGAGAAGATGTTGTAATCGTCGCGGGTGAGCTGGTAACTTTTCAGCCCATTGTCCCCCGAGTCGGGGTCGTGTGCGCTGGTCAGTGGGAAGCGGGTACCCGGGGCAGCATTCTCCGAGATGTCAATGTCAATCTGATCCGATGGGAATACGGGCGAGTTGTCGTTTATGTCCTGTATGTCCACCTTGATCATGCAGATCTCCTTGTCGTTGGCGAAGACCTCCATGGAGAGCTGGCACTTGGGGTTTCGTCGACACAGAGTCTCCCTGTCGACCCTCTGCTTGGTGTACAGCAGTCCGCTCTCGGGGTCCACGTCGATGAGGTGGGGGGCTGAGTTCTCCAGAACCCTGAAGTTGGACTTCTTGCCCCTGTCCCCCGGGCCGAGCCTGGCATCTTTGGCGATGTTGCCGATCACGGTCCCCGGCCCCTGCTCCTCCGGAACGGAATAGTTCAGATTCTTAATGGCCAGGGCTGGAGCCCACAACGTCAAGAAGTAAAAAACGGGAAAATGCATCCTTTGCAATGGGAGGGCTTTTTGATTTCGCTTCGTTCTCCGCGCTGCCGACCTGTTGATCTGTGAAACCCCCCTACCTTCGAGTGATCGGGGGCGCGCAGCATCAGAATAAAGAGCGCATCGATCCCTGCGCTTCTCGTCCTCGTCCTCCCGACGTGGCTCTGCGATGCTGTGAAGCTAATTTAAATTCATCTGAACACCCAGACTCCGTGGTGCCACCATCGCAATCCTCGTCCTGGGAACGGAGCGGCTGTAAAGAGTGTGGCACTCGTCTGAAATACAGAGCAAAACGAGATGTGCCGCAATCAGAAGAGAAAATAGCGGTACGGGGATCAGGAGCCCGGTGGTGTTATCTGAGTAAAGGATCAGGATGCGCGGGACACACACACACACACACACACACACACACACGTACACATGTGTGCATTTATATTTGTATAAAGGTGTGTGTGTGTGTGTGTGTGTGTGTGTGTGTATGGGGGGGGGGGGGGGGGCGTAAACGCCCGCGTGACCCATGGCTACACCCTACAGGGGGTGTCTTTTTAACTATTAAGGCTGGCAAATAAGCTCCCACGCCTT
>JAACJT020000001.1:26542744-26560588 GCA_009936485.2 Gymnarchus niloticus | reverse complement strand
GTAATAAATCACCGTACCTATTGTCCTATTTTCCTAGCAAAAAGAGGGATGGTTTGTGACTTATGCACAGTACTGTATATATATATATATATATATATATAGGCAGATGTGGGTTAGTTTTAAAGCAAAGTAATGGTGGTCTGAAACACTGGTCTTTAACAACCTTGAAAGCGACATGACAGCCACCTTAAACAAAAATGAATTATAGAAAATCATATCTTTTTTTTTTTTTAATCCAGTCTAAGGAGGCTCGGGGACATTCAAGGATTTCGGAGTGAGAAAATAAAAAAAGAACAAACGAGCTAAAGAGAAAATAAGCGCTTGTTGATATCCATCTGGTGTCCTTAACGGCCGCCGACTATCGGCCAAGCTTATCGGCGTTCATCAGAATCTCCGCGCGCTTCTCCTTTTCCCGGCTTTTTTTTTTTTTTCCCCTCGCGCCTCTCGCGCCGGTATTCGTTAGCCCATCGCGAGACCTGAGGGAGCGGCGACTTGGTCGCGCCATTTGTCAGGCGGCGTACATAAACCACGGCGAGATAAGGTTAAATGCCACTTAAGAGCGTCGTTATTAATGGCGTCGGTCTGCCCAGGCGCTCCAAGGATGGCGGAAAATGAGTATGATGAAGTCTGCATCTTGGAAACAAATGGAAGCAGGAGAGAAGGACGCGGCTTTCCCTGCCATATCCTCTTCCCCCCACCCGAGCTTTGCCATTTTTCAGCTTCTAACGTGTCGAGATGCACATCTCCATAACTCCGTAAAGGGGACGTTCAAAACTTTTTTTTTTTGAAAGCATTTCAACCAGTCTTTATCTAAATACATGAAATAACTCTTCCTGAGACATTCAATAAACTCTTAACCTCTTCACATTTCCAATAAGCAGCACTGGTGTAAAGCCGAAAGCAGAATCATAAAAAAGGAGGATTTTATACAACACATCAAAAGATTCAAAAGGTCTATTTGAGAAATCAATATTATTAATTGCCAGTGAAATGGGAAAAAACTGTAGCTTCATACCTCAGGGGTTGTGGGTTTGATTCCCACCTTCAGTACTATGCCCATGGAGTTTCTGTGTTCTCCAGGTATTCACTCTGGTTTTCATGGCACACTGGTTTCCTCCCACAGTCCAAAGACATGTGACATCCCATCCAGTGTGTACCCCAGCCTTGTGTCCTGTGATGGACTGGCATCCTATCCAGGGTGTACCCCAGTATTGTGCCCTATGCTGCCTGGGTTAGGCGCCACCCCTCTCCAATCCCTCCCCCCGTACACTGGATAAGTGGTTGGGGGTTGGGTGGATACACTTTAACATATAGTAATTAATGTGTACAGGGTATGAGTTTTTATAGCTACATTTCCTTCATACAGCATACTGTATATCCACAATTTCTTGCTGATTTTCTCCTTTATTTTTATGCAAAGTCATACTGCCAATGGTTTGTGAGTGATATTTTACCAGCGGCAGTTCATACTTTTACAAATGCCAAGTCAGTCTGCCGTTGCTATATAGAAAATTTCCAGCACATCGTCTGAATTATGCATTTTGCAAAGCTCTACCATGTAAATGCACGGTAAAACCTTTAGTTTTTTCAACCCACTCTTCTTCTCATTTCACGTCGCATTTCCTTTGTATATATAAAATCTAAATTGCAGTACACCACCCTCCCCCAGCAATAAAGCACCCTTTTCACAGTCCTCTTTATTAGTGCACTATTCAGAAGTCTTATTCACCAGAAACCGCTCTGGCACCAGTATCATTAAGTCTAATTACTGTTCTTGATGTGTATGCATTTGAGGAGCCAAATGAAATAACAGTCACACCATTTGCTTCAAAGTTCATCTGATGTTCATAAATACAGCTAAAGTGGGGGGCGGGGCAGTTAATCTTTAGGCTATTCATATTTTGACATCAGGTGGGCCCTGTGCAAATCGATATCATTCTGATCCAAACTAGGAAGAATGTGACTCTTAATGTAGAGGTTTACAGGGGCCACCTGTTTCTGAATTGGAAGGAGCCTCTACTCTGTTCCGGCGTTATTATGGCATGTGTCTTGAAGTTAAACATGGACCCACAGTGTCGCAAAATGACAAGAAAGAGGAGGAAAGACAGATTCACTTTGTGTCATGTACATATTCTGAACATCTGTAAAATTTATTTACGGGGATGAGATGATTCATCTACTGAAGATGTTTATATCAGATTGGTGCTGATTATAACCTTATTAATTACCGAAACAAAACAGATACAGATGCTCCTGTCTTGAAGTCAAAGGAATCTATTTTATTCATTTATTTATCTGTTTGGTAAGGATTATGTTAAAGATTTTATAGGTAGGCTTTTATAAATGAAAATCTACGTTCTTCATTTATTACAGTCCAGATTACACAGACCATAGTTTGGCAACGTTTTCCCCCAGGTCCACCATAAACTGTATTTTTCTTTTATTATTATTTTATAGAACAATTTGTTCCCATGCTATGCATTATTTATGACTTTAAGTTTATAGCAGTTCAGTGCACAGTTGTGTGCTCTGGGACATCAGATGTCAAATTTAATTTCATGATGGCGATATATCAACGAATGAATAGAGCTTGATGTTTTTTTAATTGAAAGGAGAGAAACAACTTTTTACAAGGACGCCCACCAAGTGACAGGAGAGGACAGCTCGTTTCAGACGGTCTGCACATATGGGAGTGAACTAATAAATCTTTAAAGTCTTGTTCTTCATTACAGACCTGCTAAGGAAATTAAGTACATTTCAATTAAAGGATAACAAGTTGTAGCAAGAAAGACATCATCATCAAACGAGCCATAATCATATTACAGCAGCAACATTAATAGTAATTGTCAATACATACGGCTAGTTTTATGTTAAATTTGAAGTTCAAAAATTGTATCATAATGTAAACGTTATAGAGAAATCAGGCACGTCGGTCCTCTTCCTTTACAAGTCATACCCTTGGTGTTCAGGAGCTCGGAATGAAGATAAGTTTAAATATAGAAGCAGACAGTGGCGTCTAAGGCATCCATCCATCCATCTTGCTGAGGTTATCCTGGCCAGGTGTCAGGGGGCTAGAGCTGGTCCCAGGCAGGAAAGGACACAGGGCTGGTGTACACGCTCATCTAAGTTCACGTCTCTGGGCTGCAGGAGGAGCCGGTGCACACCCACACCACAGAGGGAACACGCAAACTCCACACACACATTATGTGTACTTATTAGTGATTATAAAGGGCCAGCTTGGTGTTCGTCTTTTAGTTATTAGTTGCATGTCTGAGAAGATGCAATATTGTTTCTTTACAGTCCTTTTTTTGTTTCATCAATGGTACATAATTGTTATTTAACCAACAAACTGAAAAAAAAAAAAAAATGTTCAAATCAAAGAGGCACTTTAGCAAAATTTAGCAACTTTTAGCTTATCATGTGCCAAATGAGAATTTTCAATACTGTGAAAAAAGTCAAATGATTAATTAAAGTCATTACTAAGATGGAAAGCAACCATGGTAAATAAAACATCAGCGTGTACCCTGGAGCTGAGTGTGGCATTGAAATGCGGGAGATGCTGCCCCTCAGTTATATGATAAATCAAGGTCCTGATGGTGGTCACTGAAAATAGTAGGAGTATTGATGCAGGATGCCTGCTCTGATTTCCAATCAGAAAACCAAGGCCATCTACTCATTCCAGAGAAAAAAAAAATAAAAAATAAAAACACCCAAATCGTAGTGCCTGAGAGTGAAGCATCCACTGTTCCACTACTGTAGGCCTGTGAGCCCAAGTTAACTGAAACGCATCACGGACGCACGTTCTCAATGACATTCCGTGTTATCCTTAGGTGCCGATACACTCCGGCGTAAATTCTGTCAGTGTGTAATGGAAATGGGATAATGTTGATCTGAGGTTAAACACTGAAGTAGCAGAAGTAGAGCATTCATGCTGTGTGGTGTGAAAAATGTCATGGATTAGTTTGAAAGCTACTAATCATATGAAAATCTTTGTGTGATGTTGGGTGCAGAACGTGGAGAGGGGCAGGCATTTGATCTCCTTCTAATGTATACGTAAAGATTTTTCCAGATAATCCTCTGTTGAAATCTACCCCCCACCTAATCATCCATGATTGTGTTTCAGCTTAAGTGCCCACGTCGCATTCCATGCTTGACATTGAGCATTCTCGACAATCACTGGCTACCCTAAGCTCCCGTCATTAATATTCCTTACACCCTTGAAGCCACAGATGTATTGCGGAGGCTTAGATTTGCTTGGCCATTTCCCTTTCCAAGATGCTCTCTCATCGACGCTATGACCGAGCAAAGCAGTCCAGCCATCAATAAACTGACAATCAACACCTCCCGCACGGAGGGCATCTCTTTCTTATTTTTTATTTTTTTTTCCCAAGTGACAGCAGGCGACCAAATTTCAGCGGCCAAAATAAAAATTTAAGCGTTATTTAAAGCTGACCTTGTGCGTCTTGAGACTTCTACATCCCGGTGTGCGTGTCGCCGTGGTCATAAATCTGGCAACCAACTTGGGCTGGGATGATTGCTTGCCCGGTGCAGAAAATAAACCGCGGGCAAGAAAAATAAATAAATAGACAGATAAAAGCAGAACCTGTTTCATTATTTTCAAAGAGTTCCTATGTTACAGCCACACATTCTCGACCAAGGTGCACTCTGTATACAACTATAAATACACTGTATATAACCAAAGAGCTTTGCTCCAGAGTGCTAAATCCAATCTATCTTATCTGGCATGTCCTGACACCCGCTATTACATTTTTCTGCAGCAGCAATCCAGATCTATAGCAAATATGTTTTTCATCTTTTTTCTTTGCATTCATCCACGCACATACACACACACTCCTTTTGTTAAATTAATTGTTTCTTTGTCAGCCTAAGCTCAGTAATACTTGCTCACACCCCTCTTACACATAACCAGTGTAACAGGCTTTGAATGTCATTCAAATGTTTATCACGTGTGCCAAGATGCCGCCTTGCCGTGCGACCGTGTAATCGGTTTGCCGTTTACCGCCGCTGTCTTCTGTCACACATCTTGTTTTTTTTTTTTTTTTACGTAAACGTTTAGCATCATAGTGAAACGAATGCCTAACATTTGTCAGCAGTCAGATGATTTACCCGGAAAAATGTGTCATGCTGGCGTTCGGTCGAAAAGCCTTCACCTTTCCGCTTTAAACAGATGCCGATCAGATAATGTTCATAAGTTGCTAATCTGTGGATGGAAGGAATTACTCTTCCATGAACATTAATGAGGCATTCCATGAACATAATTAACAAAGTACGTCAGGGAGAACATATGTAATATCATTTACAATGGTTGAAAAAATTATGTCCTAATGTAAGAAAAAATCGGCTTGGCTTTGGGTTATTACATGTCGGACCACACATAATTACTTATTAAAATTTCTTTCACCCAAATTATTTTATCTCAAGGGTGTAAGCATGCGCCATTTGCATAAAGCAGTATGAGTGCCTCTTGTGGCCAGGAGGTGTTTAGTGGATGATAGAAACAAATAGAGGAACAGGATGGCCTCAAGGCTACGTGAGGAACGGGCCGTTACACAAGAGGTTGGAACTCTGCAAGAGAACCCGGTTTCTGAATGCTCTTGGGGCCAAGTGTCCATTTCTCGCAACCTGGCGAAGGATTTAGGATCAAGACTTAATTGAAAAATAAACAGATCACAGGGGACTTGTGCACAAATTCGATGGGCCGGAAAGACCTGTAACCGACAACATGAATGTTTAATCGTGTTGAGTTCTGGATCCAAGGCAAGATTAATTAACCTAATTACATCCAAGTAAAAGCATGAGGGAGCAGATTACTGCCTCGCTTATGAATACCAAATGTAAAATTATTACTCGTGCTGATGGAGATTATGTAGGACCAGGCACTACATTTATAGAGTATTTTCTCTGTATTATAATAGTAAATATCTACCACTGGGAGTTTTTTCTACAAATAGAAATGAAAATGAATTCTCTTCACACTTCCTCTACACACTTCAATAATTATCCCAAAATAAATTATTTGAATTATAATCATGTATTTTAAACCCACTTTGAAGTTGATGCACTGTGATGCACACGGGTGAGATGGCAGAGGATGGTCGATCCTTATACATTAGTGTAGGCATTAACTTACAACACAAATGGCCCATGTGATAAGCATTTCCAGAACGTGCCGCCCCAAAGTCATCATTTGAACAGGAACTGACCTTACTCACAGGTACATTCAAGCCTGAAGCCCTGACGATGCATCTCACCCTCTAACGCTTTTGAAGTTTCAACAATGCTTGTCAGATGATGACATCAGCATGCTGATCTGATGTTAATGAAAACGTTAATAATTACAAGGCATTCCGTTAAAACCTTTGCATTACCTACAATTCCTTGCCATTTCCGTTCCTTCACTCTAAGCATATTAAAATGTTAAGTTCCATGTTTGAATGTATTTTATGAATTAAATGACAACTGCAGTATGATATTTTAATATATATATATATATATATATAGAGAGAGAGAGAGAGAGAGAGAGAGAGAGCTGTTCATAAGTCTTAAATCACTAAAGACAATTATTTTAAGGTTTTAGGTATCTGGGTAGTAAGTGCGTATTTTTTCAAACAAAAACACTGTTTAACATTAGAATATACGGTATTTAAATGAACAGTACAATAATAGAAAGTTAGAAGAATATTTTTCCATCTTGCCAAAAGTTCCGGATATTTCCTGGGATGGCTAGAAGGACATCCCATGGAGTGACCCCAGGTCACTTTACAGCTCACTCTATTAATTAATGAGTTAATTAACTTCATGAGCATAACAGCTAAACTCTGACAGACAGTTTTACATCAAAATCAACAGTTTCAACGTTATTTTTTTCCTGTATGCGTCCCAATCTCTTACCTACCACACGTTCCACGTTGACCCTACTCTATAAGCAGAGGGAGGGCATAGCAGGCCAGCAGACGATACGGGGATCTCTTGAATCCAAATCTCCGAATGGAGCACCCCAAAGAGGGGGGCGAAAGGGAAAGAGAATGTGCATGAGCAGAGCAGCAATTTAAGATGGCAAAATAATTACAACAAAACAGCAAGAGCCCCAACATAACTATATATGCAGCATAACTGTGAGGGAGAGGCCAGTGGGGACACATGCGTGAGGAATCCTTGAACACCAGCACTCCAGCAACACACAGCAACATGTGAAGCAGGAGTGACAGCACTGAGAGAACAGTTCATCCAAAGTCAATGGCACTGATCCCCACCCAGCTCTACACCTCAGCCTGTAGCCTAGTTGAGGAGTGAGTAGCTACCAAAGGTCTCTGTAAGCTAGACTAAAAAGGTGAGTTTTAAGCCTAGACTTAAAGATAGAGAGTGAGCCAGAGTCCTGCACTGCTGCTGGAAGACCATTCCACAGCTGTGGAGTTCTGTAGGAGAATGCTCTGCAGCCCAATGTAGCTTTTTTCACTCTTGGAACTAATAAATAACCTGCCCCCTGAGAACAAACCAAATGGGGAGGGAGTATGGAAGCAAAAGATCAGACAGATATTCCGGAGCCAAACTATGAAAGGTCTTATAGGTTAGTTATAGTACTTTAAAGTCAGTGCAAGACTTAATAGGAAGCCAATGTAAAGATGACAATACAGGACTAATATGATTGAACTTCCGAGTTCCATTTAGGACTCTGGCTGCAGAATTTTGTAGCAGCTGGGGTCTGTGTAACAAGCCGGAGTTACATCCAGAAAACAGAGCATTACAATAATCCAATCTGGAACTGATAAAAGCATGAGGTAGGTTCTCAGCATTGTTGAATTGTAACATTTTCCAAACCTTGGCTATACTCCTCAGATGGAGAAAACCTGTTCTAGTGATATTCCTAATTTGAGCATCAAAGGACAGGTCTGGGTCCACTAAGACACCTAGATTTCTGACCAGTGTGCTCGGTTTAAGTGAGCATACATTAAATCTTACGTCAGTAATCTATTCCCGAAGCGCTATCAGACCAAAGAGCATTACTTTTGTTTTATCTTGATTTAGGAGTATAAAATTGCTGGCCATGCAGCTCCTAATATCTAATAAGCAATCTTCAATCTTTGACAAATGAGGCAATTCACCAGGTTTAACTGATATATATAGTTGTGTGTCATCAGCATAGCAGTGGAAATCGATACCATATTTTCTAATTATGTCACCAAGTGGCAGCATAACCAGGGTGAACAGTAATGGGCCCAACAATGATCCTTGTGGAACACCATATATAACTCTGGTATAATCAGATGATTCATTGTTGACATGAACAAACTGGTATCAGTCAATGAGATAGGACCGTAGCCAGGACAGAGCCTGCCCTCTAATACCAAATAAGGAATCTACTCAGTCTGAGAGAATGTCATGTTCAATTGTATCAAATGCTGCACTAACATCTAAGAAAACCGGCAAAGAAATAACAATCACAGTCAGAGGGCATGAGTAGGTCATTTATTACTTTCACTAATGCAGTTTCAGTACTGTGAGGTTATCTAAGCCCAGACTGAAATGCTTCATTTATGCCATTTCTCTGTAGAAAGGAGTACTATTGTTTTGTTACTATTTTCTCCAACATTTTTGTGAAAAGGGGGGATTGGACATAGGCCTATAATTTGCTAAGTCACTAGGATGTAGTTTAGGTTTTTTAAGAGCAGGTTTGACAACAGCTACTTTTAACAATTTTGGTATGAATCCAAGACTTAGTAATGAGTTTATCATGTTTAGTAAGTTACTACTAATAGATGGAGTAATCTCTTTAACAAACCTTGCAGGAATAGGATCTAACATGGAGCTAGCTGCTTTAGAGGAGGATATCAGGTTCAGAAATTCAGATTTTCTTATAAAGGTAAAGGAATCCAACATTACTGCATTATTTCTATCCACTACAGCAGAGCCTGTAGTCTGCAACAATCTGTGAATTATCTCTCTGATGTTAGTTATTTTACCATTGAAGAATGCCAAAAGTTGTCGCTTTTGGGAGAGGCTGGAATCTGTGGGTATACCTCAGATTGATTCCTAGTTAGTTTAGACACAGAATCATACAGAAACCCAGTATTGCTTTTGTTATTGTCTATCAGCCGGGAGAGATATGTGGATCTAGCTGTGATCAGGGCTTGTTTGTACTTTAAAACACAACTTTCCATGCAATTTTGAAAACCTCCAAGTTAGAAGAATGCCATTTACACTCTAATTTTTTTGAAGCCTTTTTTCAGTTCCTGGGTATAGTCAGTATACCAAGGAGCATATTTCTTATCTTTAAGCATTTTCTTCCTAAGAAGAGCATCTAAGTCAATGAACTGAGTTCAATATTTATCAATACCTGTTCGAGCTCGGATTCATTAGTGGCCTTACATTTGTGCTCCAGCTGGAGGTTTATTTTTACTGATTTGTTCTATTTGTCTGGCTTTCAGGGTTTTGGAACCATTCTGGATCTCAGTTCTCTGGTTTCTGTATGGTTCTTCATTTTGGTTTAGGGTCGTTCGCCACTTTTTCTGTGTGTCTTGAATGCCAGTCGCAAATCACTTCAGTATGTTTGTTCCCGAGATTCTTCAATTACTGATAGCCTAGAATCACAGTCTGGAGCCTGGTCCTGTCAGCACTAAGCCCTCGGAAGCTCATCTGCCTAAGAAGTAAAGACTGACAGGCAGAGAACCCAACCATGTAGCTGTCTATAGTTTGGGGTGTACCGTACTACAGGAGGTGGCATGCTGCATGACTTCATAGAAAAGCTCTGTCTTTATCTTGCTGCTGTTGTCACAACAGCATCCTATTTATGGTTGATATATTTCACTATTTTATCTACCAGACTACCTATCATGTTAATGAAAATGATCACTCGGATATCTCATCCTTCACAACAATTTCAAACGGCTCTGTCCCAGATGTATCAAAAAAGACAGAAGAAGCTTAGCCTAATGAAGCATAATAGCCACACACAGCACAACTGAAAGACATACAGGACTACAATGAAACCGCCCTTGGCTGTTTAACTGCTGACGGCTGATCATGTTCTCCACAATATTACAGCCCTCAGTAAACAGCGCGTTTGTTACGATTTGGAACGCAGACATTCATAGCTACAGAGTGACAGTATAACTACATGCTATCATGCGTACTTGCTGTGACAATTCCTTCAAAACGTTCACAACAAGGCGATTGCCTACCTCACTATATTAATAAATGGAACAAAAGTCCGACGGTGGAGTAAAATTAAATATAGGATCGGCAGGGTAGCACTATGTCCTCACACTTTCTGACTTGTGGTTTTGAGCCCTGCCTTTTCAGTGAGCGTGTTCTCGCCACACATGCATAGGTATACTCTTGGTGCTGTCGATTTCTCATGTAGCCCAAAGACATGCAGACAGGCTAACTGAGATCTCGAAATTGGCTTTACGTATGGGTGCGTGCCCTGTGACTGACTAGCATCTTGTACAGGGTGTACCTCCTCCTTCTGGAAAATGCTTCCTGACCTGGATGGATGGATGGATGGATGGATGGATGGATGGATGGATGGATGGATGGATGGTCTCCTTGTGACCTTACAGACAGGCTTGCCCGTCTTTTACTACCCCTCTGAGCTCCTGGAGGGTCTTACTGACTGTTCTGTAATGCTTTCCATCCATCGTTTTATATATATATATATATATATATAAATATTAATAGAATGCAGTGCTAAGGGCCATCACAGGGTGAAGCTATTCACGGGATTATAACCATATGATCTTTAAATAATACATGTTCCACCTCATACGCTAAACATGAATATGTGGAACAGAACAGATACAAAACCACCACCTGGTGTCTACCTGCTTAAATCTGCGGCTCAAAGTCGGCACCATGAATCGGCGAGCTTGCATTCATGGCCGCCGGGTGCCCCCATCGACACGGCCGGAGCGTGCCCCTTGGTCCCGTTTCCTCCCGCAGCCAAAGGGCTCGGCCCCCCATGCCTCCAGCCGTCAGTCAAGGAAGGCTGTAGTTCTTCTGCATGCCTGTGCTGTTCCATCTGACCCCGCCTGATATATGGATGGGGTGGGTGTTCGAGCAGCGCACAGCCTCTTTAATAATTTAGCTTCTGTGGGAAGGCGTAGCGTATCTCCTGGCAGTCCTGTCTCAGCACCAAAGCTCGAGCCACCTAAAAGAGCCCTCGCTGTCATTTATAGAACATGTCAGTAAATCACGCTGCTTTACAAATTCATAATATCTCTATTCTTTCCCCCTACAATTTTACAGTTAATGTGGATTTTTTGAAGAATATCGCCATTCTTCACGCTGTATAGAAACCTGAAATGTATGGCCATATGAAAACAATAAAAGGAAAAGTCAAGGACATCAATCCTGTTTTGTTTCCAATATGCCCCGTGTCATATTGAATGCATTTTTATTGCTGTCAAAAAATCTCTTGTTGAAGATCGATGTTGATCAATACCTTTTGAAACAGTACGAAAACAGCACCCCAACAAAACGATGTGGCATGTTTACCCCGCGGTTTGATGGCATTGAGAAATACTTTAACACCTTAATCATTCACTTCATATATAAAAATGAATTAATCAGTTTAACATAAGTTTATTTGATGAGAAAGCACTGGAGATCAAATTAAACACAATCTCCAAAATTCAGTCTTCAAAGGATTTCTGGTTTTGAAACAATTTAATGCATTTATTTCAACTGTCCCTGATATCGCTCATTGGAAATGCATATCTTCACTATGTGTGGAAATGCTTCTCAAGAAGTGAGAGAGAAAAAAATCTATGAATTTAAGGCAAACGATCTTTTCACACTGTTAATGTTGGGGCAGAATACCAGTTTCAAGGAAAATGACCTCTGTGTTAAATCCTGAGGTCAAATTTCAATAAATCTTCCTTTGTAAGTCAACAGCCACTACAGCACTGAGCTCCTTTCCGTAAACACTGCACCGTTCATCTAGTACTGTCATTCCAAAATGATAAACTAAAGCTAATGACACATGCACTTTGTATAAATGGCCACACTGGGTGTGCAAACCTGTGGCATTGAATACCTAGCCTGTCAAAGTACCATCACCGACACATTGATCCATATTCCTTAGCTATTTATCCAGTAGTGGATTATAGCGGGCCTTGACCCTATCCCAGGTACCACAGGAGGACAGCTTAGATGGGACACCCGTCCATCGCAGGCCACTTAGTTGCCATCAAACACCAAAAGCAATACAGAGAAACCAGCCCATCACGCACTGTGTGGTGAGACTGTGGCAGGAATCACAGAAATGGGGATACTGAGCCACTGTGCCATCGATGCATCAAAACATTTCCACAAATAAGCTTGATCATCATTTAATATCAAGCAGACTTCTTTTAAGGCACCATCTGTCACATCAACACTGCATAGTTAACAATTAAAATGAAAAATTTTGAGCCAAATTGTAATGAGACATTTAGTTTATTTCCAGCAAGACAAATCGCACTAAAACACAATGCATCGACTCCTGCTGCACAAAGTTTTGTGTGCTTGCCTTTTTCAGGACCCCGCGAGCAGATCTATGCGCTTGCCAGTAGCTATAGGAGCAGGACACCATGGCTGCCAAAGTCTGTCAGACTTCAAGCTGCTAGATGCAGTGGGAGAAATCAATTAGCATTCACTAACCCAGTAGGACGTAAGGCATCCTGGACGGTTAAATACATGCCTTACCTTCACCGGACAAAAGGCTGATTAGGGTGACCTTTGCACCAAAGCAGAAAATAAAGTTTCTTTGAACTTGCGTAGCACGAACAGATTTTGATTTACTTGTATGCTTATTTATTTCTGTGAAAGTTGCCGGTTTTAGGTGAATGATCCTTTACCAATGCGCGTCATGTTTCAGCAGATACGTCAGGTATCATGTAGCTCAATAAGCTAAGTCCTGATTGAATTACGAGAACTCCGAATGCATTGCGGACTGAGGAAGATAAAAACGATATGCTGTCAGACAGGAGCTCCATGTTCATACCTACAGATGAGACCTGCTTGACACTAAAGATAGCTCAGCACATTCCTAGTGAGGAAATCCAAGAATAACCTTCCAAGACCCATGCTGCAGGGTGACCTGCGTCTTGGGAGGGATAGTGATGATACGGAAGCATGACAGGCAGAGTGAGCAGAGAAGAAAGAGAGAGGAGAGAGAGACCTGTACTGTACCAGAGCATCCTGCATTCATCAGGGAGAACCCATTATGCTGCCATGGCTTTAAGTAGCATATCAAAGGGATCTGCGTTGAGATTGAGAAACTCCTCGGAGAGATGAAGTACCATCTCACACCTGATAGTATTAAAGAGCCTTTAACAAAGAGATGGAGAGGAATTTGCATGCAATGGGGAATAAGCATATGCATGGGGGGGGCAGAATCTTACAACTCGGAATTCTGCAACTTCAATAACTGGCATACTGCTCAACACACCCGTTTCCTGGGAGTACATATGTACGTACGCTCTTGTCCTGCACAGGATATGAATAGTGGCTGCCCCCTTTCATTATGACATTTTTGGAATATCAGTAGACCTGTGCATTAGTTGTAATTTCTTGCATTTTAATGTGTTTTGGTTTCTATAGCAAACAAAACAAACTGGCTGTTTGGTATGAACTGTAAGGATGTCTTTATTGCCAGATATTGAATACTGGAATGCAAAGAACAGAATGCATATGGTATGGCTCGTTCTGGCAGTTTAGATGTCATTCCTAAAGTATTTGTATTGTATGTATTTATGTATTTTGTCAAATCACAACTTAACGTTGCACTTTCCTTATCCTTAAACAGTGCATTTCTCCCTGCTGATGTCATGCTACCTGTAGCACATTTGTTACCGAGGGGCAACGGTTTGTTCTCCCCCCTGTTGTCAGTGGCAACAGGGCCAGGGGAGACAGAGAGAAGAGCCCAGGACTTCAGCACGAACTCTGTTAGCTACAGCCTAGTAACAGAGAACGCAAGTCACCAGATTAGCTAAGAATGTACCAAAGAGGAGGAGGATATTGGGAGAGTTTGGTGTGGAAACTCAAAGCCCCATGGAAAGTTTCGAGCTACAGCCAGGGGGCAAGTCACAACCCTGGAAAAGTCGATCCGGTAGCTGCTGGCAGCCGGGTGCTGCTGGGGGTGGGGTGGGTGGTTGGTGGTTGGTGTTTGCTGGCTTTGTGAAATGGCAAGGCTCCTCTCACACACTGGAGTCAGGCCAATGTAAGCCGCGACAGTCCAGTAAGGGGTCCATGGAAACTGATTTAAGGCAAAAATAAGACTCGACTTAAATGTAATAGTAGAATCATTATAAAAAAACAAAACTCTGGCATCAGACTGGAACACTTTTCATGCATGTCGTGCTGCAACAATCCCCTTTTATTATTAAAGAGGGATGCGATGTCATCATTTAAATTCTTTTTGATTTTGCAAACCCGTAAAGATTTATAGCAGATGGATTGCACACAGTTGGAGCACGATTTTGCCTGGAATGGAAAGGACAAATCGTTTTCAAAAAATTCTCACATGGCTGAAAACATTTATGCTGATCCTACCTCTTATCCAGTTAGGGTGTTAAACATTATCCTAGAAGCTTAGGGTTCTGGATGGACAACGGAGGAGATGCAGATCCATCATGAGATACTCACACCGCCTAAGGTCAAATACGGGTCATAGACCTACTTCAGGGTTATCTGTGGGAGAAGACTCAGGACAACAAAAAAGTCTTACAGTGCATACACACAACGAATCAATCCATCTATCGATCCATCCACCCATGCGTCCTGGTCATTGTCATGGAGGGCCAGAAGCCCATCATAGGGCTCAAGGCTGGGGTTTATGCAGGAGACAATGACACACAGAATCAATGACCCTGATGTTGTGAAGAAAAAAAAATGGCATGCCAAGCCAACATGTTGTCCTCCCTTTCATATAATGTTACAAAACTCTTACCGAAATTTGTGAGTAGCCAAAAATTGAAATGCCACACCCTTGCCTCGGTGTGCTGTTTTCAACCTTGACTCCACCAGCTGAAATGTTCTTTCTTCACCGCCTCTTCTCTGGAAATGTCACCTTTATCTTTCATATCTGCAAACCTGTGTTCCTCAACAGCTCATCAGGAGGGATTTTTGTCATTTACATTTAATTCAAAGGCTCCAAGTGCCGTTTTCCTTTAATGGATGTAACATGCATGAAAATCCCCTAGACTGTTAGCAGAATGACATTTTAATGAGGTGAAGCAGATTTTTGTCAAATGTAGCTTACATAAATAAACTGCCTGATGAAAGGAGATCCCGAAGGTGCGTCTTTACACAATGCGCTGTACGTTGCCCAGATAACAGTTTTACAAATGAAACAAAGCTGATAGTAAGGGATGGCCTGTCAGAACATCCTTCACAAATGGCATTAAAATTACAAAATTCTAACATTTGTGTTTTGTTATCATTGGGGTAATGCAAGAGGCAGAAGAGAAATGTTGGGTGACAAATGTTACTCGGGTTCGAAAATGGATCCCACAGATATGAAGGACAACAAACAGCACACGAGTGTAAACGTTTCAGCCGTGACTCCCTAAGGCTCGAGCTTCGAGAGTGTCGGGCCGCTGCTGATGGGGTGATGTCACTAGAGGGGGAGACGAGGGTGGTGACAACCCATATACCGTTTTGATTGTTTCAAAAGAGGACTTTGTGAGTTTGATCAGCGGGGCAGAGTTTTGCCGCATTTCCCAGGTCGCTCTTCATTGATTACGTCTCGCGGCGTAACAGTTTGACAATGCAAAAAGCATTTTGATGTCTGCCTTTGCAGAGCAGGGAAAAGTCATGCTGCGGAGGTTTTGTTTGAGCAGGTATTTATGATCTTTCTATATAAATTTTCAAATAAATAAATAAGCCTGCAGAGCGAGAGGGAGGAAGTGCGAGACTATGGTTTTATGCTTGCAGTAAATATAAACCACTAATAAGTTTTACAGGATGCTGGTGTTGTCTTGTGTGTGTGAGACAGGAATGACTCTGTGAGGCTGGAAGGGACCAGTGAGGACTGACGAGGCAGAGGGGGTCATGAAACAGGTGGATGATGCCTGTTGAGCCTACCTGGGCCTGTGACCATCGGGCAGATGGTGTCCTGTGAACAGGAGAATGGTGCCTGTTTGGTCTACATGGGCCTGTGACCATTGGCCAGAGGTCTACATGTGATTCTGTCTTACTTCTCTCACGCAAATGGCTTCTCCTTGTCTCCATTTGCTCTGTTTTTGACCAGAGCAATCCGTTCATATTTGAACTTTGACAGTTATCGCTCTTTTTTTTTTTTTTTTTTTATCTTTGTCTCTGGTGATGTCTTCCTATCCAGTGCTGCTCAGTTCCAGGGTAGCTAAGTTCATGTAACTCAATGATCCAGCCTCTGGTGCCACCGTACCAGTTCATTTACAGGTTCTGATGATGCATGTTTGATCAGAGTGGCTGTTTGAGTTTCTTAGTCTGGGCCATGGTACTCAGGACCCCTTCGACAAGAAAATATGCTAGCAGATATTAGATCTGGCCAAGCCATGAATTTCAAATCAAAACATCGTTGTTATCACCTAAACATACATATCTGAACAGGCTTTACCAAAAAGTGGGTTTAATTCATAAAAAGCAAAATGTTACTTTGAGGAAAAGTTCCTTCTTGGGTTACAATATATTATGTTATTATTAATATAAGATTTTTACATCCAACCTGCACAAATTTCAACATAATTTTTCATATTGTCCAGTTGTTTTGCTGAATTAAGCTATAAAATGTATGAAATATGCAGTACTGTGCAAAAGTCTTGAGTAACCCCTCATTTCTTTATATTTTGCTAGGAAAATGGGACGATAGGTATGGTGATTTATTACATCATCATCTGATCATCTGTAATCATCTGCACCTGTTTCTTCACTGGTTCACGCCTTAAGTTAGATGGCTTTGTTAAGCTTGAATGATTCATACGTGGGTCACTGTGTGGCTTAACAAACAAAAAACGTTCCTCTGAAACTGGTCAGGTACAGAGACTGGGCTGAAAATGAGAGCCAGAAACTTTGAACGTCCTTCAGGAAGCCTGGAGAGCTATTCCTCAAGACTACATTAAAAAAAAAAAACACAAGTCTGGCTCTTCAGAAGCAAAATATAGAGAAATGGGGGGGTGGCTTAAGACTTTGGCACAGTTCTGTATTTTGCATGAATGAACTTCAGTGTAATAAAGAGTGTGAAATACGTAATTACTACATGACATTAATGCATCGGATTTTAGAAAACAAATAAAATTTATTTCAAGAGTCCTAAGGGGAAGTAAAATTGCCAAAATAAGCAAGTTAAATTTCTAAAACAATACAGTGCTGTATAATGCAGGAAGAATGAATCTGAGCCTGAGAATGTGTGAGCTCACATGATAGCAAAGCACTCAGCCTGTTTCCTCTGTAGTAGTGAAGAATGAGCAAAGGCTCCCTGGCCAGGTTTGCTAATGTAAAGGCCGCTAGAGTGAAGAAACAGCAGAGTGAGCGACTGATCTGGACACGTTCAGCATTCAGAAAGGGTAATGGAAGATGGTAATAGCACTAAACTGTGAAATAAGGCCTGTGAGTCTCCATAATGCAGGACTGTTATAAAAAAATCAAGGCTTTTTTACTTATTACTGAAATAATCCACTCATCTTCTAACCATTTATTCTAGTCAGGGTCATTAGGGGTAGCCTGTCCAAAGCATAAGGCATGAGGCTGGGGTACACCCTGGATGGGATGCCAGTCCATCACAGGACACGAGGCTGGGGTACACCCTGGATGGGATGCCAGTCCATCACAGGGCACGAGGCTGGGGTACACCCTGGATGGGAT
>JAACJT020000001.1:26524293-26541060 GCA_009936485.2 Gymnarchus niloticus | reverse complement strand
GATGAGATGGATAGACAGTGTAGTGGAAGCAATGAACATGAGTTTGGGCAGGCTCCGAGAGGTGGTGGAGGACAGGGTGGCCTGGTGTGCTGTGGTCCATGGAGGCATGTGGAGTGGTAATATTCTGATGATATTAGATTCTGTTATATCCCCTCCCCAAAATAAATAAATTAATAAATAATAAATTGAAATACTCTACAGAGAAAAAAACAACGAATAACCTTGGCTATATGTTGATAAAGTATGAAAAAATTCCAGTAATGTGAAACTGAGATTTATCTTACTGGCTCTGTTTAGATTTCTCTAAATGTGCCTGTGGCCTTTTTGTCAGTCTTATTAAAATTTCTATCCATTGTCTGGAGGTCACCAAAGGTGCTGTGTCATTAGGGTGGTAGCAAAATCCAGAGGCGTTCTTCTCAATCCAAAACCTTCCTGCTGTTCCCCAGCAGCCAACATAAACAAATATTTACTTGAAAAATAAATATATCGTCATATTCCAGAAGTGTATTCCTATTTAAAGAGTTAAGGAAATGGGTTAAAATACTGAATCGATAAGAATCAGAATTTAAAAAAAGAAAATCAATACGACCTTTTTGGAAATTTCTTATCTAAAATAAATCCAACCACTGAACGACAAGAAGGTGAATGTTCCGATCAATACCACGATGAATTATGCAAACTTTTTTTTTTTTTTTAAATACAGTTTAAATAGATTTGCTATCATTTTCCTTTTGGTATGTTAGAGTAGTTTTCCACTTTGATAATGTTTCCAAATATATTTATATTTTTATTTATGTACCCAATATGCATATAGAATCCAAAGGATGATAAGGCACAACAAATTAATACGTTCATTTTTCTGTATATTTTCTATTTGTAGTAGAAAGAAGTTGAATAATTAACATGCAGGCTTGAATCAGGAGTTTCCCTTTCTGATGTTTTTTACTGAGCTACTGTTTCAATTGTTAGTCTTTGAATGGCTTACCTCCCCCCCCAGACATGTCATTTGTTTTCCATGCCGTTGTCTCACATTCTTTATTGGTGTCCGCCATTATTCCTCTCACCTTTTTTGTAAATTAGATTCCTGCTTTCGTAACCTTAGACACCCCGAGGAATCCTATCGCCACCGCAGATGTAATGATGTCCTATTGAGCCGTCCTAGAGAAACAGTTAAACGTGACTCGGGGAATTGAAAGTAACGGGAGTCTGACTTATCGCTCCATCCTTGAGTTTGTTTAATTGCAGACGACCGATGCGTGTTGCTGCCTTGATCATCCTGCCTCGAGTGGCGGGTGCTACTGAGTCTTTACAGTACATCGGAGTCCAATTTCAATTTCACTCTCCGGAACATCACTTTGAAGCCAGTTGGCTGCTCGAATTGCAAAAGTTACAATTAGAAGTGCAAAACAAATATATTGACCACTGTGGTGTTATCATATGTATTCTCCGCTTAACATTAAAATGAGCTATGACCAATAACACTAGACACACCAAAACAGAGGTGTGCCCCAGTGTTCTGGTGTTCCGGTCTGGTTAAACGGGCTGTCCTCTGGAGAGTGTTCTTCTTTTATTGGCTAAGGGACCCCTTAGTTTTCCCCTTTCTGTCCCTGCTATTATACCCTTGAGCAGGATACTTAACCTGAATTGCAGTAGTGTAACATATATGGCTGTAAAAACAGATAAAGTGCAGTGCCTTCCAAGTTATTTCAAGCAAAATTGCACGGCATAAAAGATTTCACTATGTTTCACAAACATAGTGGTGGCATTATTGGTATTACTACAAACACGCCTGCCCCACCAATCCCCGAATGGTTATTTAAAACAAACTGGAATCACCATGGCGATCTGCTAACCCCCCTGTTTTTGGTGAAGATCAGCAGACGGAGGCTCACTCAAGCACTGGGCCGGTCTCCCTCCTGTCTCCCCGAGATGGTTGGAATTCAGGACACACGTATCTGGTGAGTCATTTCACTGATAGCCGCGATAAATCCCACACATTGTTACCCTAGAAACAGCTTGTTCCACTCTTCCGCTCCTCTCCACCCTTTAACGTACAAGAACCCTAATAAAGTAATCTAATCGACAAACGGGGGTGCGCAGTGGGGGGGGGGGGGGGTCTGATATTCCTACGATCTCTTAAATGAGCAGCGCCGTGGCGCTATGGTTTCACAGCGAATATCACATCAGCAGCATTCCAAAGAGCAGAGTCTGTTCATAGGAGTCTTCTCAAAGACAACATGCTCCGATGGAGATGTTAATTCCAGCGATGGGCACGTGATGTCCCCCCCCCGCCGACAGAGAGGCAAACGTGAAAATTGAGAGTGGCTCCCAGAATGCAGAGGAGACCTGGTGTAGATGGGACAGGATATTCCCCATAGAATATGGACTACTCTCCAGAGTGGTGGTAAGCACAGAGTCTGGCTCTCGATTATGAATAAATGAGCCACGCAGAGGCGGGTTACTCATGGGGAACTTATCATGGAGGCGATGACACGTCTCGGTGAGTGACATGCAGATGAGGGGAACCTTGAGGGGAAGAAAGCGTTGTATTTCCTTCTCCTACAGTCCTTTCCTTGTTGTTGCTGTTTTTTGTTCCCCCACAGATGCAGTGGGAAATATAGGTGTGAGTCAGGGTGTGATGCTCTTCTTGGCTTGACTTGCTTGATCTCAGCGCTGGCACGCAGAAAAACCCCCCGCTTTCACGATGTGCATTCAGAGGCTGAAAATGAATTGTGCCAGGAGTCTGCAGAAGTAAAAAAAAAAAACGTAATTGTGGGTTGTACGGCAGATCTTAAAGAGGTTAAACATTCTGAGGAGGCAAACCTTGAGATAGTCATACCAGCAAAGGTTAGGTCTAGCTTAGGAAAGATAGAGGGTTCAAACGTAGTTTTCAAAAGGGGATTTGTTCAGATCTCCAGCAGACTGACTCCCTTAGTCTCTATTTGCCAAGTTGCTAGTTAGCTAAAACTCTTGCAGCTGCAAATGGTTAGCATCAGAATCATGCCCAGTGTGGTGCTATTGGACCTTAATTCACGATGGTCGGGTATTTATCGACCATCGATCAGATTAGGATGTATATCCAAGTTAGGCATACGTATATCACTGTCTCATCAACACTGCCTCATGATGCATCACAAATGCACAGCAGAATATTTGTTGCAATTTATATTGTGTGTCATTCATTGTAGTCTCTACGATATCAGCGCCAGAATTTGAATATTTGGCCTTGGCAAATCATCAGGCTCGACAGTCAGGTTCCTGTACATATTATTTTAAAATGATCAGGTGGGGCGAATATGCATGCATCACATACTAAGCTGGGGCCAAGAATCGAACCTGAGAGGCATGAGGATACAGAGCTCATCACCAATCCACAAAGTGACGACAAAAAAAAAATAAAAAATAATAATCATTACTCGTGAATCAAGGGAAGCCTGCAAATTCACAATGGCCAAAGAGGGGAGTGTGTTTTTGTGACATCTGAGCTTAACTGGTGTGTCTGTGTCACGGGGCATCCTGAGATCTATGTGACTGCACACAGGGACACAACTGCTCTCACACGGTTATCTAACAATATCTCTCCCTGGTGACCAAGACGTCCTTGACAGTATGTCTTGTGGGGCACTTTACAGTCAAGAACCAGACCCTGCTAAGACCTTCATTCAAAGCCACGTTAGCCCCCTGGCTATAGATGTCAGAGTTCATTAAAAATACCTTAGAGAGGTCGTTTTGCCTGCATCTCATCTGGACAAGGGTATACATAATGAGGAAAAAACGGAACTGTGGTCTCTAAAACGTATTGCTTTTTTCCAATGACGAGGACGACATTCTCCCCCCATTTAATCGATGAGAAGCTAATCTTTATACGATCTAGGCTCGTACAGTGAATTTTCCCTTTGCCCTGCGGACCGACCATGCAATTTCGTACAGAGTGACTTCAAAAGCAGAAGTCATTATGGAGAGGCAGATCACTGAAAGGTTCGAAATGAGGCACTTTCAACAAGCCGAGGTAGGATAAACACTATTATCTAGTGAAATTTTTCAACTGCACACTGCCCTGTTCCTCTGTTCGTATGTTTATCAAATATCACGGCTTTGTATTGCTAAGATATGTTCTTCTGCATATTTTAAATATTTGGCCAACAGATTTCATAGGAATTTAATGGACTGTCTTTTTCTTTTTTTATATCGGCCCTCCACTATCTGTGAAGATTACACTACTAGGGGACGCAAATGACAAACCTTACATCATGTCTATGACCAAGTGGCAGCTGTAATTGCAAAAAAAAAAAAAAAATCATACTTTCGAAGGAGGTCAATCAGAAAGGAATGTGTCAAGTGCAAGAAATCCAGCCAAATCAAACAGACTCGCAAAATCATTCGAAAAAATTAGAGAATGCATATGTTCATAAGAGCCATATCCCATTTTCAGATATCAGATGATATTGTTGGAGCGTGTCATAATATATAGATTAACAGCTCTCCTGGAAATCCATTCAGCCTTTGTATGTAGTCCAGCTTCTCTCAAAGAGCAGACCAGGCTTTCGCTCCCAAAGAATTATGGGAACAAATGCTTTTCATTGCTCCATGGCTCAGAGAAGCATCAAATAATTCTTACGGCGCATGCTCTTAGCCCATTGCAAAAACACTGCAGCGTAAGTTTTCGCTTACCAGTCGACAGGCTCAAATAGCAGGGGTAGTCTTTTACTGTTCTGCTTTAGCATTTGTATATAACATTGAACCTGCATATGACTCCTGATTTTGATACCTGAGGAAAGGTGCCAGTAAAGAGGCAGGGTTATTTAAAACACTTATGACAGCAAGTCAGTCATCAGGAGTTCATTTTTGTTTTAGGTTTTAATTCAAAGCACCATTCAAAGTAAACATGGCAGAATGTAAAAGCTATATGAAATTAAGCCCCTTCCTTTTTATGGAATGAAGTACTGATTATATATTTGTTTTAATATCATTTCTTGGTCTTTCATTTCTTCACCTTTGACCTTGCTTATTGATTTTTCGATTTTGAGTGGGCTTTTATTGGGAACTCAGAGCCTAGGTGCCTTGGTTTAGCTTCTATCCATTTGCGTAATGCAGATTTTAGCTTATGTGCAGTCAGTGCCTTCTCTTAGCCGTCGCGTAGACTTTCATTTTCTCCCTCTCTCTTTGCCAGTCTTTTGTTTCGGTCGTCTCGATTTTATTATTCCCCCTGTGCAGCTTTATAAGTCTGCCGCATCCCGCAGCGTCATAAGCTATCACTCTTACCTCGTCCTTTTCGAAGGGTGTTGCACGGATCTCCTGAGATGCAAAAATCCTGCCCTGGTGTCATCTCTCAAAATGGAATCTTAAAGAAATAAATAAAGAGGTCAGCACTCAATTTTGTATGTTTTCTTTTCTTATTAAAAACACACCAATAGGTGTGCAAACGTATACTGTAAACACAGCTGGCCTGCTGCGTACGGGAAGTGCCTTTCTGCATTCTGCATTCCATCCTCCCTGTTTTGTAATGGCCACTGGGTCACTTTGTCATCAAAAGGAACAAATAGATATCGTCTGCAATCCCAGATTCAAGCACAAACCGAGCTCTCTCTACATGGATACTCACGTGGCCAATGCCAATGGAAGACATACTTTCCACGAAGTGTCTACAAATATTTCCGGGCAACTGGGAGGAAAATAGTTAACTAGCAGGACCTTTATTTATTTATTTTTTTTTTTTACATTTTCATTTTCCTTTTTTTTTCCTTTTTAATGACAATTTATGGTAATAACATGCCTAAGGCTGAAGAAAAATGCGTTAAACTTTGAAGGCACAAAGGCGATGTGTATCTTCCTGGGAGTTTTTTGAGCTCTACGCCGGCCTGATTTGTGGAAATCCTCGGTATCCGCCGAGGGACACACACTTCACCGTACGTTTGAAGCGTGCCCGCAATCTGACGACGTTTATCCCGGGTGAAAAGTGGGTCGAAACGGATGCAGCTTTCCAGTTTCTGGACGGGCAAATTGTAATGAAGTATGCCTGAAGTACAGTGCGACGAGACAGCTGAGAGGCGTGATAAAGAATTCCGTGCTGTTACTACAGCGACCGTCGTTAATATGATTCATCTTCCGCTCCACAGAATTTCATTAGTCCATCACATTCTCTGCCAGCAGTTTCCACTCTGATTATCAAAATATTACAGTGGTTAGAGGAGAGGAAGAAAATGGCAAATAAGGGAAAATGTTACATGGCCGGGAAAAGTGAATGTCATCGTAAAAAGTTGCCATGCACAATGCAGAGAGCACTGAAACACAGATGGATTCCCTAAGTCATTACATGCTAGTTTACTTTTGTGAATTTTGAAAGTTTTGGATATGTAATCACCCATTACAAACCCGGGATGAGGGTCGCACATACAGAAGGTATGAAGACAGGGTAGAGTGACAGCACAGCACCATTCAGACCTATGGTGAATGGGATATGGAATATGCTGGAATCCAGTTACAATGGGAGGCCATACTAGTTGACTGGCGATGGATGGATGGATGGATGGACGGACGGACGGACGGACGGACGGACGGACGGACGGACGGACGGATGGATGGATGGACAGATGGACGGATGGATGGTATTCTGTTTGATTTTCATATATGAATCATCTAGCTGTGGACATGAAATAACAATATCATCCTCCTCTGGCTCTTCCAAAAGAGCCATTGCACTTTTGAAATCCTGATCCATTTAACCAAAAAAGACACAAACTACACACCAATTGATGATCTGCTTTGGCAGGGAAACAGATGAGCGTATTATGCATTAGGAATCTCTGATGCATTTACTAGGAAGAATAAATATTAAATGGAACCTTTTCTGTTGAGATGCTTAACACATATATAATCTGAGCCATAGAATCATTTTTTATATATAATATGACAGATGGAAATTTAAATCCTCTTCAACTGACAAGACAACAAGCTGTGTAAAAACCAGGAGTATCCTGCATAATTTATTTGCTTAGCAAAAATACACCTACTGAGAATAACTCAAGCTTCTACATTTGATCTATGTTGTGATGCTGGTAGCAATACGGGTGTTATTACAATGCTGTGGCCAGTAGGGGGCTTTTCAGTACTGAGGATTGACAGGGTCAGGTGGTCACATGATGACGGCGATGCGGTAGTGTGATGTCAGTCATTTGTTTCCCAGACTGTACATACGGTATGTTAAAATGATATACCACACGTGTTAAAAGCTAGGTTTTTAATGACGTCTGGTTTGATCACCTGGTTTAATGTGTAACTATAAGGTAAATACATTAGTTAGGTGTGTAATAACTTCTCTAGGATCATTGGCTTATCTTGAAGGGTATTGACAATTTCCATCATTCCTGTAACCTGCTAATGTCATTGCATGCGTAGCGCAATATCAAACATCAGCAGTTTGTTTTTTTTGCATTGATACTAAATTTGATTAAAGACAGACCTCGTGCAGAAAGGTACGTGTGCTTATGGCCACAGTTCAGTGACAGAACGACGTATCTCTTCTTCCTGTGTCCTTCATGCTGGTGTCTGCGTGGTGCTTCATGCAAAGTCAACTAATACAGTGGCCTAATCATAGGGCGTGGCATGGCTGCAGGTGGAGAACAAAACTGGTATTAAGTTTTGATAAGCCAAGCGTTTATGTGTTTATGCCAAGAATAGCTAAACTTCAAAGGCTTTACGACACAGAGGTAGATCCTGAGGACAACCGTGATTCAGAGTGCCGAGAACTCTACTATTTTAGATACAGGACAGAAATGATAACGAGCCATGGAAATGTCTGAGGAACATCAGCCGACATCAGCACCATTAATTTACACGGGCTCCGTAAGCGTTACAGAATGACACGTACGCAAAGCAAATTAAAAAAATGCATCAGAAGTCAAGGATATGCCTTTCTGTTATAAATTATTAACACCTCATTGCCATATTGTAGGGAAAAAACAAGCACATAGAATGGTACAGAGGACCTGGTTCCAGCTCCGAATCATCAAATGAGGTTGTTTATTACATGGCATAAACTGGCTGATAAGGTGAGGATGGAATGTCATAAACAGCGAACACAAGACTAAAATATTCTGTGGGAATATTTAAGCTCTCTGATTAGACTGGTTTAGTAGTTGTGAGAATTCAAACACCCCTCCTGAATCTCTAAACTCTGCCTAATAACATGCACAATTTGGATGAACTCTGACCTTCGCATGTGGCCTGCTGGTCTGTTTAGAGACAGGGATGAAATGTTAAGATGCCCAATCGTTCAAGGGCTTCACTTTGAAATGCAGGATGTCACTGTGTCACCCTGCACAGCCATCAGCAAGGATCAGACCTTTGTCTGACTCCAGAGCGTCGTTTCAGATGTTCAATACTATTCCACTGAAAAAAGAAGGTACATGGCACATTTATAAATGCATTCATATGTCAGTACTTCATACATGGAGGCTTATCAACGTTTGGCAAGTTGGTCTTTAAAAAGTAAAAGACTTAGTAAAAATGAACAAACTTTCCTCCATCATTCTTAAATAAAGACATTTGTATCAATGATACTGTGGATAAATGTTGGGGATATCAACAAGAGAAAGACAGTGCATCTACAGGCAGGATGGGAATCTGAGAGAAGGCTTGGATCCTTGTAATAAGCATTAATAATAAACACTGATAATAAGCACTAATTGTAATAAGCAGTAATTTGTGTTAAACCTCTTTCTGTGTACTTTAACTGTTTACCAGTATCATACAGTTATAAAAATCAAACCTAATGTAAATCTCCCATGTCAGTAAAAATGCTGTGCTTGCAAATTTTGTCCACTGTTTAAAATGAATGACGTGAACTATAAATGAAGTCTTTTTTTTTTCCCTCTTTCTAGAAAGTACTCCAAGTTCTCGCAACATCACTCAAAGTTTAATATGAAACATTTTCTCACCAGTTCAGACGTTTCAGATCGCATAGCTTCTTTATTTCCTGCATTCTTTAACATGCCTGAGATCCTTTTTAATTACCTTGAAAATTAATCAAAACAGCTACATTTTACGCTTCAGGTCCTAAGATTAAACCATCTGGAAAATATTTTTAACACCCGCCTACATCTGTCAAATCTTTCATTAGTCATTATTTGGTTAAGTGATTGACATTTAGATTGCAAATAGATTGCTGATTCGATTACCAAATATATATTGCATTTTGTTTTTTAAAGGTTCCATTCTCTTTTAGAAGAGTCAGCTTCATTCCTACAGGAATTAGTGATGTTTCTGAAGGAGAAAGTAATTACAGCAAATGGTGTTGCTTTCAAATCATCAGACTTACTGTATGTTGGACCAAAAAACAATTTTTTTTTATAGTGTTATTTCAGTATCAATTGCATTTAGAGTCCAAAACGTTTCCATCTCCTTCTTAATTCAATCAATTCCAATTAGTATTTCCTTTCCTTCAAAACTCAAAACACACTTTCAGTCGACATATCCAACCAGGAACAATGAAATACCATATATATATTTTTTATTATTATTCAACAAATACATACATCACGGAACGGAAGACCAGCAGCTGATATTATTGTCTTGCACCCCCAGCATGAGGGGTATGAATCCAGGCTTTTTCTGTTTCCACTTTGGTCCCCTCGCGTTTGTGCCGGGATTCCTCCTGCAGTTCAAACATATGCAGGCAAAGCCAGTTGGTTTCCCTAAATTGTGTCCAGTGATAGACTGGCATCTTGTCCAGGAATGTCTTCTTCGCTATGCATCCTGAGATGGTATTACAATATTGGCTCCATACCATAAACTGTAAGAGAAAATATAATACACTTCCATGCATCTACCCAGGCTGACTTTTGGTATTAAAGCATTGGTTAATTGATAAAATGTAAATGATTGATGACTACGGGTCAAGCAACACCACATGGGAATAAGCTCGAAGAGAGGATAAGCGCTCAGTGACCGATGGATCAGTAAAACATCTGTGTTATCTCCATAATAAAATAGATACGATACACACACTAATTATGAAATCAGTTAATTTTTTTAGATAAAGGATTAACCAAATTCAAATACCCCAAGTTCACCAACAAACTTCATATTATTGTATTGTTTTTGTTAGAGAAATTTTACAGCTTTAATTTTTTTTTGTTTTGTTTATTTTTAGCAGATCCATTAATCCTCTACTGACGATAATTACTTTCATGAGTAAAATATTGGCTATGTATTCTTTTCTTTTAGTTACGTCTGAAAATTGAATACACCCCTTTCTCTCAATACCTACATTTCTGTATCATGGTACTTCTGAGTACTTTATGGGTACTCAGTACTGACCCAGCCTGCATAACTAATTATGACAGCTAAGCCTGACTTTTGGCTATGAAGACAGGATAACTATTTCAATCGGTATGCTTAATACTAACCTGTAGCCAATCCTATTTTCATCGTGGTTCTTCTCTGCTACAGTATACAGTATGTATTTTTGTTTCTTGTCTTACTTCATCACCAGCTCTGTAGTTTGTTCTACAGATGGCCTGTTTTCATGGCAAAAAAGCTGGCGATGGTTAATATCTAATTGGATACCCTTTCAATTATTTAGAAAAGACCACCGCATTAGGAGTTCCCACATGTGAGATTTTCTCTATTAACTGAGTCACTCTTTTATCCATATTTGGAGATCCCAAGGGCAGTTTAGCAGTAGCTGTGAATCATTAATAGCATAAACCAATACAATTTTCATCGGGTATTAATATCGGCCTAGATCACTAAAACCAAGTGCTTTTTTTAAAGTGTTCAAATCCCCTGGTCGCTTCACGTCGTGTTTTCTGCAAACGGGTCCAGGAAATTAATGAAATCAAGTTGATGACGGGTCAATAGGGGCAGGAGGATGCCAGTCGTGTGGAAAACCCAGAGCCAGAGAACAGATACAAGCATCGCAATCAGCTACCTACCGCCAAAAAGAACAAAAAAAGTAAACGATTAATTTATGCAGGAACGCTACAGAGATTTCATAAAGTGATCAGCAGCTGAGAGCAGCGATGCTATGTAATTGGGTTTGAAGAAATAAATTATTTATGCATGAAGCTAGAGAATCACATAAGGTCAAAAGGCCCACGCTGTCATCCGGAGATAGTGCTGTGGTGTAGGAGACTTCAAGGGTCAACAGATGGCGTAACGGTAAAGGAACCGGCACGTGTCAGAAATTTTGCGGGTTTCTAGTTTGTAATGCCGTACCCATAGCATGACCCTTCATCTGATGTAATTAGCAGTCTTTCTTCCGAAATGAATGTAAGAATGGTACATTTCTGGTGACAAAAATACACAAACTTTATAAACATCTACACTATGTGGACAAAAGTACTGGGACACCTGCCTGAGCAATATCTCATTCCAGAACCAAGGGTATAAATAAGAAGCTGGTCCTCCTTTGCCTCCACCCTTTGGTAAAGGCTTTACTCTAGATGTTTGAATATCGCTGGTGGGATTTGCTGCCATTCAGCCATAACAGCATCAGTGAGGTTGGGTATTGACGTTGGGTCATCGGGTCCCTTTCTGTTTGTGTGGCCTATGACATCACAACTGAACTCTTGTTGTTTATAGAAGTTTCCACATAACAATCACTTCACTTGCAGTTAACCAAGGCAGAAATTTGATACTGATTTGTTTGGAAGGTGGCATCTTATGACGGTGCCACGTTGAAAGTCACTAACCTCTTCAGTATGACCCATTCTGCCACCAGGGTTTGTTGCTGGAGATTGCATGGCTGTGTGTTTAATTACACACCTGTCTCAGTAATGAGTATGGCTTATTTACCTAAGTCCAAAAGTATGTGAACCCCCCTATTACCTCATGTCCCAATACTTTTGTCCATATAGTGTATTCTTTTATGTGGGTTTTGTAAAATTGAAATATCCATCCATCCATCCATCCATCCATCCATCCATTTTCCAAACCACTTATCATATGGAGAGGGGAGGGGTGGCACGGAGCCTACCCCATACAGCTCATGGAGTAAAAGAGGGGTCCACCCTCGATGGGGTGCCCGCCCATTGCAAGGTGCACTGTGGAATATGTAAAAATAAAATATTTTGGAGCATAAGTCTGATTGATGGGCGTGTTACCGCTTATATGTTATAAAATCAGGCCGCTCCTCACATGTCTACATCATAATGTTAAGTCGTCATTTTGTCATTGTTGGTTAGATGTCACTCGCACAGAACATTTGCCAAGTTTATTGCTGTAACCATTAGCCTGTGAAACACGTAAAATTGCTTAGTCAACCTTATGGTGTTTGATGATCTGACATGGTGTTAATGTCATCTCTGACCAGAGTTTGCCTCCCTGGTCTCCTTCTCATAAAGAGGTCAATGCTGTGATTCATGAGTACTCTCTCTTGGCTTAAATGGCTGACCGAGCCATGGAGCGCAGACTTGTGCTGAGGCCTCTGCATGCCTGCAATGTCATGGTGTACTCATTTAATCACCTCGCCCACTATGCTCCGTTGCCAGCTGTGCACCAGCGCACATTTAGCAGGAGTTTCAAAATCAGATTAATCTCATACCTGGGCATGCATGCATGCAGAGCCATGACTGAAAAGAGGGTCAACGTCAGGACGCCGTCTCGCATCCCGCTCTTACAAATGACATGAGATCACCTGCAATTGCCTCTAAGGGTATTACTGGGAAACGTTCTGCTCCCACTTAAATATAGTTTGTTATGTGAAAGAGGAGACCTGGCGAACAGTCGAGGGATGTGATTTGACTGCACAGATGATAATATTTTGAAAATGAATATCAATTTGCAGGAAAATGTGTGCATGGATGACATGCAATAGCTTACTACAAACAAATGTAATGTGCACGGAATTTAATGAATGTCTATAGAAATCAAGTGTCATAGATTTCTGGAGAAAAGAACTCAAACAAATCTTATTGAAAATTCTAAATAAGCGAATGTCACCCGAATGTCCCTCCCTACCGAAACAGTGCATCGAGAAAGGCAGATGTTTCTCTCCCTACCCACAGCGACACACCAGCCTTGCATGGATGCCTCAGACTATGCTGTTTAGACTACTGTGGAACAGACCATCTGCGACGTGTGACGTGTGACACGGGATAGGCGATGCCAATGATTTTTGATGCCTGTGGAGCGTGACAGTGGCAGTGATGTCATAACCTACTAAAGCCTGCAGACGCACTCAGCGGCCAGTTTATTAGGTACAGCTGCTGGTTAACGTGAGCGGCCTGCCTCTATAAACAGTGAACCATGTGACGACAAGTGAATTCATACAGCATGCAGACAGGGTCAAGAGGTAAATTTAATCTTCGGATAAGCAGAGAATGGCTTAGATGTGATATGAAGCGAGAGGATATCCCTAAGAAGCTATTTGGATTGTGGTGTTATTCTTAACGCCATACGTTAAGGTGTCAGCACCTTGGGAAAAAAAAAAAAATAACATTCGGATTCATTTAGTTAATTTAGCACAGCGTCTTCGGTCTGCAGAGAATCGTGTGATAAAAGAGCGATTATGGCCTGTTGTCTGGGGCAGAGCTCCTTAGTAACGAGGGGAATAAACACGAGGAGGACACACTGCAGCTCCTAACACACCACACAGTGTAGGAACCGCGTTCATGGAATAAACACGAGGAGGACACACTGCAGCTCCTAACGCACCATACAGTGTAAACACGACACACCTGATGTCAGAGGAAAGAAAAGATGTCATTTTTTGCTAATGCTATCATAGCAAAATTCATGTGAAATATTACAATATATGGAATTCCAGATTTTATTGTAGCCTGCAATGTAAATACTTATGATGGCATGGCTTTTTCACAGTTTAGAGGCCCATAATTCAGTCGTTCAGTGTAAATGTCACAATGTACAAGTCATCCAGCAATGGAGAACATGCAAGCTCAATGCACAGAGTGGGGGCAGCATTTGAACCCCCAAAACTGACAGTGTGAGGGAGCGGTGTCATCTGACCAGTGTGCTAGCTGAGGAAAAATATTTTGAAAGTATAAAAGGCCTGTTTTCAGTCTGAGGGGAACCGACATGCTGTCTGAATTATGCCAGGATCATTTTAAAAATGTTTAGTTGTTTTATTTTCTCAAATGCAAGAAATGTGACAAGAATTTATTGGTAGGAGCCAGCTATCGAACGTTTGTATGATACAGACGTATTGTTTCGAATGGAAATGAGTGATTAAATCAGAATTAGGAATTGAACAGTTTTACTTGGAAGCACCTTTATTTCTGCCAAAGAAATTGGTTCCACCGGATTTAGAACCCCCAGTTACACAACTGTACTCAAGAATGACATTTCCATTTACAACTTGACCTTGGGAAAATAAAGAGAGAGGAAGCAAATGAGGTATATTCAATTTTTCATTTCCAAAGTCTTGTTTTTCTTCTTTTTTTTTTGATTCAGCTATTTTATTGCAGGGCCATTAGTTTGGACTGTTTCTTGGATACCTAAGCAGCTCAGAAGACTTAGCGAAAAACATCAGATCCACCTGTCCCCCGTGCCAGCTTTGGTTATCCAATATGATGGATTGGCCATTATACAGCTTATTTCATCTGATCCGCTTTTCTAAACTGTATTTTCTGAGCCATTTTACTTGAAGCATCCATTTTTTCAAGACACAGCTATCCATCAGCGACGTAGCGAGCAGGCCCAAGTCATAGCTTACCTCACAGGAAAGCATCTGTGAAGTATTAAATGGCCAGAATCTGCAGGGGCCACACTATACCCCAAGATTGATTTGACTTTTTGTATCTGTCAGCCCAAAAAAAACAACATAGATCTCCCTGATCCAATTAAAGTTGTCCAGCACCATAATTCCCTGTTAATAAAGCACTTAATCTTGCTTTGTGACAATCAAGGCAAGTTCCTA
Organism: Gymnarchus niloticus; assembly: GCA_009936485.2. Taxonomy (NCBI): domain Eukaryota; kingdom Metazoa; phylum Chordata; class Actinopteri; order Osteoglossiformes; family Gymnarchidae; genus Gymnarchus; species Gymnarchus niloticus. The sequence continues at coordinate 26,526,182 of JAACJT020000001.1, read as the reverse complement.
ATCAAAACCAAAGGCTCAACAATACGATCAAAGAAGGATACCTGAAGTGTTGGACCATGATGAAGTCATCCGGTCATGGAACATGACAGCAGAAGATCAGATGTGTGTAGAGACATTAAAATGATGACTTGAATTTTGACTCGTTGATGGCTTACATCTTCATTACTATTGACGGTATTTAGCACTCCATCATAAATGCAAAGAGTTTTCACTGGTTATGTACAAGGCAATGTGTCCACATGCCTGTGTATTACTCTGAAATGCTGACTTTATGGAATAACAAAAAAAAACAAATAAAAATAAAACAGCAACATTGTCGATACCAACAACAACGACTACAGCTGATGTATTTTGCAACTTGGAAAAGCATAACGATTAAACATCATTATCACATTATTAAACCAGTGCATTTATGTCCCATTAATACAACCTTGCATCCGACAGCAGAAGCCAAAGCAAGAAGAAATAATGAGAAATTGAAGATTTCAGCTGCTGTCTGAGAGAAAATATTCCATCTTCATAACAGACTGAGAGAAGGACGTGCAGGTGAATTACAGACCAAAGCAGAAACTTGTATAAAAAAACAAAGTTGCACGATGATGAGAAATCCAATGTATTGAATGGTATGCTTCAGGCTGACTTTCCGGCCTGTCCTTTTCAGAGAATATGAGCAGTGAACAATACATTGACTGTAATGTAGGATAATTGCAGTATTTAAGTCACCCAGCAAAACAATTCAACTGTGGAAATGTAGTCTCTGTACAGAAACAACAGAGCACAAATGAAATCAATACCAAAACATTAAATAATCAAACAAACATGCCTGTATAACTTCAAGTACCTAATAATTCCTAATTCATGGTGCTGATAACTTTTCTGTCACAAAGCCTTAGTTACATCATCCTAAAATTGAGACCATAATCACTCAAAATGCAGCCAAATCCTTCCCCGATCCTCTCTTCTATACAGTGACAGCTTGTTCAAAGGATTATAAAATTGTCTCTTGAAGGGAACACAATATTAATTAAATTTGTTTTACTGACAGTCCTGGCTTTAATTCAGAACCTGAAACAACATATTGTTTGTTAAATTAAGGATTGTACATTGTTATGGCTTGTCATCATATTTCACAGAAATAATTTCCTTGTGATTGCACATAATTTGCATTAAAGTGTGATAACTTTATTTTTCTAAAAGAAGTAATGTCCCCATAGCTTACAGCCATAGGCACATTATGTTTGAATTATTTTTAATATTTTGACATTTTGCTGAGTGATATTTATCATTATTATTATTATTAGTTAAATATCTTGCAGCTGTCATACGCATATGTCTTTTGCAGCTCTTTCATGGCTGGACCAAAGCACCAGACTTCTTTCAGTAATACAGTTTGGTTAAATACAATTTTTTTATGGTTCTTCTGTACCTCCACCATGCATTCATCTCTGCAGCGTACGTCGTCATGAAGACACTTGTCTGGCAATGTAAACAAGGACAGCTTCAGTCAATGAAACAGGCAGAATATGCCAGAATAACTGTTTAATCAAAAGCTCCATCCTCGGCTGCCGGAGGGGAAAAGAACCATAAATAACTGAAGAAGGGAAGCTGGGTCCCTGGCGGGGGTCCAGGGGCGACGGCGTCACTGGCTGGGCCCCGCTCCTCCACCGGACGTTCTGGCAGCGAGCGGCAGGAGAACCCGAGCTGGATGTTGCCGGTCCTCCATAGCCAGCTCTGGCTGCCGACTGCCGTCCTCGTCAGAACTGCTGCCGTATTATTGGCCAGGCTGCTGGGGCTGAGGTGGACAGGGCTGTTTATTATTGGCCAGGCTGCTGGGGCTGAGGTGGACAGGGCTGTTTATTATTGGCCAGGCTGCTGGGGCTGAGGTGGAC
>JAACJT020000001.1:26512561-26524193 GCA_009936485.2 Gymnarchus niloticus | reverse complement strand
AGGGCTGTTTGCTGCTCCTCTGCTGGATCAATGAACCTCAACATGATCATGATGATGATGATGATGATGTTGAAAAAATTAGTTTGGTTCTTGGTACTGGAATAACCTACAAATCGGCCTTCAAATGCATGCCCCCGACTTTGAGGAAGAGAAAACCAGACTACAAAAACAACACTGCAAGAGGACTGTTAATGAGTTGGGTTCATTTATGCCTGGCTCTGAAGTGGACTGCTTTTTTTGAAGTCCTGAGCATTTCTCTTTTCATTCTTAGCATATTCCAGACCAGATCACACTTGAAAATTACATTTGGGATCTCAGGAAAAATAAGGTAGCCAATAGATAGACAGATAGATAAAGGACATAGGAACACTAGTCATCCCTTTGCATCTGCAATGCTGGCAGCACAAGAAAAAGAAGATTCAGAAAGAGACAACAAGAGGAGAATATGAAATTCACTGCTGGTCCGCAGTGTGTTACAACCCTGCTGATCTACACACAGACCATCCAGAAACGTCCGTGTGCATATTTTAGTGTTTATATATATTTAAAGGTGCCACGGTGGCCCGGCGGGTCTCGCTGTGGCTTGACACCTCTGGGGTTGGAGCTTTGAATGCTGTCCTCACTGAGTGTGTAGGGGCTTTGGGCATCTGCCTGTGCTGCAAAGGCTTTCCTCCAAGTACGCAGTTTTCACAGGGTGATGTGTCCCCCATGACAGAGGAGCATCCACTTCCCCTGGCCTGTGTCACGTGTGTCCTGAGAGAAGCTGAAGAGTCTTTTCAGCCTGATACAGGATAAGCTGTTGGAGAATGGATGGATGGATGGATGGATGGATGGACGTAAGAGGTAGTACGTTCAAAAAGTCATGGTGTTCAAATGTGTTAACGTGTCTATATATAATAAAAAAAAATAAAATTGTACAAACACATACAAAATGTGCACTTTGTTGGTGCTAGTTAGTGATGATTTGGAAAGTCCATCCATCCATCCATCCATCCATCCATCCATCCATCCATCCATCCATCCGTCATTACAATGCTTATCCTGGTCAGAATTTTGTCGTAATTATAATGTGACATTTCCCTCCTAAGCGTTGAAGAAGATTGATGCTACCAGTGAGTTTAAATGCATTAATGATTGTGCTTAAGTGATGTACTTTTCTAATTATAATCATTATTATTTATCCCACTGTAACACACGTGTTCAGCACCCTTAATAGCTTTACATAAGCTGCATCAGGAAACTTCTATTTCCATCTTTCTCTCTTACCACAGGGAGCAAAGGGCAGCACAATTAACAATCCGGCTTGGCTCACATCGGGCCACGGATAATATTGTTTTGGCAGGACGAGGTCATTTAGCTACATCAAAAGAGCAGAAGCTAATTAGAGGGCACAGGGAACTGTTGTATTATGCTACTGTCCTGATATCGTACAAAAGGCTGAGAGCTCAGTAGAGGTTTTGATGCTCTACATTATAATTATACTGCATGCATAACTGCATAAAAATATTTGCCCAGTGCTTCACCACTAGGAACCCTCGGCACATTAGACGACGAGATGGCAAGGCGCAAAGTATGATGGGATGTGTGCGTGAAAAGAAATATGAAAGGAAGGGAAGCAAGTTCTGAGGCTTCATTAGTGACTTCTTAAATGGTCTGCGCTGCTCCAGAGTATTAAATATATTCGGCATAAAGTTCCAAAGTCTACAGACAGTCAGGAGCAGCGCAAGATAAAATTCAAGCATGTGTCGCATTTCCAGCACAAGCATTTTTACAGTTTCTAATATTTCTCCAAACTCGGTTGCATAAAATGAGTTCCACCTGGAAACTCTATTGGTATTAGCAAGGTTCTCTTTCCGCAGGATCTGGACTGCATAACAGGGCTGGCTTCTCAAACTGTTCTCTTTTCAGAGAACTTCTCTAAAACATCACCCTTCTTTGGTCTAGCTCACCTCGAATCGGCTTAGAGCTGTTCAAAGCCGATATGAGATGTCTTAAAATTCCACTCAAGCCGGACGAGTCAGACTTCCATTTAGCCTGTGGATGTGAAGAAAAAGAAACTTCATGACCGAATCGACGTTTGCCGCCTCTAAACATACAGCAGAAACTTACCACATTAACATCCATCTGCAGAGAAGTGAGGAACACCATCCTATCCATAAATATCTGGAGGCACCTCTTGGTTTATTGCCTATCAACTCAATGTCTCCTCATACAGGTATTTACTCTCTTTGAAGACAATTGCTCAGCCGATATAATTCAGTTTCAGTTCATTCAAGTGAGAGTACATTTCAAATTGTCCGCTTATTGAAAGGGTATTGACTTAAATGTTTTGTTTTTTTGTTTTCTATTAATCATAATGTTTCCTCTCCATTTTGAATTCTTTTGTTGTGTTTTTTCTAAACTTTTCTTGTGTTTTTTACTTACTAAATACTGTAGTGAACAGGTAAAATACTCTAATATTAAATATCTCAATGGAGGTTTTCTGTATTGTGTTTGTTATTATTATCATTGTTATTTTTACATTACCATAACAGATGATGCCATCGACGAGAGGAAATTCTGGCACCTTTTTGTCAGGAGTGTGCGAATGGCCAGTACATAAAATGCCGCCTTTCAAATGTGGTTGCCATCGTGTTCACTTTCATGCCAAATGCTAAAATGTTTCTATAATTATATTTACCAGAGATGAACTGCTCCAGTCCCACATTTGCCATCTATTTGCTAATTAGTGCAATTTAAGTGCATTTTCAGTTGCTATATTGCAAGCTCAGTAGCCGATAATGTTAACTGTGTAAAATATGAAGCGTGTGGACAAACTTCTAACTTAAAAATGAAAAAAATCTTTTCACCTAATGCTGCATTATCTATCTATCTATCTATCTATCTATCTATCTATCTATCTATCTATCTATCTATCTATCACACAGGAAAAGACAGTTATTCTCATGCCCTGAATAGCAAGAATGAACTGGCTTGAATTTTGAGGTGGATCATAATCAACATTATGGCTTTCTAGTGGATTGAACAATCCCACAATGCAATTGAGAGCAGATCACTAAAGTACACCATGAAATACCCTCCAGCCATTGTTGTTTTGTTCTACTGTCATTTGGGAAATAAATGATTTTTCTCTAAAGCTAAATAATTATTGTAGAAGTGGGGACATTGACTACTTTACTCTGCGAGTCCTTTCTCAGTATTGTTCACCTTGACACGTTTCATGGAAAGATAATGACAAAACAAACAAAAAAAAAGGTTTATCATTTCAGTAGGCTTTCTGAAGGGCAAATTGTCATTCAGTCTGGGCTTCTTTGAGAATGGCATCGCCAACCAATAGAACACATTAATACATCCGGCCATTTAGAAGTCTTTAAATTAGATTTGTGACCTGCAAGTTTGAATAAGAAACTAATAGAATACAAAATGAAGCAAGCTATGAACTGGATTAATTATACGTCACGTCCACAGAAACCAGGACCAGACGGAGAGAATTCATTCACTTTTGCTCACGTTAGAGACTGAGGAACTTTCTGTGTCTGTCAGTTAAAGCCTCGGGAAACAGCTGCAATCCCACAAGGCACACGTCTTACATTGGGTCTAAACCTACTGCATGCAAATTTCAGAATGGACACAAGGATGAGCACAGGCACCCATATAATTAATGCAATATTATATCAATATCATGTGGGGCTACATACCCCCTTCACATTATTCATTTGTTTGGAAGGAAAAGGGAAAATATTGACCATTGACTATTTACGTAGAACACAGTGTTGGAGCTTTTAATAATGCCACACGTAATTTGTGGTGGATGTGGTAGATGGATCCAATTGCTTACTAATACTGTGTGAAGTGAACAAGTTTCCACGATTAATTCCACAACAATGCCAAGCTTGCCCAGAATGATAGAGACCGGTGTCCTGACATGATCCTACATCAAAGTGGTGTCAGAAATCATCTGCGGGACAATATCTGGAATGGTGGACTTTGTGATTAATCCAACGTCTCACCTTCAAGGAGACATGGCAGGACATAATGGTCTATCACCTACATCAAACTTCTGACTGAGGGTGTTGAAAATGTGAACATCTGTCCCTCCCACTTGCTCGGAGTGAGTGACCACACATTTACTGACTTACATTCTACGTTTCTCCTAATTCTCGAATGACATGGGCCAGGGCCAATATTACAATATGTCAACTTTGTGTAAAAAAAAAACCCAAAAAAAAAACCTGCGTTTAATTTAGGGTCAGCAAATAGGCAAAATAATTATTCAAGTCAACCTAATAAAATTACAGTTGTTCCCCAATTGCTATGGTCTAGCTATGGAATATTTCATGACATATTTGTGACTACTTGGGAAGCGTGAGTCACCTGTAAGGCACTTATATAGAGAAGCTTGATTGTTCTCTACTTGGAACTGTCCTTCCTCTCCTGGCCATCTCAGGAGTCCTTCTTTTGATTTGCGAATGCTACACGTTCACGTCTTAAACTCACCCTAAAGAGTAAAGAGTACCTGTCCACTGTATTTTTACAGGGAAGCAATGGTAGTTTAACACGTGCGATACGAAGAGCTGTGAGAGTAGCTGATTTAAAAATACGGGATGCATTTACCTGAATTAACAAGCCAACGCTTGACAGTAGCGTAAGAAATACTCCGTATGAGTGCATCCACGCCAGTTCTGAGAAATGGACATCTGCCCGCTCCCTGTTGGAGAAATGCTTTCATTATAAGCTTGGCTTCACTGGAAAGAAAAGAGAAACATTCATTTTGATGTTGGAGTTGCACCTTTGAAGACTGAAGCTTCACACTTTGGGTGTGCGTCATTCAATTCTCGGGGAGAACTATTCATTTGTTTACTTGCTTGGTATCCCTCAATCACAAACATAATGATATCTTTTTTTTTCTTATGCTTCCATATTATTTGTGGCTTAAATAAACATACGGTAGTCATAATTCAGGAGATATATTCTTTCTGAGGTGGTGTTCTGTTTTTCAAAAATATCTCAATACACATTTTAATTCAGTTGTCTGAATGCATATTAAGTAATAATTCAACTATGAGGTCATACAAGGGTGCGTGTGTGTTTGTATGTGTGTATATATGATTTATGATGCTGGCTGCGTAGGTTGATTTCTGATTTATTGTAAAGCTAAAACAAACACAGAGAGTCTCCTTTAATTAGCTGCATGACAGCTTCATTCTCTGCTGTCCTGGAACACATTTCACTGACTCTGCAGCCTGCCATAAACCTTGAGACCAAACTTTATATGACCTGCATGTCGAAAAGTAGTATCTGGTGTCACATAAACCAGCCGTCCAATATCCGGGGTCCAGAAATATCTCTTAAAAAAAAAATAAAATCCTTGCGTGTATTCTAGGGTAGTTAGAACTAGAAGTTTAATAATGCCATGCAGAAATACTGTTTTTGTACAAGTACTTGAATATAAATGTAAATTGTAAGTCATTTGACTGTATTTGATAAAATTTTAACTAAATATTTAACCTTTAAAATCAAGATCACACAACATAATTTTAAGTTCTCCCTTAAAAATTGATGTACTATCGTTAAGTTAAATAACTACTTCAATACCAGCAAAGTTCATAATAGAATGTTTCATTGTTTCTTTCAGTGGTTACAGTTAGGATTAGGGTTAGGTGCTGGGTTAGGGTTAGGATAAGGTTCTGCATTAGGATTAGGGTTAGCTGCTGGGTTAAGGTTAGGATTAGGTGCTGTGTCAGGGTTGTCGATGTTTAGAGGCAATATAACTAAATAAAGCTCATCATATCAGCTCGTTCTGTCCTGCATGAATGTAAAATTAGAGCCAAGGGTCAGCTGGGGAATCAGTCATCGATTGTGCTTGAGAATTTGAGAGAAGCAGACAAGAAAGATTGAAATTGCCAACAGAGCTGTATGCTTTGCAGTTCTGTCTCCTCTTTCCATTCCAAGGGTACATCTCCTTGGCGAGAAAGACATGAGGGAATAAAAGTGGGAAAGTGAAGGAGATAACGCATATTTTAAATACATTCAACATGCTTACACTCTGCTGTATCTCCCCTATTCCTTCTGAATAAAAGCGGTGTGGGGTGTACATAACGTATCCCCAGAAAAATCCTCCGCTTTAAGAGCGATGCGATGTCATGCCTGACTGTCCCATCTAGGTATTTTTCTTTTCTCCACAGATCATCTCTTCCCCTGCACTTCTCTCTATTGTGGTTTGAGGAGCTTACCAACGCTGTAGTACACAAAACTAAAACCCACTGGGGATAAACAAAGGGAGTGAGTCAAGACTTTTTTTTTTATTTTCAGGGGTTACAATTTTGCAAGCTCAATGCAGTATGACATTCTGAGGGGTGAGTGGAGGAGATAAGGTCGAATACATGTTATATACATGTTACGAATCATATTAATACCACTATTAGTACAGAAGAGTCATGTTAATGTACTGAGAGCACTAACACCAGAGTATAGGATGCCGCTGTTTTACCGTTTCAGTTGTAATAGCCACTCAAAATTCAATACCAACAGCAGCAAGCTCTAAACGGAATGCATAAGCTAGCCCATTAAAACTAAATCTGGAGATTGTGAAGTGTTTTTGAAGATCCTAAGTGTATTTTTATCAGTAAAATTCAAGAATAATCAAGGAGAGAACATCAGTGCTATGATTATGATTAATTATAGTTGTTATTATTATTATTCTTACCGCTATCATATACATCTGGCTTCATACAGTCTTCTTTTATAAAGGATTCCATCTAAATTACTCTGGCTGCAAAAGTGTCTCTTTTGAGGAAAGCCAATGCTTTGGGCTTAATGCAGCGAAAGCTTTAGAGATAATTCTAAATTAAAGTGTTCCAAATTAAGTGTCAGGAAGACCTGATTGCTTGCAAAAGTGTAAGAGTTTTCCCATTAGATGTTCATTATTCATAAAGTAAGGCTGTATCCCAAAGCTTTCTTTTATAATTTAGACTTGTAATGATAGCAGCTGGGATGACATTAGACCTGGGACATGTTCCCAATAAGACTAGTCTTCCCTGGAGCAGTCAACAATCCGCCTCTATTACAATCTAACTGCACAGAATGGCCCATCCTCATATTGGAGGTGCGTTATTGAAGAAATCTTTATATTTCTGAGCATTTTTTATTCATACAAAATCCACTTGGAGAAGGTTTTAGGATTCTGAAATTCAAGAAATATGGACCGATAGGAAAATATATATGTATGAAATAAATAAATAAAAATGTCTACAGCAACTCAATGTGACCAAAAAGACAAAAAATACCACCCCTGGCAGAAGGGATATATTTCATGAAATATCATTGGGGTAGACATTGGTTATAGTTAGCAGAAACACAGCACTTCATGTCCCTGTCCAATACGTCCATTCACCAAGCATTCATCAGTGAAACGGAATTGCTGAATTCGTTAGCCTTCGGTACTTTTTGACTCTATGCTAGGTTGTCTAATATGTTGATACATCAGTAAGACATGGCAAAAAAAAAAAAAAAAAAAACACCTCACAGCTATGCTAAGAAACTTAGACAGAAGACCTTTTATCGTGCATTTGGGAGGTCATATGTAAGCAAAGCACGAGGCTACTTCTTTCACAGCTAAGTTAGGCTAAAAAGGACTTTGGGAAGTGGAGTGGTACGGGAATGTCTTGTAGTGGTAATTAACCGTCTCTAATTTAATAATAATAGACAGATATAATAATAATAAACAGAGATACTGACTGTACAGTTTGGAGTACTTCAAAGGTATGATTTGAGGCTTCTGATTGGAAGGGTCTAGGATGGACTGGGAAACTTTAATCCTCTAGAAAAGGTACCGTCCTTCCTGTGTTGGAGATTTAGGTGGAGTTTGGGGTGTTCGGTTTAGCTTTTTTGATGCATCAAGACAATAAATAACCCTCCCGGCAGACAGTTTGTGTGGATAATTGCAGTTGGTGGTAGAGCGTCAAGATCAGACAGAATACATTTCTGTAAAAGTCAAGCGGGGTTGAACAGAGGTGTGTTTTTCACCTGGTCGGTTATTCTGTGATCAACAGCAGTGACTGACTGACATTTTTCAACAGCAAGTTAAAGGGGTTTGACAATATGGGCAGATTTGGCCATTGCCCTGTTTACCAGAATGTAAGCAGCTTGGGGGATATAAACATACTACCACTGAGACTGGAGGTGAAACCAGAAGTTAGTAAATAAGAAAGTTTGGTGTTGGTTTTTCTGAAACTGTCTACAGTGTGAAAGGCTCTGAGCCACTGCAAAAGCCAATTTAAGACGTGATCAGGGGAAGGCTTTAGATACTGACGTCGGCATGCAGAAATCCACGGCTGTGATGCAACTCTTGTGCCATCCTCTGGCTGGACAGCATCGTCTGATGGATGACTTGCTGAGTTAAAACAAAACAAAACCATTCTGCAATTGGCACAGGGAGGGTTCAGTGTGTATGAGTGTCCTCAAAAAGGTAATTGTCTCTTGCCAATGACCATTTTCAATGCTTCATACTGGTTATAGGACACCACTGACAAGATTCGTATTGACAGATTGACTATAAGAACATCTGGCTTAAGTAATAGAAAGTGATCCATCTCATTGCACAATGGCTGATTGATTTTGGAGAAAGTGTTTCAAATGCATCATGAATGTCGTGAAAAATCAGTGGGACTTTGGTTTTAGTCATTGATCAAGAAAAAGAATGCGACTGGGTCAGCCAAAAGCTTGCTATTGAAAGGTATATTATCTTTTGGGTGTGAAGAAGAATTTTACTCAGCAGTTACCCTAACATATAATAAATACTGGAATTGCTTTCAGATGGTGCCAGGGTCCTCCTCACTCTCCTTGTTGGTGGTAAAGCAATCTGTAGCCATCTGACTTCCACTGTCGGATAGACTTCCCTTTCTATCAATCATTATGTCACTGTAACGAAACTGCAGGAAGAGAGTAGTGTGAGAGAGTTTTGGTGGACAGTGCTTGCTTTGGAGCATTGATATGTTACTTTATCCGGAAATAACTCGTAAATTATTTGTCTAGCCAAGTACCTGCATTACGATCAGTACTTGGTCAGAAATAGAAACAAGATTTGGGAACAGCAATCAATACAGTCAACAGGCCCACGCTATTTTTGTCTCTTGTATTAATAGAAAGCTTATAATATATATGCATGTATGGGCTTTCCTGATTTTCTTGTACATCACAGGATCATTACCAGATGGCAACATCTGGCTGTGGTATTAAATGGGACGCATGTGTTCTGTTTGTTTACTTCCCCATGTGGAGAGGATCACCGTATTTCCATCTCAGGTGTTTTCAGCTGCTGTTCGATCCTCTTATCTTTAACCTTTTAATGGAAATCACTTGATGTGAATCGCGTCGCTGTTGATTAAGATTTATTTGGGATAATAACACTGAACGCCATTTCTCCAAATTGGCTAATGAGAAGGTGAGTGTGTTTTCTACATCGTTTAATCCCTGAAGGCGTTGATCGGTATGAATGTGTTGGGGTTTAATATGTGTGGTGACATGTTTCCAGTTGTAATACGATGAATTGAAGAAGGATTATTTTAATCAATGGGCCTCCAAACTTTTCAGAGGTGGGAGGTCTTACAGTCCGCATATTTATAATCTTTCCGTGCATCAGATGGCCAGGAATATTCTATATTGTATTCTTTCGGTTTCAACTCAGTATGGCTCAGTTAGACCTTTCAGTTTGCATGTGTTTTGCATTCCAACGCAGGTCGACATCTGACTTTTGTTTAAGACTCTTCAACACTGACTTTTCTACCTTGGTACCAAAAAAAAAAACGTGTGGGTGATTTTTCTGCCACTGCACACTTCTGTAAGAGACTGACCTATAATGATAATTTAATTCCAGGCTCGTACATCCTCCTAGAGAATTGTTTCATCTGTGTGGGTAGGGAGGTTGATCTGTCATCACACCGATTCAGCCCCCTGGGAGTCCCCCTGTCCACAAAGTCATTAACTTCTGTGCGCGATTTTCCAAAGCAAGAAGGTGTGCAAAAAATAATAACGAGAAAAACTTAAAGCATGTCGCCGAGTGGCACGTTGTAAAGGTACGACACGCGTGTAAAGGAAAACAAAAGTTAGATGACAGTTGTTTTATAAGATTTAAGAGAAGCGTGGTTTTCCCTGTGCATCTTCACTAGGTCTGTCACAAAATTTACCCCGACTTCAGTTCATCTGGAAATCAGCCTAGTCAACTATCCCATCCCCCGAAACCTTAAAAAATAATGCTTATGTTTACGCATTCCTCGCTGCCAACTTTTCTCCATATTTATCATATCAGAATCACTGCAATGGCAAAGGGAGACTTTGAAAGTGCACACATTACAGGAGCTCCTTACCAATTAATACGAAAAAAAAGCTTAAGTGAGGTATATTCTCTCAGTCTCTCTGCTTTCTGTCACGCTCCCACAGGACCATGTGAGTGTCCAGACCTGCAGAAGTAGACAGTCACTAAATATGCTTCCTGCATAGACTATAAATCGATAGGAGGTGCACCTGAATCCTTTGGCGCTGCTCAGAGAGAAATTCCGTAGCCTTCACCGTCGGTTCAGAGCTGGAGGCGGCTTGAGAGACCGAGTCCCAGGTCTCCTCACGGTGAGACATGCTCCGTGGAGAAAAGCAGAAATCTCCACAGCTTGCCCTCCACGCAAGGTTAAACGCCAAGCTGAATGATGCGGCCCGCTCCAGCAGCCGCTGGGGAAAGGTCACGTTTAAGCCAAGCCTTCGACTTCAGCTGTGCAGGGAATGGAAAGCGTGAGGCACTGGGAGTGCAATTACCCGCGGAGTTCCAGGCCAGCTACCTCTCGCATAATTCTGGACGCCGGGATCAATTGTGCGTCGCCTCCCCTGTCATACAGCTTTGTGCTTACACCTGCAATGCCCAGCATAATTACTTAACATTCATTACCTCTAATGGCTCTGAAGGCGTTTTAATCAGTTTACCGAAATATGTGGATACATCAAGTCAAAGTTGTTGATTTAAATGTCAAAATTGGATAATTAATCTTCGAGTACATAATTAATAATCCTCCATAAATCCCTCAGAAATTTCCCCTGTCACATTTATTAACTGCTGGATAATATGGAGGAATAATGCCAAGCTAAAATGATCATTTTATCATTACTTCAGTCTTAAAAATAATCTCTGGTTTTGTAGAAAGAGAGTACTCTGAACCATATGTCATAATGCATCACGTCTTTTGGCCAGTGTCTCGGCCCCAGAGACAGTAAGGAATTTATCTGTAGTCTTAAAAATGAAGTGAACTGGCCGTGTTAGGAGTGAGCCCTCTGTCCTGTCATTTGACTGTGCCATGTCCAGCTATTCAGTTTGGAAATATCTTACCAAATGTCAAAGGTCAAGGTTATAGCCTCTTAAATGAATCTTTATTATATAAGCTGCACAAGTTATACCTCGTATGTCTTGCATGTCTTTCATGCATATGTAATCTTCTTCTTCTCCTTCTTTCGGCCACTCCCATCAGGGGGCGCCACAGCCGATCATCTGTTTCAATCGCCTCCTGTCCTCCGCGTCCCGCTCTGTCACACCAACCACCTGCATGTCCTCTCTCACCACATCCGTAAACCTCCTCTTTGGCCTTCCTCTTTT
>JAACJT020000001.1:26449949-26470730 GCA_009936485.2 Gymnarchus niloticus | reverse complement strand
ATCAGTTTTATCCCTCTGTAGTTATTACAGTTCTGCACATCACCCTTATTCTTAAAAATCAGTACTAGCACACTTCTCCACTCCTCAGGGATCCTCTCGCTTTCCAAGATTGCATTAAACAATCTGGTTAGAAACTCCTCTCTCCTAAAGAACCCCATGCTTCCACAGGTATATCATCCAGGCCAACAACCATTCCACTCTTCATCCTCTTCATAGCTGTCCTTACTTCCTCCTTGCTAATCCTTTGCACTTCCTGATTCACTATCCCCGCATCATCCAACCTTCTCTCTCTTTCTCATTCTCTTCATTCATCAGCCCCTCAAAGTACTCTTTCCATCTTCTCAACACACTCTCCTCACTTATGAGTACGTTTCTATCATTATCCTTTATCACTCTAACCTGCTGCACATCTTTCCCAGCTCGGGCCCTCTGTCTAGCCAATCGGTACAGGGCCTTTTCTCCCTTAGTGTCCAGCCTCTCATACAACTTGCCACACACCTTATCTTTAGCCTTTGCCAGCTCTCTCTTCACCTTACGCCTCATCTCCTTGTACTCCTGTCTACTTTATTCATCTCTCTGACTATCCCACTTCTTCTTCACCAACCTCTTCCTCTGTATATTCTCCTGTACTTCTTCAACCCACCACCAGGTTTCCTTGTCCTCCTTCCTCTGCCCAGATGTCACACCACGCACCTTTCTAGCTGTCTCCCTTACCACTTCACCTGTAGTTGCCCAGCTATCTGGTAAGTCACTGCCTCCCAGTGCCTGTCTTAACTCCTCCCTGAACTTTGTCTTACAGCCTTCATTTTCCAACTTCCACCATCTGATCCTTAGCTCTGCTCTCACTCTCCTCCTCTTCTTGATCTCCAAAATCATCCTACAGACCACCATCCTATGGTGCCTAACTACGCTTTCCCCTGTCACCACTTTACAGTCTCCGGTCTCCTTCAGACTGACCCTCCTACACAGGATATAATCCACCTGTGTGCATCTTCCTCCACTCTTTTATGTCACCCTGTGTTCCTCCCTCTTCTTTAAAAATGTATTCACCACAGCCATGTCCATCCTTTTTGCAAAATCCACAACCATCTGACCTTCTGCATTCCTCTCCTTGACAACATACCTACACATCACCTCCTCATTCCCCCTGTTTCCTTCACCAACATGTCCACTGAGATTTGCTCCAATCACCAATCTCTCTCCCTTGGGTACACTCTCCACCACTTCATCCAACTCACTCCAGAATTTTTCTTTCTCAAGATAATATGAATACCCATGACAATTCAAATCATAACTCAAGCTGGTAATGTTTTAATACTGCGAAAAGTTATCAAAACATTAGGTAACAGTAAACAAAAAATGATATTTTGAGAATAGTTTAAGAATGGTTGATGGCAAATTTTGCGTTCATTTGTTCCAGGTTACTAGAAACCTGAGGTACACAATAGTTTTAGAAATTTACTTGCATACAAGGGTTAAACACAGTACACCCTTCCATCTCTCGCATTTCCTTTTCTGTTCTTTATATTTCATCAGACAATGTGTTTCTACATCAAGGTTCCTCAATTTTTTGTCCTGTACTACTTCTGTCTCTGATTGCTCAAATACTATATTTTTTTTTCAATATTTATTCCCACCAGTTCTCTTTTGGGCTGTCCAGTTTGTTTCCTTGACCTCACTGCTTGTTGTGTCTACAGAAGTCAAAGAAAAACACAACGCTGATGAAGAAACTCTATAGACTCTATTATGACTATCTAACATAAAGCGCAAGGTGCAAGTAACATTTATGGTTGTTTAAAAATCTATTTAGCTATTTTGACTGCAGATAAAACAGACTTCATGCCAGTGCAAGGCGGAAAAAGGTTGTCCTAACTCTCTTAATTATTCAGAGGTGTGTTTTGGGTGTAACATGCGGTAAACCAATCAGAATGACACATCATCTCACCTTTAAAAGGTGGGGGTGCATGAGCTATAGTGGATTGCTATTATAATGGCATGTTTACCTGGCAAATCAGGTCGGTTTTCGGCTGAGGAAACGGACATGCTCGTGCGTGAAGTGAAAAGGTGGAAGCAAATCATTTATGGGAGCACCACTGTTCCACCTAAGCATATCAAGGTGAAGCAGGCTTGGGAATATGGAGAGAAATTTTTCTCAAAATAATCATTTCTCTCCATAAGTTTTACTCTATAATAAAACATATATGAATTAAATAACAAAAAATGATTAGTGCACTTCGAGCATGTACCTGTGTCCGTAACGAGCGTTGTGCATTTCTAAAACACGGCGCTTAAATATCGTTTAATAATATGCCACTGACTTTAGAGTTGGTTTTTGTTAGTCAAAAGTGCAAGGTTGTTTCACTGCCTTAAAAACAACACGCCAACAATGCGCCCAATCATACCTCATTTAAAAAAGACTACTCCCATGAGCGGGAAGCGTGTGCAAAATCATTTGTTATTTTAAAAACGAGCGCGCTTGGCATGAAAATGCCAATGCGCTGGTACAAAACTAGCAAAACCACTTTGCGTCGCGCTTTCCGCTAGTGCAAAATAGGGCCCTATAATGCTCTATGGTAGTACTCAGTGAGCTCCTTCAAGATCACTAGAGGCTTCATTTTGATTAATGTTACAAGGTCCTTTTTAAGGCCTAGAGCAACTGATGCTGAAAGCACACCACAAAAAAAAAGTTAGAAAACAACACATATTAATTTAGTTCCTATGAGAGTAAATGGGTTCTTCCGTTAATGTCCATACCTGTCAAGACTGGGTCAGAAGTAAGGTCCGAGCGAGGAGAGGAAGAGGCTGATCACACTGGTTGAGGTGGGAGCAGAGGGGTTTATTGAGGTGTACAGTTCCTTGTGTCAGAGGTCAAACACTGAGGTCCTGAACTTGGGCAGTTGCAGGGCATCCACAGGACAGAATTTCTTGGTTGAAGGGCCGGGGACAGACAGCGGGGCATCCAAAGGGCAGCACGACGGCGTCAGAAGGCCAGGGTGGGTACGGAGCATCCAAAGGACAATACACCGGAGTCGGAGAGACAGAGCGAGGGACGAAAGGCAGAACCTAGACAGAGAAGGAGGAACTCAATGACAGAACAGGGGTGAAGAGGTGGGCCCCGGTAGAAGTAGGCATGGTAGGGGCCAGCCGCGGCTCCCCCTGGAGGAGGGAGGAGGAAACCGCGACAGTACCCCCCCTCCCCCCCCCACGACCGGCTTCCAGATGGGCGAGGACGGTCGGGGTTGGCCCCGTGGAAGTCCGCGATGAGAGAGGAGTCGAGGATATCGTGGGCAGACACCCATGACCGCTCCTTGGCGCTGTAGCCCTCCCAATCCACGAGGTACTGGAAGCCCCGGCCCCAGTCTGATTGACCGTATAAGCTGGACCGGCGTCAATCAGGCGAGGAGAAGGAGCCGGGACTGGGGGATTGAGAGGGCCGACAACCACCGGTCGAAGGTGGAAGACATGAAAGATCGGGTTCACGTAGAGCGTGGGGGGAAGGGCTAGTCAGTAGGTCACAGAGTTAATTCGGTGGGTGATTCGAAACGGACCCAGGTAGCGTGTAGCCAGTTTTGAGTGGCCGGGACGTGTGGGGAGGATCCGGGTGGACAGCCAGAACTGATCCCCCAGGTGGAACAGTTGGGCAGGTTGTCGGTGACGGTTGATCTGGCCGACAGATGGATCTCCGTGCCTTGCGTCAGGCTTGGTGGCACCACTGCACTGCAAAACGAGCCGAGGGGGTGTCCACGACTGGTTCTTCTGTAGAAAATAGGGGAGGATGGAAACCGTACATACACTCAAAGGCGGACATCCCGTTAGCGGAGGAAACCTGAGAATTATGTGCCAGTTCTGCCCAAAGGAGGTATTTGCTCCAAGTATGGGGGTTAGAGGCAGCAAAACACCGAAGGAACTGCTCCACCCTCTGGTTAGCATGCTCCGCCTGTCAATTAGTCTGTGGATGGAAGCCCGATGATAGACTGACCGAAGTGTGTAACAGGGTGCAGAAGACCTGCCAGAACCAAGAAACAAACTGGGGCCCTCTATCCAAGACGATGTCCGCGGGAAACCTGTATAGTCGGACGACATGTTGCAGTAGTAGGTCTGCTGTCTCCATGGCGGTGGGCAGACCAGATAGAGGAACAAAATGGGTGACTTTAGAGAAGCGGTCGACAAGAGTGAGGATAACTGTATACCCCCCAGAGTCGGGTAGGCCAGTGATAAAATCCATCTCGAGATGGGACCAGGGATGGCAGGGAACGGGTAACGGCTGTAATTCACTAGCGGGTAGGGAGTTCTCGGGAAGGTTCTGCGCGCAGGTTGGACAGGCGGCCATGAACTGCTGAACGTTGGAAAGAAGTTCGGGCCACCAGAACTGACGTTGCAAAAGGCAGACAGTGGCTCTGACCCCAGCATGCCCCGCTAATACAGAAGCATGGCCCCATTGAAGGACCTCCAGACGGATCCGAGGAGGGACGTAGAGCTTGCCAGGGGGCGTGGTCGAGGGTTCAGGCTCGGCCTGTAGGGTTGTGTGATGGTGGTTTCGATGTCCCAGCGTAGGGGAGCGACTGTCCAGTCCGGAGGCAGTATCGGAGGCGGCGTGGGGTCAGGTGGGTCACATTCATAAAGGCGAGAGAAGGCGTCGGGCTTGGTGTTCCTCGACCCTGGGCGGTAGGTAAGGATGAAATCAAACTGCTCGAAGTACAGCACCCATCGAGTCTGGCGCGGGTTAAGCTGTTTGGCGTGGCGGACAGTAAACAGGTTCTGGTGATCCGTCCAGACCTGGAAGGAGTGTTCAGCTTGTTGTAGCCAGTGACGCCACTCCTCTAAAGCCCACTTAATGGCTAAGAGCTCCAGATTCCCTACCCCATATCGCCTGCTCAGTGGGAGTGAATTTATGGGAAAAGTAGGCACAGGGTCGTAGCTTACCGTCCCCTTCCCTCTGGGACAGAACCGCCCCCACCTCAGAGGCGTCCACCTCCACTATGAACGGATGAGATGGGTCAGGATGGGCTAACACCGGGACCGTGGTAAACAAGGACTTGAGGCACTAGAAGGCGGTCTCAGCGGCAGGGGTCCAGTCAAAACAGGAAGCAGTCCGGGTGAGGCAGGTGAGAGAGGACGCGATGGTACTGTAGCCCCGTATGAAACAGCGGTAAAAATTAGCGAAACCCAAAAAAACGTTGTAACTGTCTAAGGGTGGATGGGCGGGGCCAGTTTACGACTGCTGAAACCTTGGCGGGATCCATGGTGATCCTGTCTGGTGATATCAGGTAACCAAGGAACAAAGTAGTGGTGGAATGGAATTTGCACTTCTCAAATTTGCAGTGCAGACCATGGGAGAGAAGGCGTCGCAGGACAGAATGGACGTGAGTGACATGATCAGTCAAAGAACGGGAGTAAATGAGAATGTCGTCCAAATTGACGAACACGAAGCGGTTCAGAAAGTCACGAAGGCCATCATTAATGAAGGCTTGAAAGACAGAAGGACTATTAGATAGCCCGAAAGGCATAACTAAATATTCAAATTGACCGGCCGGGGTTATGAACGCGGTCTTCCATTCGACCCCCTTACGGATGCGAACCAGATTGTATGCGCTATGGTGATCTAGTTTAGTGAATAGATGGCTTCCCTATAAGGACTCGATCGCTGTGTTCATGAGCGGCAGAGGGTACCTGTTCTTTACAGTAATCCGGTTGAGTCCCCAGTAGTCGATACAAGGTCGCAGCCCACCATTCTTCTTCTTTACGAAGAAGAAACCTGCTGCTGCCGGGGAGGAGGAAGAACGGATCTGTCCCGACTGAAGAGCCTCGGCGAGGTACTCCTCGAGAGCCACCTGCTCGGGACGGGACAACAACTGCAATTTACTCCGCGGGGGAGCGGTGCCGAGAAGGAGGTCGATAGGGCAATCATATTCCCTGTGAGGAAGCAGCGAGGTAGCTTTCAGCTTACTAAAGCAATTCCTCAGGTTATGATATTCCTTCGGGAGTCTGGACAGGTCGATGGATTCCGTGCCGCTCCCCTCGTCCCCCCTGGAGGAACCCCGCGGTCCTAGGCAACTAACCCGGCAGCTGGCCTCCCAATCGAGGAGACTGCTGGTCCTCCAGGAAAGCCATGGGTCGTGCTGCCACAACCATGGGTGTCCCAGAATAAGTGGATTGTAAGGATTTTCCACTATGTAAAAAAGTAGTTCCTCAGTGTGCCCCCCTAGGTGGAGTTGTAGCGGAATCGTCTGGTGCCTTACCTCTCCTCCCCCCAGAGGCCTGCCATCCAGAGCATGGACATAGAGTGGCGTGGGTAGGGGTTCCGTGGGGATGCTCCGTATCTTGACCAAGGTCCGATCCAGGAAGTTCCCCGCCGCTCCAGAATCGATGAACGCCCTGAGATGAATTGCCCCCCCTGACTAACTTACACGAGCCAGCAAGACCAAAGAGGATTCCCTGCCGGGGAACTCCTGTATTGCCCCCATCACGACTCCCCAGTAACCCGACAGGAACTGGTGTTTCCCGGCCAGACAGGGCAATTCAATCGATAATGTCCCGCCTGTCCGCAGTACAGACAAAATCCCCCTTGGATCTGACGTTCTCGCTCCTGGGCGGACAGAAGGGTTCGCCCCACTTGCATCGGTTCCACGGGGGGCAAGGTGGGGAGGTTGGAGGCAACCGGGGCGGCTGCAGTGGACAGAGATCGACCCGGAGAGATAAAATGTCCGACGGCGTTCCGACTGCGATGTTCCCGAAGCCGATTATCTACCTTTATGGCAAGCGTGATGAGATTTTCTATCTCCTATTTCAGTAGTTAATAACTGATAATGGGAGATGAAAAAGGAAATCTGACATATGACATATTAAGCTCAACTTACGTTAAGTCTTATAAAACCATTCCTGTGTAGGAGGGCTTGGGAAGCTTTTCAGTGACAGCAGTGCTTTTGGCATATACAGTGTACATGTAAATTATCTCCTTGCACACCAAACAAATCAATAAAACATAAATGCAAGAAACTTAATAAAGACATTATGAAGATCACAAAATGCAACTAAAGATGCTGAAATGATGAAGCATGCTGCTCATCCTCAAAACTTCACATCACCAAAATAAATAACCAGTATCATTCATGTTGAAACAATTATACCTTTAAATTGTCTGAAAGCAGTGCTTGACCGTTGAAATTTTAAAATGAAATTAATTTTTAACAAGTATTTCAAAGCCCAGATGAGCCATTTATATATTTAGCACATTGCCATGAGAAGAGCTCATGGATTGAAGCTGGAGAATGACACCTACATTTTCCTCAGTTTTTTTTTTTTTCCTCCACATGCAAGTATGTATCACAATAAGGCTTTAGCAAGCAGTGAAATAGTGCTGAGAGGAAATATGGCCATGTCACTTGTCTAAATCAAGCATACCCAGACAGTGCGAGACAGGTGACTGAGGGGGCAGATGACCACTGAACTGGATGACACCCGTTCAGATCTAGTTTTGAGACAGAGAAATGAGGAAGTGAAAGTGTGATAAACAAGAGCATGCTTGCAAAAGAAACATATATAAGTCTGCCTAAAAAGTTGCTCAGCAGACTTGAGGGTATTGTCATATGACTGCTCTTGTCTCGGCTTATTCTGTGCACTGAATAACCTAAATATTAAAAGGTTGCTGTCTCCAGACTCTGAGTTGTCAGTTTTTTCCACCACAAGAAAGTCAGATGTCATGTAGTGGACAGGAGACCGACTGAGGGGAACACAGGGCTTTATTCTCCATTGGTATACTCAGCTCCACTATGGTACAATGGGGGATCACCAGAGGTTAATCCAAGGGGCAGGAACAGGCAGGAGCAGCACACAAGGGCAACATCAATGAACAGACCAGGGCCAACAGGACTTGGGAGCTCTCTTAAAGAGAAGTAACGAGGGGGAAAACACAAAACAGGTGTGTCCTGTTTAGGACACACTGGGGAAACAGAGGGATCAGTGAGGCAGGGCATGACAACTGATGTGCCACAATTATTGGCACCCCTGAATTTACAGTTTTTCCTCTGTCACTTTGGTACATTTTTCAGATCAGAATTGAAATTCTCAAACCTACTTGTTCAAACTCCAAATCATCTAGTTACTTGCACACATCCTATAATCAATGTCTCATTCCTTTGAAGAAATTGCAAATGCTCTGGTACATTCCTACAAATGATTACATACAATAGTCTGCTGTTTCTTACATTATCAGTTGCTTATGTAATGTTGATTAAAATGCATTATACTAGTTCTCTGTTGAATACTCTTAATCCCCAAAATATTTAGGCATCAGTTCATCGCACAAGTCATTACATGCAACATGGTTGAACCAGTTCTCATAATCTCTCAAGCATATTTTCTATACATTTCTATTAGACTTTTTTGTAAATGTGTCTTGAATTGATGAATTTCTCTCAGGTGAATCTTGACTTTCATTAATGGAGGGGAAAGTTTGTAGATCAACCACTGATCATCCAGTTCTCTAAAATAATTCAGAGGTGCATATCATGAACTTTCAATTGGCAAGATGTATTGACAGAGCACAACACAGTGTTACAATTTCTGATGATGGAAGAACAACAAGGAAATGAATAGGGTGAACAGCTGAGAAGAAGTGGAGTAAAGTTGCATGGTGGAAGGGTAGGGAGGCAAAACAACTGAAGAGGTAGAAGAGGCCAAGAACATAGGCATGTTCCAGATGAAATAAGGGCCACAGCGGTGGACCATGTTCTCAATCATGGCCTTATAATGGCCGAGGCTGGTGGAAGGATGCAGCTGAATGTTGGGAGAACAACTGTGTCCTCACTCATTCAAACGTTTCATAAAGGGAACAAGTATGTAATGTAACAATGTGCACTGCACTGTACAGTTTTTTTATTGCTTTGGCACATGTCTCAAATGACAATTAGCGTTTGCAAAACAGTTTCTTACTTCTACACCATTCTTACACTTGCACAAAACAGAATGTTATTTTTCAGTGTTTCCTACAAATTTCAATATGTTAAGTAAGTATATGCAAATGGTGTACAATTATCATCATTTGGCTTAACTCCTAGTTGCTTATGTCTTGTTGATCAAAATGGATCCTGTACGTTCCCAAAGAATTAATCTCACTACCAAGACTTTGTATGTAAGTAATCATTGTTTAAGCCACCACATACAAAACAATTCAACAAACTTTCAAAATAAATCAAGGAAATATTGCAAACATTACAGTGATGTGGTGTTGTTTGTGTTATGTCTGATACTGCAACGTCAGTCACAGTAAATGATGAACTCCAATTATGAAGGGGGTTTGCCGTATCATGGCTCAACCAGTTGGGCTGGGTATGGAATCAACTTCACTGGTGTAATTCATGAACTACACTATAAATTGGAAAACATGCACAGTCTCCAGCAGGACTCTAACAGAACTGTTACAATGGAAGAACCAGTGCAGGAAAATTTTGGACAGGAACAACATTCTGCTCATGGAAGAGGAAGGGGAATAAGAATGCATGGTGGGGCTAGGGTAAGGGGAAGATGACATGGCAGAGGAAGAGCAGAAGAGGTCAAGGTCGTCAATTTGTCTCAAATGAAATGAGGGCAACAGTTGCGGACCATGTGATCAACCATGGCCTTACAGTGGCAGAGACTGGAAAAACAAGTACTGCCTTATGTCAGACGGTTGAACATGTCCTCCATCATTCATACATTTCAGAGAAAAAATAGGTGTTTAATCATATACAATTATTTTGTTACTTCAGTATTGCCCATTTACTGCTATGATTTTACAAGAAAGTAAGTAAATACATTCATAAATGTATGATGTAGGATGGAGTGTCTGCCTCATGCTGGTGGAAGGAGAGCAGTTTTCACACCTCAACAGGAATGAGAAATATGCAACATGGTGATTTCCAATAATTCTATTAGACTTTGGGAGATCCAGAGTGGCATTATATATGATAACGGCATCTTCTGAAACATCAATTCTGTCAGCCTCCCTACAATAAGTAGTGTTGAACAGACATCAATTTACAATGAAGCCACTGTACAGGTAAAGAATAGATATGTACTTCACAGTACTGTATTGGACAATGTACAGTCCTGTAATACCATATCTTTACTACATGATGTACTGTGGCTGCTGTAAAGAATATGGAACAAAAAAAATTTTATGTAGTTGTATGATTTCCATCTCCACTAATCATTTTATTTATTTTTGGTTGCAGAGAGTTATGGAACTGGAATCAAGTGAAATCCCTCACAATTTTGTATTTGTGGATGAAGCTGGTTTTAATTTGATCAGGCGCAGAAGACGTGGCCGAAATGTACTAGGCTGGCGAGCGACAGTCGATGTCCAAGGCCAGCGAGGAGACAATATTACAATGTGTGCAGAGAATGGTGTGGTCACCTGTAGAGCCATTCCTGGGCCTTACAACACTCAACAAATGATTATCTTCCTGGACATTCTGTACACAAATCTTATTCCAGAAAATGAGAGGTTTGGTCAGAAATGACTTGCCAAATTATGTACTTGTGTGGGACAATGTCAATCAACTTTCACAGAACCAATGCCAACCACGAATGGTTCAGTGCTCACTCAAGGATACAAATGGAGTTCCTCTCACCCTGTTCTCCATTCTTGAATCCAATTGAGGAGTTCTTTTCAACGTGGAGATGGAATGTCTATGGCTATTGGCCTCATGACCAAATGTCTTTGCTAGGTGCAATGAAAGTAGCTTGTGACGACATAACAGTAGAATATTGCAGGGGGTGGGTGCACCATTCAGATTTTTCCCACGTTGCATTGCAAGAAAAAATACAAGGTGCAAAGTGGATGAAAATATGTGGCCAGACAGACGTGAGCGTCAAGAGGTCCAGTGAAGATTTCCAGTGAACATTGTTAAATTCTGCATAATGTTTAATTAAGTACAATGTTGTGATGTTTGGTTTAAGGATATTTTGTTGCTGTTGTGTATACAGTGCAGGCTGAATTGCTTCTTTTGGCTTTTTGGTGCATTGTACTGTCTTGAGTGTGTTTCAGTAAAAATCTTTTACATCCATGCATATGTGTTTTTTCTTGCTATTGAAATTCACTGTACTAGGCTACATGCTATATTGTTCAGTACAGGCAATATAGAGGCTTGTAATGTCACATTGTTACTGTAACATTGTTGTATTCGTGTCTGACATTAAGACAACGTGCCTAAACATTTTGATTTTTGTGATTTGCGTGATGTGAAATGCACTTTTTGTTTTGGTGACACTGACTGATTATAGTTTTTCCCAACTGGATACACACATGTCTCAGAATACTGCACCATTTCCACAAAACTCTACACACAAACCCCAATATCAGATACCACGTCCCAAAAACCTTAAACACACAAGGAAAAAAATCACTTTTTGCTGAAAAAATTTTCACACAGTCCTCAAAACCAAATAATGCAGTCAAAAATCGCACACACACTACAACACTATAGTTCATAGTGAGCACTAATTAGACAGTGTTGCAAAAAATAAAACTATTGCATCAACTTGTTTCTGTATATTCTGTAGGAAATAGAAGATGGTACAGCTATTGCCACAAAGAATGAATTCAGTTTATTAACAAAAATCCACATATATTCCATATATACACACATCAATGAGAAATGAAAAATTGCATTGTTACAGTAAATAGTGTTCACAGCACCATACAAAAATCAAGATGACAAAAAAATGCATTATGCTTATGTGGTCTAGCATCGCATACAATGTAGATAGTGTAGTGGAAATCAGAGCACAGGCATACAGACACCTCAGCCATTCTGCGTATCATGCGGATTTGGCCACATGTCTTCATCTACATCACAAAGAATGTTCTCCCTGGCCAAACAGTGGGGGAAGTAATGTCTGCAATGTCGGATCCATCCTTGATTAGACTCTGGAGTGATGTCATCACAGCCTTCTTGCATTGCCTCAAGAAGACTTACTTGCTCATATGGATTCTGATCATACACTTTCCATCGCCAGCTGGAAGAAAAAAAAAATAAAATCCTCAATTGGATTAAGGAATGAAGAATATGGTGGAAGGAAGATCATTTGAATATGTGGGTGGGAACTGAACCATTTTTGTATGACCCCTGAATAGTGAAAACTAACATTATCCCATATGACAGTGTAAGCAATGTTAACTGGAGTCCTGTGCTGTCTCTGTGGGGGTGGGAACAAAATGTCATACCGTCCGCTGAGGAATTCCACAAGGAGTGCTGTGTTATAAGGACCAATTGTGACATGGCGATGGATCACCCCTTATAGACTGATAGTAGCATACATGGTTACATTGTGAAAAAGTGAAAAAGTAGAATACAATGAAAAAGCAGAGGGCTGTACGATAAAGTGATACATATTTGTACATATCTATGTCGCATTTCTTTCACATGATCAGAATTCCTCTCAAATTGAACTCAGTATATTTGTTTCATACTCATCCTATTTCTTTTCAGTATGTGATCAATGGTGGATACATTCCTTATGTTGTGGAATATGTCATTGTCTTCTTTGATTCGTGTTTATATTTCTCTGAGTCTGATGCCATTATTTGCCGACACCATGTTCATGATTTCTGCCTCTTGCTCCTGACTGAAGAGACAATTTCTCCCATCACGTGATGGTCTTCTGTGAATTCTGTAGAGAAGAGTGTGATTATGCTGTCAGCACTGTCTGCTAGACATGGAAGGCCATAATTGTGTAACTACATATTCAGACTTACCTGTTCTCAGTACGAAAAGTCCTAATGATTCCAGCTACAGTGTAACGGCTGAAATTGGGCTGACCAGCTTCTCACATACTCATGCCATGGTTGATAACACGGTCAACCACAGTTGCTTTTATCTCATTTGAAATGTTTTGGGTTCTTCCTTGTCCTTTTCCTCTCCCTCTCCCTCTCCCTCGTCCTCTTCTCCTCTGTGCTCTTTCTTGTTCCATTACACTTCAAGTCATTATGCAGTTTTTGCATACTTTTATAGAGAACAGAGTAGTTAATTTTGGTTAACTGTGTTTGCACAGATGATGTGTGTTTGGACCATTAGCACACTGAATTTTGATTAGTGAGTGAGGTGTTTCTACAAATTAAAGGGGTGTGGTCACACTGAAATCTGAGCTATTAGGCTGAGAAGTGTGTGTAGAGTTTTGCACAACAAATGTCCCAGATTTTCAAACTGTGTGCATACAAGGGCATTGTGTTTTTGATTGTGGGGCAAGGATATATCACTCTGGGATGTTACCATGAGAAACTGGATTCTTGGTATATTCATTCAATCACAGTGTGTATCTGATTGGGAAAAACTGTAACTGAAGGAATTATTTGCTTTTGTAATACAACTTACATGTTTTGTGTGAGTGACAGCCTTTGTCGCTTAACTATTATGTTCTGTCTATTGTATGAACTGTTGTGTACAATTCACTTAAAGTAGTGAGAATGTTAAGAATGTTTCATAAAATGTGCCAAAACAATTGTAAAAAACTGTAATACTCTATACTTTAATGATTCATATTATATATTATATTAATATCATATTATATATTAAAGTATACTTACAGAGGACACTGTTATATTGACAACAATCATTTTGACTAGCTTATAAACACTGACATGTGGACTTGTCATTCTGATGGCACTGACGTTCATTAACACAGATATTTACTTCTAAGAGACAGACTGAAGATTTTGAGCAAGGTACGGGTTTTTGCAAGTAATCCACTATATGGTGCTGTTTGTATGAATTGTTTCAAGAAATGCACTTACTGTTTTGCAAATGTTAAAGATGATTTGAGAAATGTTCCAAAGTGACTGTACAAAGTATTACAATTAATTTTCAATCTCCTTTTGCCAAAAAACAACATTGTGTCACACCCCTATCTGCCTAGCCACACCCAATATTATCAAGGTCATCATCCCTTTGAGTACTGACACCTGTCATTCATCAAGCACTCTATGTAAACCTCACATGCTCACAGGCAGTTACAAGGTATTGTGTGTGTATTGTCATTTACTGACCGCTTATTACAGATATTGTCTTGTCAGTGCATGATTTTGGATTGGTTCACTTATTTTGCCCTATCTTTGCCCATTGTTTTGCATTTGGTTGCTAAATGGACTGACTTCCTGTTTTGTGTTTTCTGTATCTGCCCCGTTGACCACGTTTTTGCATTCTCCCACTGGATTGACAGCCACCTCGGATGTCCTGGTTTGATCCTGCCCATTATCAGCTACCCATGCTGCCAGAAAATAAACAACTTTGAGCTGCACTTGTGTCCTAGTATGTTCATTATACACTGAGATGGCTATGGTTGAAACTTGACTTTGTGTTGACTGAACCATTTTTGTGTTGATTTGGACATGTGTAACAGATCATTGTCCTGGTGGAAAATTCAGAGACGACCCAGTTTTAGTTTCTTGGCAGAAGCAGCCAGATTTAGATTTAAAATGTCCTGGTATTTCATGGCGTGTATGATGCCATGTACCCTAACAAGGTTCTTAAAGCCTTTGGAGGAAAAACAGCCCCACAAAAACACAGAACCTCCACCATACTTTACAGTTGAGATAAGGTTCTTTTCAATATAGTCATCCTTCTTTTATGCCAAACCCACTTTGAGTGTGTGTTGCAAAAAAGCTCAGTTTTCATTTCATCAGACCATAGAACATGATTCCAGTCAACGTTCTTGTAGTGTTTAGCAAACTTCAGTTGCTTACGTTTGTGATTAAATGAGAAGAAAGGCTTGTTTATTTTCCAAGTTATCTGTTGGCATGGAGGTAGGATCTGATGGTAGTCTTGGAGATTTGGTGACCTCAAGAAGCAATTTTCTCTTGTAATTCACCAACAGTAATCCTTGGGGATTATATTGCCTCTCTTACCATTCTTCTCACTGTGCTTGGGGGCAAAATAAACTTGGCTCCAATTCCAGGCAAGTTTGTAACAGTTCCAGTTAATTATAACTTTCTAATTATTGCCCTAACAGTAAAAATGGGCATTTTTCAAGTGAGTAGCTATTTTTATTATAACCATTCTCTGAGTTATAAAGGTCAACACACTTGTCTCTCATTTGATTTGTGTTCTCTTATCTTTCCCATGTTGATGGATGACTAAGAGAATTTGGCTTCTGTGTCACCTCATATGTATACCTCAGTGAAAAAGGAAGTCATGGATTACCACTTGAAGGTTCCTGCAACACTACCAACACTACTAACAATCAACTTAAAAATATAAAATTTAAATGGGCAAAATGCTTCAGTTACATTTTGTTCATAAAAATTTCTAGGGGTGCCAATAAATTGTGACACATGTAGTTTTGTTAAAAATGTTTTTCTTGATGAGGGATTTGTTTTTCGCTGAATAAATTAACTTCATTTAGAGGTTTAGTTTTTTT
Source organism: Gymnarchus niloticus (assembly GCA_009936485.2). Classification (NCBI taxonomy): domain Eukaryota; kingdom Metazoa; phylum Chordata; class Actinopteri; order Osteoglossiformes; family Gymnarchidae; genus Gymnarchus; species Gymnarchus niloticus. Next base: position 26,455,337 of record JAACJT020000001.1, on the reverse strand, counting down.
TTTTCCCTCATTTTTTATTGTGAGATTAAGCTACTTCACCAAAAGGTACTTTTTTTTTTTTTTTCCTAAACCATTTTAGTCATGTTTATCAGGGGTGCCAATAATTGTGGAGGGCACTGTACAAGACATGCTGAATTTTCTGACAATAATCTGGAAATGAAAGTGAGGTCAAAATGTAACCAGATCTACAAGACATTACATTTTTAATCAATAAGGCAATTGGATTTTCTTGGTTATATTAGGCTGTGTAACAAATCTGCTTTTCATTTGTTTTTCTATAATATCATTTATCTATATAACTTCATTCAGTGCAATGTGTGGGAAAAATGTCAGTTGGTTGTCACGAATTAATAAATGATTTCTCACATATGCAGACATATAAGTATAGATACAAATCATGGTATATGCAGTATATAATAAAAAAAAATAAAAACCAGTTGACTGCTAGCATAACACCTGCAATGAATCCACCGACAGGACCCATTATACATTATACTGATTAATACTGCACTGCTTTTAATAAGGCCCATTTTACTTTAAAGCTTTTTCACGAGTGTTTCAATTAACTTGATATGGTTGCAGGGAATGGGTTATCATTTCTTAACCAATTACATATCACTCTGCTTGCTTTGAGAACTCTCAGCTCATTATCTAGAGATATGTTCTTAATATTCACGCTAGCTTGGTTAGCACTCTTACCTTGCATCTCCATTGTCAGGCATTTAAACCCTGCCTCTGTGCACATGAAGCTTGAAACTTCGTCGCATGTCACACAGGTTGCCTCCAGCATTCTGAAGACATGCATTATTGTAACTTGTTTCCTAGTGTGTGAGTCTGTGTGTGTTGTAATGGACTAGCAGCCTATCGAAGATGAACCCAATGCTATTTGTGTAAGAATAGCACTAGAACATGTAAGTCACTACAATGTTGAGCAAGTATTAGAGGCTGCTGCACCGACCTTAAGTAAATGAATGGTACATTCAACTCAAGGGACAAATATTTCAGTGCTACATCATTAAGACACCTCCACTGCCAACAAGTTTTCCCTTGTTTAATGGCTTTTGATCTCCCATCTCATGGGTGTGAGAAAAGACCATGCAGAAACCCAGTAAACAAAGTAAACAAAGAAACATTTGCAATGGCCATGTCATTACAATTGTGATCATGTTGCATTTACCTTTCCTGGCTCTTCTACTGCACACTACACAATATGTGACATGTTTACCTCTTAGCAGACCTTCAAATTCTTATGAATTATTCAAGTTAAACTGTTTGTGGAACACAACAGAAAACATAATGAGTAAAAAGCCAGCCTCTTTAAATATGTTACTGAGTGCAAGATAATATCTGTTGAACATGAATTTGTGCAATTAAGACAACAGGTTGAAATCAGCTCAAGTCCAGGAATAAAGTCCACTACTTTTTCATGACCACTTAAAAGTACCTGACACTGCTGACTGCCTTGTGTCTAGAATGCAGCCTGATTTGGCTATAAACAACAGATTTAATTAAGTGAGTAAAAATTTGGATACATTTAAGTAACTTACAGAATTTACTGTTTTACTGCATTTGTTTATGTTTGCATGTACTTTATTATTTGATAGTTAGCACTATATTTCATGTACAATTATAATTGCTGGCTGATGGATGCCATGGATAGCATGGTTTAAGAAATAGACATAAGAAAAGCAGGCAAGGGTTAATCAGACTCAACACTGAACCAGGCAGGGAAACAAAAATAAACTTTTAAAAATCCCAAAAGCACACGAGAACAGCAAACAGAAACACTGCACTGTCCTTAAATCCCATATAAATATGCAAACATCACAAACACAAAAGCAGTTCAGGAGCATGCCTCTTTTGAAAGGTAGTATATGGTCTAATTCCATCTATCACTTCATCAGCATGTGCTTTTTTGGAATTATTCATAGAAGATAAATCATATATGAAAATCAGGGCTACTGTACTGTCATTTGTCACTTGACTTAAACCCCTCACCAAAGAAGTAATATATAGACAGTAAAGAAATTGTATGCCATCTTCTAAAACAAGGCCATTTAAAATGTTGAATGGAATTTTGAAGGAGTAAATGAGAAATTCAGAACAAAGTAAACCTGCCGTTACTGGTATGCACATTTGGTCCATTTACTTATAGTTGCACCCAAAATTATTCAACCCCCATTGCAAATTAGGTTTATTGGCAAAATTTACAAACTTTCAGCTGTTTGCAATAAACAAATTAAACAAGCACAATTTAAATAGCTCAACACAACTAATATTACAAGTCGTTTCTTCACATTCAAAACAAAATGCCACTTTTAATGACTACTGCAGTCTCAGAATTATTCAGCCCCTTCATGACAAGCATCTTTAGTACTTAGAGCACCCTTTTACTGTTATGACCTGCTACAAACATGATGCATAGCCAGACACCAGCTTCTGGCAGCATTCCTGAGGAATCTTAGCCCATTCCTCATGGGCAATGGCCTCCAGCTCACTAATATTTTTGGGTTTGTGCGCTGCAACTGCCTTCTTCAAATGTCACCAGAGATTTTCTATGGGGTTCAAGTCAGGCAACTGTGACGGCCACTCTAGAATCTTCCAGGACTTTTTCCTGAAACCAAGACTTGGTGTACTTTGAGGTATGCTTGGGATCATTGTCCAGTTGGACGGTCCAGTGACGCCCAAGTTTAAGCTTCCTCACAGACGGCATGACGTTTTCTCCTAAGATTTCTTTGATTCCTTGATTGAATCCATCTTGCCTTCCACACATTGCAGGTTTGCAGTGCCAGAAGTACCAAAGCAGACCCAGAGCATCACCAAGTCACTGCCATGCTTCGCTATATGCAGGACGTTCTTTTCAGCATTTCCTTCAATCTTCCTCTTCCAGACATACTGCTGATCCATAGGCCCGAAAAGTTTCTTTTGTTTCATCGCTCCACAGAACAGAATCCTAAAACTTCTGTGGCTTATTAATATGGTTTTGAGCATATTGGAGCTGACTTTTCTTGTGCTTTTCAGTCAGTAGCGATGTACGTCTTGGAGTTCGGGCATGGAGACCTTCAGTGTTTAGTATATGCCTTACTGTAGAAACTGAAGCCTCAGTGCCTGCTGCCACCCAGTCTTGCTGTAGGTCTTTTGCTGTCACTTGAGGGTTTTTGGCCACCTGCCTCCTCAGAAATCTGGTAGCAGCTGTTGATAGCTTCCTCTTTCCGTGACATCCAGGTAGAGTAGCCAGTGTTCCTTTAACTTTGAACTTACGAAATATGCTTCCAACGCTATCTCTAGGAACATTCAGTGCCTTAGATATCCCTTTGTATCCTTTTCCTTGTTTGTACAAGGCAATGCTGTCTTCGGTTAACTTTGTGGACAATTCTTTTGACTTAACCATATTTCTAACATACAATCAATCGTCACTGTGAACACACTCCTAGCCAGTCCAGATATTTAATGTGCTCTATCTCAAGCACACCTGATGCAACTAATGAGGCCCTTGATTACTTGCATCAGGTGTGCTTGAGACACCACCTGATTTGCAAATGTATGCTCTTATGAGGGATTCTATTCAGGGGGTCGAATAATTTTGAGACTGCAATAGTCATTAAAAGAGGCATTTTGTATTGAATGTGGGGAAACCACTTGCAATATTAGTTGTGTTGAGCGATTTAAATTGTTCTCATTTTATTTGTTTATTGCAAACAGCTGAAAGTTTGTAAATTTAGCCAAAAAACCTCATTTGCAATGGGGGTTGAATAATTTTGGGTGCAACTGTATTTATTCATTTGCCACAGTCATTGACAACATGGGTACTGGAATTTATTAATCCATTGTGCAAGAGATTTGCTTTGGCTGGATTTCTTTAACCATAAAATCTGAGAATCTTTTCTGGAACTCAAATAATCCTGCATATTATTAAGCGTTATAATCGATTTCAACTTGTATGTTGTCTATTGTAATAAAATTGCTTTTCTCCTTCTGATACCAAATCCATGTATTTATTTCAGACTATGCTAAAGCTCTTTAGTCATGTTTAGTGACTTAGTATGAGAAACTAGCTGAGGCATCTACCCTCACTTGAGATATAACAATTTATGAACACTGCCAGATGAGACATTACAGTTTTTATTTTTGCCTCAGCTAACATATGGCACTGTGCAGGGTGGTGCTATACAACATGGTCAGGGGCATGACCAGAACAAGGACAGAAACGAATCATAGTTCACTGTATGGATTAAATTAATATTTCCTCCTCCAGAATGGACTAAAATGTTCTGATGAAAAGTATTAACAATACAACAAGCGACCACGTGGTCTCTGCCTTTTGAAGGGTCAAACATAGGGGTGGGACAAGCCAAGCTGACATTGGCTGAACAGGGCTGAGGTTGGAAGGAAACATGAGTGTCGGTCGAGGAGACCAAGTCCCCAGTGAGTTCTCCATAAGGAACATGGCTAAGCTGCCCAGAGTCCACTCGTTGGCTGTATTTAATTTCTAGCCGTTTCTGGGCTCTGCAGGGGCCGGTGCTTTTAATGCAGCACTTAGCTGTTGGGTGTGAGTACTGCCTCTATGTCAGTGGGTTAACGTTCTGGCATGATGACTGGCCGCATTCCAATATCCTCCCTTACAGAGTTGGAGACTCCCGGAAATCATGTTTGTACACTTACACGGAATTTCAGGTTCCGACGGGTATTATGGGTATAATATACCAAGCTGATGAGGCCCTGATACTTCCTAACAATGAGTCAGAATTGTTCTCTTTTGTCTATAAGTATCTCAGTTTATGAGTCCTCCCAGCACTAGTCTCTTAGTATCTCGATTTAGGAGTCCTCCCAGCACTAGTCTCTTAGTATCCCGGTGTCATGCCCCGTTTCCCTGCTCCTTCTGTTTCCCTAGTGTGCCCTAATGGGACAGACCTGTTCTGCGTTTTCCTGTCATTACTAGTCTTTAAGAGAGCTTCCCAGTCCTGTTGGCCCCAGTCTGGTCATTGATGTCACCACTGTGTGTTTCCTGCCTTGTTCCTGTCCCCCGGATTGACCTTGGATTGTCCCGTTTTATGTTTTGGACCTTATTTTGTATTTGGACAATAAACCATCGTGTCACCTCTCCGCTGGCCTCAGAGTGCTTCCATTCACACACCTGACACCTGGTTTATAAGTCCTCCCAGCACTAGTCTCTTAGTATCCCAGTTTAGGAGTCCTCCCGGCCCAGCACTAGTTTCTTAGTATCCTGGTTTAAGAGTCCTTCCAGTATTTGTCTCTTAGTATCCTGCTATATGGGTCCTCCCAGCACTAGTCCCTAAGTATCCCGGTCTAGGTGTCCTCCCAGCACTAGTCCCTTAGTATCCCGGTCTAGGGGTCCTCCCATCACTAGTCCCTTAGTATCCCGGTGTA
>JAACJT020000001.1:26375539-26425483 GCA_009936485.2 Gymnarchus niloticus | reverse complement strand
CACTTAACAGCAGCGTGCGGTAATTACAGTGTACATCAATGGAAAAGGAAAAGGCCAGAAGGCAGCAGAGCAGAGGAAAGGAACCAAAAACTCCTCAGCAAGGAGAAAAAGAACCTCTGGGGGTCGAAGGTCAACTGGCCGCCCTCCCCCTAGGGTGTGTTACTATTATACAGAGCAGGAACAGACGTATGAACGATATACAGTACATTTAAGAGAGCAAGTTCTGGTTAAGTCCGTCATCTGCTAGCCGGTTCCTCATTTCAATCCCCAGCGATCTTTGCTTGCGGACCACATCCATGATGTCACACCCGGGCCACCGCGTCCGAGTTGGACAACGCCCAAGGCGGGCACCACCCAGACATGTGGTGAGGAACAGAGAGTGTAGAAGGTCAGGATGGGTGTTTGTGCCTCACTAAGGTGAGATTCAGAGATATGGGTATACTCTATACAGTATTATTGTTCTACTCGGACTCATTAATTTGTCCTGCCTGGTGCTGGCCTGAGGAGGACGGGCTTCCCCTTTGAGTCTGGATCCTCCCAAGGTTTCTTCCTCTTGAGGGAGTTTTTCCTTGCCACTGTCGTCTTTGGCTTACTCTCTGGCGACTGTGGGCCCGGGACTATGTAAAGCGCTTTGTGACCGCGCTCCGTGTTAAAAGCGCTATATAAATAAAATTGAATTGAATTGAACTGAATATTATGACACAAAGAAACAGAAAGCAGTCAAAATGTTGCTAGTAGCTGTATTGCTGTATTAAACAATATAAAATCCCATTTATAAATTGTTAGATTACATCTGGCAGGTGTTTAATTTCATAACAAAGTGTTATCCTTCCAGGCATCCGGTTTCGGGAACTGCTTTCAAATTGTTGGAATATCAGTTCATACGCAAGGAGATATTCTGAAATTCCGAAGTGTTAACAGGAGACATCAGAGGTGAGCAGGCAATGCAGTGACAAAAAGAAAGTACATAACTTTCTAGACTAGCTCAGGATTTAAACAGTTTTAACGAGCTGTTTTCTGCTCCACTGTCCTCATAAACTTACAGGGTGTAGTTTACCACCTCTATACTGCTCACAGCTTATGGCAGAGCCCACTGCAATGATTGGCAAGACCAAATATTGTAGACCTGGAAAGGTTGCTCCCCATAGTTTTGGTCTTAGGTTGGATTGGATCGGATTTTATTGTGAGTCACAATTTATTTATTTATTGGTGTATGTAGTTTTCTTTTGCCAAAGTTTTGGGACAGATTCAATGACACACAAAAGCACAAAAAATAAAGGCGATGTTTTGGTGAGTGAGAAAAACAAAAAAAAAATAACAACACAGTCGGGTAGTGTGGGAGTCTGGGACCAATTTTAGCACAAACAAGAACTCAGTGGTATAAAAATCGTAGTCAGGGTTACCAGAGCCAAAACAAAGCCTACCACCCCAATTTATATATCTTGTGGTAACAAGTGATTGGTTCAGCTAAGCCAATCAACAGTCAAAATGCCAGGTATCTCCATTCTGAGGCAGCAACACCCAACCCCACCGACCCCCCGCACAAACCACCATTCTGTCCAAGCTGTGACTGTCACGAAAACGAGGGAGACGTTTCAAAGGATCATCCACGTAACGTGAGGACCCACAGGAAAACACACCACAGCAGGTAGCTGGAACAGGAAACATGAATGAGATCATCACAACGCTGGCTTAACTGGCGTGTTCTCTCTGCAGCAATCGGTTTAAACTGCTAAAGAGAGGTCGTAGCTAAAAATATCCACCTATGCAATGGTTACAGTGTCAATGCTGTTGCAATTGGAGATGTGAGTGTAATCAGACCCTGCTAAAGAGACAAGCAGCAAGTGGCAAACTCATCATTTTAATTTGATTTGTCATTGACTCGTGTTTCTTTTCTGCTATTTTAATTTGTTTTGTTTTCTCCTACCTAGGCCAGCATTCACCCGTAATCATTTCACGTATTCTCCATTTCACAGCCATTATTTTACATGCCTAATTTACAATTAGGTTACAGCCTGCAAGCCAGAAAACAGGCAGAGAAAAAGGCAAAATGTGTTTTCATCAGTGTTATCATTTGGTAGCGGAAAGACCTTTTTATTTCCCTGGCGGGTAAAATAAAACACTGTGTGTGACGCAGGCTTCAGCGAGGTGCTTTACCGTGGGTGCTTCTGGAATATAAAACATATTTTAATGCTGTGTAGCTGGACGAGTGCATTAAATTTACACATGAAATGTCATAAATGTTCCACACCCTAGCTAATCGTCACCGAAGTTATAAAAAGAATATCTGGAGGATAGAGATCCCATTAGTGTTGCTTAATACAAGCAGTTTGCGGGAAGCATTCTGCACAAAGAGATGGAGGACCATATAAATAATATCCGTGTCTCCCATCATCCCCATTTGAGTTTCATTATCTGCGACTCATCTGAGGCTGGCCGACTCTTAGCTAGTGCCTGACAAGATGTTACACTCCGTGCTGCCCTCACACCTGAACGAGAGGGACTATAAGGCTCGTGCAGAAAAGACTGCGGCTTCGCCGTGGACATCCAGCCGCCATTCTCTGTGGCTGGTAGACACAGAAACTAAGTAAGAGTAAAGTCCCATAAACCAAGTAGCTATGGGGAATGAAATATTGTGGCGATCTGGTGGGTCACGCTCGATTAAGGGCAGGACTGAAGAGTTTAACGAAACGTGACATTTACTCAAGGCTGCAGTTACAGCATGGATGTGGAGGAGTTCCCTGTGAGCCGACACTCACGTTCGGGGAGGAGAGATGACCACGACACTGGCACAAGTACATTTTCAAAAAATACGGCTATTCTGTGACTTGGAAGAATATTAAACTTTTTTCTGCTATGCTATAAATAATAAACTAAAGTTATGTTTAGATCTTCTCTCTCTGGCAGTGTGACCGGTATCCAAACGAAATCAGGGGGAAAAAAATGTTATTTATTCTTGGTAAGCCAAGTCATACGTTTTGTTAAATGCTGCAGAAGCTGGGAATTTGCAGAAGAAGCGATCGATCCCTTGCAAGGCTCTTTGGCTGGAACGGGATTACGACCTTGGCGTCTCCTCTCACGTGCAAGGTCAGGCCTATCGAAGCATGAGGAGCAGGGCCACAATGATCTGAAGGTGGGCCAGTAAATCATCTCCTCTGTGATGGCGCCCAACAGCTCTACGAGTAGCGTACGCGTTAAGACCAGCCAGCGTATGTAAGAAGTAGAGGTGCAGTGGCGGAAAAATGAATCCCGAAAAGTCGCGTGCTGTTTGGAGGACTTCTCACGAGAGATATCACTCAGCCGTTTCAAAATTGTGTAATGAATTATCACGACTCTTCAAATAATACCTGTGAGTTTAAATCGCTTTTAAAGTAAGTGGGTTTTCAGTGAGTGTTTCTAAGGGAGTAGATTGTAAAGCTTCATGTGTTTCAGTTGGCCCAACTTAAGTAGTTTAATCCATCCATCCATCCATCCATCCATTTCCAGTAACTGCTGATCCAGTTAGGGTTATGGGGATCTGAACCCAGTATTAGTTATGGGATTGAGCAGGGCACGAGGCAGAGGACACATTCACTTACAAAGTGATACCCTGAACAAAACACAGACTCCCCTGCCCGTCTGAGCCGTGGATCGAAACTGAAGAACTTGCAACGGTCTCAGGCCAAATAGGGAGAGCATGCAAATGCTGAAAATATTCCTGGGCATGAGGTTCACCTGGACGTTCTGAGGCGATAACTTATTTACTATCCTTTCATTTAATATGAGTGCCTATTGTTTAACAGTGAAATACAGTGCCGATGTAATATCATACATTAACCTTATTTAGTTAAAATGGGATTAAACTGTAAAAGGAAATTCCAAGCCCTCCGGTTCTGTTACATAACATGAACATCCGCCCAGATAAGATATTCACTTTGTACTTTATTAAGGATAATTGCACAAAACAGTTTCCAGTGGCACGGACATCCAGGATGCTCTGTTTAAGTTCCTGCTACACTGTGTGTTTTGTTAAACGAGCTCTCTGTCATGCAGAAAATGTCCTTGTTATAATCCAGCCAGCAGGAAACGGGAAGGCCTATACATCGCCGGCCTTCTCTTACTAACACGAATGAAAATAGCCGAGTGTAACTTCAAGTGCCTTTTGGGAGAAGTCGACTTAGCCTCAGCACTAACTAATGGGAGTGGAAGAGTCATGTGTTGCCAGCACGCCCTTCCCCAAATTGAACCAAAAGTACTTTGGTCTAGCGTGAACACTCAGTGGAAGACGTCCATTTTAGCAGTGATGCCTTAACCTCTCAGGCTTTTAATGTCACCTCTTAGACTGGGACAATGCATATAAGAATTATGGCTGATTCTTCACAGGAAATTGAATCCTTTTAAACTGCACCTGATGCATAAATGATAAAGATCACATAGTCTACAATGCAGTCGCTTTGTAATTGACAAGTGAATTCCGTGAAAAATTAAATAGTTCAACAGCAAAGAGTTTAAAAGGAGCAGCAGGTTATTGCATAACTCTGCTTCACCGTGCTTTCATAACAATGCATGTCATTTGAATGAAGAGGAGGATGACTGACTACATAGCTGATGTTTAAATGTAGAATCAGGTGACATTATTGTTAAAACTAGATATTTCAGGAAAGGACCTGCAAAGCAAGCTTATGTACATCGTTTTATTGTTTTATACATTATGCATAAATGCAGAAGTTATTTATAATTTTGAGGAAAATTCACTATTAAATGTCAGTATTTTTAGTGAGTATTCAGGCTTAAAATTGCTAATGATTCTACCAACTTTCCCACCAACTAAGACTCCGAAGCCTCCAACCAATTACTACTCCCAGATTATTTGCGGACGCAACTCGAGTGACGCTCGTTAGCCAGCAGAGGGTCCCTCTCCGTATGTTAGCCAGCAACACCGAGGTTCACGGCCCTTGATCGTTTATCAGCTTCCCGTCGAAAAAATTTTGGAGATATCAGGACAAGACAGTGGTTGAACCTCTCTAACTATATTTTAAAGGCTATTAGTGAGTTTTGGCTAAAAATGACTTAACGGCGGTACATTAGTTTTTCGATATTGGCATCTTGAACTTATTTCACCAGTCATCCTCTAATGAGCAGATGAAGTAAGAACATTTCCATTCGGCAAAGGATCTCAAAAGGTAACGTGTAAAAAGAATGATGAAGAAGCATTCTAGCTAAGGCCGGTAAACTATTTATCTCCTCGACAACTAATTTCCCATTATGTATGGCAGTCATTGTGAAGTCCCACACAGAATTGATCGACTGCTTATTAAAACGTGAAAATGCTCATTTGGAGAAGGAATTAGCCGTCTGGACAGATAAAATACAAGAGCTGCAGTGACACTGCAGCGAGACAGAAGCTCTCCGGCCAGTTCACGTTACGGCGTTCAGTGAGGAAGACGCACATTTATCTACGCGGCATACGGAGTGCAGAAAGTGTCATTTCTGATTAACTTGACGCACTGTTAAAATAAAAAGAAATAGGAGTGTGCTAATTCTTAAATGCATTTTTGAGCCTATTCTGAAGACAGGAACAACAGAAAAGAAGAAAGCCAGCAGCCCTTTAAGTTTCAAAGCCATAAACACTTTGGAATTAATGCCAGATGGAACTTTTTATCGCAAGCATAAACCATTCATATTCCTTTTCTCGTCATCCAGTGTATACAAAGATGTCTGCAGTCAATTTGAATGCCATTAAAAAGTAAACAATAAAAAGCTATTTTTCTGATGAGGACTTTTGGTTCAACTAATGCTGTACAATACATTTTGTTGCCTGAATATCATATGCAATGAGCATTAGCTCACTCACTCTTCCTGCCCTGTATGGGGAAATCAATCATTTTGTTTTTAATTATAATTTCCATATAATTATAATCTCCATTTTCTCTTTGGAAATTGACTTCTTTTTTTTTTCCTCAGTCACACTGAGGCCACATTTACAGCACATGATTTGACAGGTAAACAGGTCACATGTCCGGAACGACTGGCCTTCGTACGCAGAGTCAGCCGTCGTCTTGACCGTTAGAGCAGGGTCCGGTCAGGGCCCGTGACTGCTGCTCTGCCTGTGATGTATGGAGGTCACCTTTCCTGGTTTTCTCCACAAATAAAACAGTCACTGTGTTCCTCAGGCCTTGGCCAGCCTTCCACGGCACAGTGAGTAACACCAGACGTCTGTCAGCGGGCTGCCTGCCACGCAGTTCGCCACCGCGATCCACTCACGCCCCCGCTGAGAGAAAGCTCCGGAAGGATATTGCCTGGCACGCACTGTCAGACACGTTGACCTCACACGGAGACGTGTCTCCTTGCCGCCGGCATGTCAGCCCCCCGCCGGAATCTTCTGCAGCCGGGGGGGAGGGGGAGAGACATGACGACTGAAGCTGATCTCAGATCACACTGGCCGAATCCCCACGTGCCATGTTTTCCCACACGCTCGCTCCGTGTAAACACGCGCCGTCATTCTTGTGAGAATCACTGCGACCTTCCGCAAGGCCTTATCTTTGAATTGTTAACAACGGGAGCAGCATTAGCCATTCCCTATCTTCCATACCCTCTACTGCTTCTCACATGGTTCGATACAAAGCCATGCAGCCAACACCCCTGTGTTCTCCTCTTCTGACAGCTATAGAAATCATACAGATTAAGCACAGATCAACCACAGAGATTAAACTCTTGTTTTGAATTCATGAAGCATTATTCTTTAAAGGAATATGTTTGATATCCCTAATCGTACCGCATGAAAGATGGAGAACATTTAAAAATCGACTTTCATATGCTTAGCACTCAGCGGGAAGCTTAACTTTCATCAGAGGTAGGGCCCTTTGAACAAAGGGAAGCCGTGCAAGGTAGCTGGGGGACGCTGCAATGCCCGCTAATGATTCCGAGAGCAGAGAGCAAGAAAGTTGGTTGGCCGGGTGGCTGTAATTTTACCAGACGTCAAGGCTCTCACTGTAATTCGTGATGCAGTTTCTTAGGAGATCCTGTCCACGGGCTGTATAATGATCTCATCAATTATTTAGCGTTTCATATTAAGAATTGATAATGTTTGTATGATATATTATGTTGTAATATTAAGTGTAATGAAAGAAATTAAGTTGACTGCACAATAGGGCATGAACCTATTAAGTAATAGACAAATTAAAAATGAAACACCAGTAAAATGACATTTTTCTTTTCTCTGTCATTTTATTACACTCTTTCCTGTGCTCGATTCTCTTCCGTCGTCCTCACTGTCCTATCTTTGTTTTATTAATCTTATCAGAGCTGCTCTCATATGCGCAGATCAAAATACATCACTTGTATGCCGCTGGAAAACTTTCTATTTTAGTTCAGCTGAGCCGGGTTCCCCGGGCGCCAATCACAGCTCAAAGCCTCGTCTTTGACATCCAGCAAATTAAGTTAACGTTAATGACTAACAAAGTCAACAAGTTACTGTGGCTGCCGGCTCGCCATCCAAAGTTAAATATTACTTTGCCATACAGTTTAAATTAGACTACCCTGTTCACCCAGCTAAATGTTTGAATGTTTTTAGCCTTTCTACTTTCATTTTGTTGGAAATCTTTGAAACTTCGCTTCATTTTGTTATTTTTATTAAATCGCATGCTCCAGCATGCTTTAGCAGAAGAAATAGTCCTGTGCAAATTCGTTTATCTGCACGAGAATATCCAAGATAACAAATATTGTTATTAACCAAAATATAAACACCATTTAAAAATGATTTGCGTTTGGATATTATTGTGTCTCCCTCAGATGCTATCTGTTGGAATTGCATGAAATCCTCTTTCTTAAACACAGCCTCTTATGTGGTGCTCGGACAAAGTCGTTTATAATGCACGATTGCATGCAGTGAACTGTGTAACCAAGTCGGCTTTCCATATTCCCCCATCACGAGAATTTCCAGCAATGGTGAGATATACAAGTGGATGACTCACCGAGGGAGAGCGCAGGCCCCACTGACGGGCCATTGGTCAAAATTTTCAGACTTTTTCACACACCTCCCAACATGAAGGAGTTTGGCCTGCAAGCATAAAAAGGAGGGAGACAAGGGGCAGGTGGCCAGGACGGAGGGGCCTTAGGGTTCGTGCTGCTCGCATTTTAGCAAGAGTTTTCCCTTACGGCAAAATCCATCTTCATAACCATGAACTTTACTAGGGTGGTCAAGACGAAAATGTTATTTTTAATCCATCAATAAGTCATCGTTCCTGTTTTGGATGAGTTTAATATGTAAAACTGAGAGGTTTTCATCAGAAGATGATTCCAGGCGAAATTCAACGCGACCATGTGCAATGTTTAATAATATCTCTACCCTTTTAACTATGCCTTCAGAGTGTGTGCACAGACTACACAGCCATATCGTCGGTAATCCAGATTTGGCTGAGTAAAAATACTTGATCTGGCTTCTTGCAAGGTCCTACATCAAAGGCGTGACTAAAGATCAAATGGCATTATCGAAATGGACAGAGAGCACTTTACTAATTGTACATAACATATTCTTTTCCTTTTTTCCAACTACATATGTTTATTTAAGAGACTTGATGGGTGTCCCCTATCTCATTGGGTGGTTAGTTTGTTAGCCACACAGGTTTGTTTACATGTTTTTCACACGTTGGCCTGGATTTCCCCCAAGCATTCTGAATTCTCCCCACTATTTTCCAGACACGTGAATGAGAGTCTCTGAGCCTCCCTAAGAGGGAATGTGTGGCCTGTGATAAAGCATCCTGCATTCCTGGGCATGCCGTACCTCATCCTCTACTCCTTGGGGTACGCTCCAGGCTTGCTCCAACCCTGCTGTGGATAGGCAGTTACACGAAATGAAAGCTTCAGTGGATGTCTCTATTTAACAATGACACCATCAGCATTTATAGTGTCTCTCCGTATTTTTACCTCCCTAATTTATCTGCCGTAACTAAAGTTCGAGATCACTGAGCAGCCAGACAACATGACTATCTGTACTACAGATCCAAGTGACCGAAAGCTGTGAAGCCAACCAATGAAGAGCGCTTCTTAGTGTTTAATGCCAGGGATTAAAGTGAAATGGGAGAGCGGCCTGATACTCTACCGTGGTGACTAATTGAGGTACAGCATGAGTTTCAGCAGAAAAATCGCGGCGCTTAATAGGAGTTGGACGGACCGATGGGACCTTCCAGAGCCTACATGGCTGATCATCTTTGTTGTTTTTTAAACACTTAATAACGTTAATTGGCGTGAAGTCAGGGAAATTCTATGAAACCTAAGTGCTGGAATGCAACATTTTTGCAGTTTTCAAGGCACATAACGGGGTAAAGTCTTTGCAGTAATTCATTATACAATAATCAGTATAATTATGAAATGAACATCCAAATACTATGCAACGCTCTCTCTCTCTCTCCCTCTCTCTGTCTTTCTGTCACGATTTCACTTGTCAGTGATATTTCTTTCTCAGCAAAAGACTTCTTCTTCCTGGAGGCACCCAAGTGCCTGTAGATCCTCCGTGATCCCTGTGGATCTCTCTGCTTGTCAAGAGCCTCACGTACATTTGTTAAGAGCCTAGTTGCCTATTCGGCAGATAATAGTCAGAAGTTAGTTACAGTACCGAGTCAATGGATGATCCCCTGGGAGAAATGCTATAGTAAGTCAAGACATTGGTCAGGCATGCGTTACGTCGCATTTCTGTCTCGTCTGAATGTAAACACAGCTACTGCAGGCGGTGTTAAATCCTGAAAGCCACGTGTGAGAGATATTAAACTGACAAGTTCTTTGTCACATTGTACTTCAATGCACAGGCCTCTGTTAATTTCCATTTTAAATTCCCATTGAGAGCAATACTAGGGGGGAAAGGGTAGTTTTACAATTCTCGTATTCTTTACTACATCGTGGAACAATTAATTAATGGATGTGATTTGACAGTAGTCCACTTTCCCTGTTTCAAGATAAAAGTGGCTAATTTGCATCAGCAAGTCTTGAGTTTTACTCTGCCAGGACTTTGTACAGTTCTAAATTAATGTTCAGAGGAAATCTCATCCTTCCCTGATTGAAGTCAAGCAATTTATTCATTTTTTTCCTAATGATTTCTGACTGTCTTAGACTCAGTCCTCTTAATAAATCTAAGCCCCAATGCCTCCAAACTGTCTCTCAATTATGTTCTAATTATGTAACGGTAAAAGAGTACTTGACCAGACTGACACGATAATACCATCGTAGACAATTAGCATCCTTTCGCATTTATAATCCCAGACTGTTCGTAAAAAAAGTATAACCTGTCAAGGACAGCCTTTTGAAAAAACCTAGGTAATTTGTACGTGGCACGTTAGGCCATTTAATGAACACACAGCCGTTTCTCCTTGCTCATACTTTGCTTTCCTTCTTGATAGAACAGAGAATGCGTGTTTAAATGTACCTCCAGCAAGCTGCATCTGGCTGGGGCTTTGGTCTGTAAATGTTTAGCGTCCGGTGTTTTCTCTGCCACGTCACCCTGTCTCTCTAAGCACAGATCCCTTATGCTCAAGACCTTTCCACCTAGGATTCTCTTATTAATCTAACACTGCAGTGCCACCCTGGTCAGGAGGTTCCTGTGACACGTTGTGTCTGTAGGTTCTGAGCCAATACCCATAGAGAAAATGAGGCGTTACCCAGTGAATTCTGCTAATCTGCTCTCCACAAAAAAGATTAAAAGTCATGATTCCTTAAGACGTGATTCCTTTCGTCTCCAACGCCAAAGGATTCCACTAGGACCCGGTGTAAGTATTATCATGTAAACGAAATCACCACAGGGCATCAGGATAACCCGAGAACCATTCAAGCAGTGCACAGGGCTGGTAAAACTGTAAAGTATGTGAAATACATTAAATATCTATTATCTGCTGAAAATGACTTTCATTTGAATCGGGTAGCTTCCTATAACGGATACGGACGGTGTTGTTAGAGAAGGTATGGGGACTGGCTAAATTCTGTGGTTTGAAACAGTGCGGTATTTCCACATGTAAACATATAATTACTTGTACGTGGTATGTGCAATCAGCATAACGATTTGGCATATGGCCTGTACCAGTCTAGAATCTCCAAAACACATTAATGTCAACTCCACTCACAACAAAGATCGACCGTCTTACAAACAGAAACTACGCTGTAACGTGGTACTGTTTGGGTGCCGTGCCTCATTGGGAAATGAACATCGCTGCACTCTCTGCTTGCTGCGTTATATCACGGCCTGAATCTGAAAATGAGTCGAAAACCTCATTAAACGATTTTGAAAGAATACGGAGGTATGCCAAGAGAGCATTTGTGATGCCAAAATAACCGTATTGACACTAAGGAGGCAGATCCTTGATTAGCAGAGAGGGACATGCGGGGAGAAGGTGGTCACACAGAAAAGAGGCAGCTTTTTATGTTTCTGACTGCTGTTTGCCCTGCGGTTGGACAGGATCTTCCAGGGCGTCCACATGAAACATCTTCTCAGGCGGATTACAAAGTGCTACAGGCCCAGGGCACATAAGGCACACAACTCAGCACAGTGACTAATTAGACAACCCAGTCACTTAGTATAATTGATGGAGTATATTAGTTTTCTCATTTCCTTACTCGAATCACTTTAGGGATGTAGGGAGAGAAAACATCGCCTCGATTTGTGCTCATTTGTCAATAGGCTGCAGAGGATTTCTTAAAAAATAGTCTCACTCCAGGAAAGAGCTGATCAAAGCTGCAGCCGCTAGCAAACAGCAACAGGCGGAATCTTCTAGATTTCTCCATCACCGGCTAACTCAGTGTTCTCAGCCAGGGGTACCACTCGATGTGGCAAAGGATAAGGGTGAGAGAGCAGAGCTACACTTGCGTTATACAGAACACCATTGCATTGTTCGAAAAAGTCGTACTTTATTGGCGGTTCAGAGGGATAACCAGTTTAATATCATAATCTGAGGATTCGGTTAGGGAGCACAATAGGGGAGCTACACAGGAGTAAGCATAATTCCTAAGTGAATCTGATCTGTGAACAGCTTATAGTCACCGGAGCTTCACAGAGCTTCTTAGATGTGGCTACCTGCCAGGTGTGTGTCTCATGCAGTGTTGCGGGATAAATTAATATGACAGGAAGGGGATACAGCTGCAGGCCTGCCGAAAGAACTCCCGTAGTGTTGTTTTCCATTCCACATGTTAATATTGTTTTTTTTTTAACTACTGTCAAAGAAACAAATTCTTAAATTCCTGGTTGCTTATAAGTTGAACGTCAACACAAACAAATTGTAATGGAATAGCTTGAGAATCATGACAATCTTGAAATATCACTATGTCTTTTCTTAATATAGGACATTAAATCAGA
This sequence comes from Gymnarchus niloticus, assembly GCA_009936485.2. NCBI lineage: Eukaryota > Metazoa > Chordata > Actinopteri > Osteoglossiformes > Gymnarchidae > Gymnarchus > Gymnarchus niloticus. The sequence goes on along the minus strand of JAACJT020000001.1, from coordinate 26,413,170 downwards.
ATCTTAGACATTCATAATAGTTACATGTATTAAAACATTCTGATTACACACAATATCTGGCAAGTAGGACAGAGCAATAGCTCGGCAATATTTTAATGGGAATGGATATGTCCTACTTCTGTCTCTATTACAACATGATGATAAACAAAAACAGACCCTTTTGATTGTCAGGGACCTTAATAAAGGGGTTTGGCAAAATTCCCGGCTTTCCAGCACAATGGAATCGCTAAGACAGACAGAAGATCACATATATTTATTTTACACCCAAGATATACTGATAATTGGTGTATGTATGGTCGATAAGTACCGAGAAAGTTTGTGGACGTAAATAAATGCTTCACTTTGATATGCTTTTTAATGTCAAAGTCTGCAGGAAAATCAATAAACCTTTTTCTAAATCTGTTTCTTTATTTAACCTCTTTCTCAAATCTCCCTCCAGACATTTTCACCTCCTTTTCATTTCCATGAATCCACTACCTTCCTCACTTTCTCCTCCACAAAACCAGACAAATGTATCACTAGAGGTTACTCTGAAAGCCAGCCACAAAAGGGAACTAAGAAAGAAAAAAAAAACCTCTACCCTCTGAGACCTATTTATTAAGGCAGGTTTTTTTTAGCTCTCTTTGTGATTCGGAAAGAACAAGTTGGAAATTCCGGCATGCTAACTGTGAATATGTTAAACGGGTACGCCAACTGACCGCAGCTACCAGCCGTCTGCTGTCACTGTGAAAAGCCCGAACGGTTCATTCTCCAGAACAAGCCAGAGGTGACGTCACGGCTGCTGAAGGACATGTCTACCAGGGCTGAGTGGGTTACAACACACTGCTGCGTTTTCCACCAGCGCAGCAAGTAGCAGAAAGGGTGTTAGTGGGGAACCCCTCTAAAGTGGTTAAGTTGCCTACTGTTTCTATACCATATTTCAGCTGTTTAGGTTATTTACCCTTCTCAAGGGTACAAGAGACTATACCCACAATTTTTTTTTTTATACAGTCTCCTTTGCAGGGTTTGGTCAAAAAGCTTGTAACAATCCACATGTAGATCAAAGACATGGCAGCATAACAAGCAGAAATATTAAACATCAAGTTTTTCCATATGTTATGAATGTTTTGCGTCGAATGCCTCGTCGCACTGGCCATCTCTGAGTTTTGGTTTAAACAAGCGATGTTCACAGAAGGAGAGTAAAGATGCCATTGTGTTCGTTTTGTACTCCAAAGGGTTTAATGAAGACGGTTCAAATGGTAATGACCACAACGATAATGAGCCTAATCTAGGCATTTAAATCCAGCTGCTCGGCTGGGAACATTACAAAGTAATGGCAGTGATTAGGGCTGCGTACAGCGTCAACACCGTCAAAGACGCACCTTCAGAGCGTCATATGGAACCCTTTAACACTCAGTAAAGACAGCCGGTCAATTGCTGGCCACATCAAACACGTAGAAAGGGTCTCACGGGTTAGATTGCCAACACCGTGGACCAATTAGGGCTTGTTTTAATGTCCCTGTGGCAGGTCAGCCTAGTTAGTTTTCTGTGCGGATACAGGAAGTAGCTTTTTAAGAAACTCTACTTCTTCTTGGAACAACACAGCAGGTCGTGAGCTGCCATTGTTCATAACTTTCTGCGGTCATAAACGAGCCCAGAGGAGTTTCCAGACCACTCAGATAGTAAAACAATCGCACTGTGTTGTGTGAAAACGCTTGTCACCAGGGATCACTTCAGAGCAGTAATTAGTGATGCCTCTTTCAGGAGGGAACTCTGCAGTTCATGGGAGAAAAGTCTTCATCAGCTATCGTAGAAGGCCAGCGCGTGGTCCTTAGAGGACAACAAGCCCAGGCAATCTTACATCGGAGGACAAGAGGAACAGCCTGTCACCGTGCAGTGTATCCTCAGCAGGGCTGCTGAAAAGGATACAGCCAGTGGGGAGGTAATGAGAGCAGAAAGAGATCTTGTTCCACAGAAGGTCAAGACTGGATACAAAATTAGTGGCAGATAAAATGCAAAGCTGTTAGGTTTTAGAGATGGGCAAGTTGTATGTTGACACTGTACAGGGAGGGATGTAAGACCACATGAGCATAACCTTACCTAAATGTAGCAAACGAGTTTCAGGATCCTATTTCTGGAGTTCTGGGGGGTGGCTAAGGGGGGTCAGTGCACCCGCATTGACTGTCCTGAACCCCCCACTTCCCCCTTCAATGAGCATTTGTTTTATTAACTTGTCTGACTGATAGCAACCATTTTTTTTTTGCAAATGTAACGTTATGGAAGCTTAAATGTTGTGTGTCCCTCAAACAGAACAACAGGCCCCAGCTTAGCCATCGTATTTAAAATTGTCTAGGGACACCACTGTATGGTGCCAGGCCTGCCTGATTTTGAGGTGTGGTATCTTCCCAGACATCGTGATGTAGCTGACGAACAGACACCTTGGCACCCAAATGCACCTTGAGACCGGGAGCCTAGCAATAACCATGACTGTTAGCAATCTGCTGAATAAAGCAAGAGACTGACTCAGTAGACACTGATGTCAAATGTTATAACGCCAGATAGGAACATGCACCGTAGAGTGGCAGAGGTACTGCAACAAATTAATCTCAAGGAGCTACTGCAGTCTATCCCCCCCAGATACACAAAGAGCAATTCAATTCAATGACGCAACACGAAATGTTCAGAGAAGTTTGATACTACAAGTGAAAAGCCACTAATACGGAATTATGGATTACTATTGAACTTTTGGAAGCAAGGATGTTTCCAGATTTGAATGTAGGATTGCATAAATCACTGCAAATGCCAAAGGTGAATTGATGAAGGTGTGTTTATCAGCTGACACTGTCTAAGCCTTGGTTTACGAGCCAATTTGAGTCACAGAACCTTTTTTCCTGAACACAGACTGTCGGCACGGCCCCCGCTTCTGTCGGAAATGAGGACGCCCTGGTAATTATAGGTTTCTAATGCGTTGTCAAAAGTAGGAAACACCACGCCGAACATCCTTCTCCCAAAGGATGGATGTGTGGAGTGTTTACGCTACAGAGGATTTTCAGTGACAGAAGTCAGTGGGAGCTCCTGTGTAGGTATGGAAGACACAAGAAACACAAAACGCCCAGTACGGATGTTTCAATAGGACATGACGCAAACGCCTTGTCATTCTACAGCCTCATCAGAACTGGCTGAACACCGGATTGGTCTGGTTTACCACAGCCGGATTCACACCATTTTCATTTTCCAAAGCTTTTCTGCAGCAAGACCAAGCAGGGAAAAAATCGTTAGTTTACCCACAGAGACGGAGGAACAACATGAAAAAGGAAATACAACAGAAAAGCCAATGGCATCTCACATCACAAAACACACCGGTGGACCACGCCGCACTTTTCTCAAAAAAAGAATAATATGAATTTCCCCCTGGGATGAATAAAGTCTTATCTTATGTTACTTAAGAAACTACATTTTGATGCCCATGCATTCAATTATGTAAATAAAGGGCCAAAATTCAAGAAAGATTTCCTTTAAACAAGATATTTTTCATACATCATTGACTATTTTATCTCGGTTAAATTAATGCCACAGATGAGACAGCCTTTGCAGCAATTAATCTGTTTTATTAGGAATAAACGCAGCAGATAGAAAGAAAACGTGAAGGCCACGTTCCAAACACTCCTCCACAACAAAAGGATTCACCTGGTTCTCTAAGCACATGGGGAGTGATGTCAGCTGTCAGCTGGAAGACATTGGATGGCCGTGGCCTTGCCCCAGGCCCTGGTTACCTTGTTTTCCGAGGATTCGTTTTCTGACGTGGACCTCAGTTCGGAGCTGCCACACTTCCCAAATACAATAGTGATCACAGGACTCAAACGCTTCTGTGCTCTGCATGACACCCTGTAGTCGCTGATGACAGACTACCTCGCCAGCTGAGAGTTTGAGAGCCGGGAGCATAGTAGAAATGAGGCGGATAACAGTGACCCCGAAGCACGCTGTGCAACCATGTATCACAACATTAATATGATCGACCGGGCACAGGAACTGTCCAGCTGAGCATTGCTGACATCTCCAGACAGCAGTCTTGAATTTTAGGCTAATAACCTTCCAAGCAGTATAATTTGCCTATTTAAGACAGTGATTAGTACTTGGGGGGTAGTTACGCTTAGTCTTACTGATTGCTAGCTCCAGGAATAGTAATTTCAAAATGGTTAAACAGCAATGTATCACAAGCTCAGGGCACAGTTTTCAGCCAATGGCCAAGAATTCCTACCTGCTGGAAATCAAGCGGAGGCTCCTGGTCTCAAAGAAAGATTGCCACCTTTCTGCAAAATGCATACACATTTAGATGACTTAAGCATCATGCTGTTTTGATTCTGTCTCTGTCATAAAGTTCCCCTTTAAGACCCTATAGTGAGACTCAGGCTCATGTATAATTCATCACAAGATTACTCAGTGTGTTTCTGAGCATACGTAGTCATGTTTCCACAACAGTGTAGTCTGAGTTTGCCGTGCTTGAATTTGCCCAATTCATCCCAATGGTCTACTTCCATAATTACAGTATTACAATACTGTAAGAATAGTTAATTAATTATTTTGCTTAACAATTTTAAAAGCTGAGTCATTAATGTCTTCAGTGGATCTCTACCCTTGACTGCTTTTAAAACACCCCATCTCTGTTCTGAAATGCTTGTCCTCCCCCTGCTGGTGTAATCAGTAATTACAGTAAGAGGTAGAGCGCTCACCCTGATGGTACGTACTGTATAAATCAATGTTTCTTAATAAGAGGGATTTCTCTTCTTTCAAGCCACACCAGACAAATGTCCGTTTCTTCATCAGTGCACTTTGTACGTCTCTCTTCAAACATATCTCCAAAATGCTAATATCTAGCAGAACATCTAAAACCCTGAAATGAGTTCCACCACAATTTGGGCTTATTAGTTTACAGTATAAAGCATGCTTGCATATGGGCTAATTCTGTAAATCTGTAAGTTATGTAATATAATCTTATTTCAATGTGAGGCAGCACTATCACTGGAGGGCTCGAATATTGAAGGTTTAAAATGTAGTCCAATGCATATTAAAGTGTATGGATGCTGCTTATTTTGAAACGAGCTTCATAAATAGGGAATATTTTGGCCATGCTCATAATTGCTTAAATTGAAATCACCTTGCAGTGATTTTATATTACAGTCTACCATTCAAGATGTTCTGTGAAAGCTTTCATCGAAATCATTCCATCCCGCCTTGCAAGACCAGATCAGTCAGGAATCCCGTCTGGTCATTTCTGATGAAGACCTCATTCCTTCGGGAGTATTTATCTCAATTTGGATTCTTCATGCTGATACAAAGGCATGCAAATTGCTCAAAGATCATAAGCCCTATACAATATACCAGCCAACAGTAACCCTGCAGGACCAGAGAATACCGGTGATCTTCCGGCAGCCTTAGCCAAGTTCAGGAATAGCAGGGATGAGGAAGAAGAGGAATCTGCAAGTCGTACGTTCGTTGTTATACATGATGGATTGCCACTTCAGTGACTTTGCCTACGATGGGCAAATAGAAGAAATCAACAAACAGTCTGAGTCTCTGGTCCATGCTTTAATCTAGAGTCATGTAGATATTGATTATCTTCTCAGCAGACAATATCCTACTCAAGAAATTGGTACCACAGAGAAGTTTGATTCCATGAACGCTCAAGCTCATGGTTTGTAGAGTTTGGTCCTGTCGCCTAGTAGATGCTGGCATACAACTTCTACTCGTATCCGCCACCAAGCACAGGCCATACACAGCAGCGAAAGGCTGTGTGTTAAATTATCAAGAGCTGGGGCAAAATCCAGCACATGATAATGATAGAGCTTATGTATAATTATCTGTGCAGAAGTAACGAACCCTTTCAGCATTGCCTTTGATATGTATATACATCACTTAAGCTTTTTGAACTTTATAAATAGAAACTTGCAGCTTCCCCTACTCTGTTATGCTAAACGGGGAGTGTGGAATGCACATGGTGTGGAAGCTTAAATAAAACATGAAAGAGTTTTGTGTGACAGGACTTACTGACACAGCAGAATTCCCATAATGGTTGACCTTAAGCATTTAACAAAGGCTTTAACAGAATATTACAATAAAAATGTACAGTGGTTGGTAATGTACAAAGTCAGTTAGACAAAGGTTCCAAAGACAACAGGGGAGAGGATATTCTTCTAAGGTGAGAGGGAGAAGCTTTTGGGGTCCAGGGTCAACTGATTGCCCTCTCCCCCCAGTACATTCTGTTCTGTAAGACATATGCAGAGGCCAGATCATTCAGTATTTTTAAACTAAGACAAGGAAGCTTATGCTGATCATGACCTGAAGCCAATTAAGGAAAATGATAACTCGTGATAATTTTTTTGCTTTTGTCTAAAGATTCAGAAAGGACATTCTGAAGTCACCCATTAGAGGGGTGCAGTCTGCTATAGACTAATAAATGTTTTCTATTGTGTCTACCTTTGGAAGGCTGGAAATGAACTTAGAGCTTTCGAAAACCTCCGGTGATTTCTTTCCATTAGTTTTAGCATAATGGGAAGTGAGGCTATTGGCAAAGTATCATAATCAGATTATATTTAAGCTGTAATTAGATCATTTTAGTGTCATCATCTTAGAAATGAAAATGAATGCTTTGCTTTCTGTGGTCCTCGTCAGCAGTACCGCCCAGAGCCTCAAAGACTCACCGCTGGTCAAAACTATTGTCCTTTGTGGGTTACACAGCAATGGCAATGAAAAATGATATGGCTAATCACAGACTGCACATAAATATCTACCCATATTATTATTTTCTTAACTAATAACTGACTAGTAAGCCCAAAGTGAGCTGCGTTTCGTTCACTCTGGATGATGATTGACCATCGGAGGGTTACAGATGTGAGATTTGAGATCTGTTCATGTCCCTGTATTTGTAAAATAAGTGCATTGCAGGAGTACCACTTCAGGAAATCTCAGACTGATTAATCGAACCATTTCACGCATAATAAGACATTTTCTTTCATCCGCATAATGTTTCACAAATAAAACATTATGTGTCATAAAAGCTTTGCCTTTGTTTTGATCCCTTTAAGATCATTCTTGAATTAACTTTCATCTTGGGATCAACAGTTTTGTTTAGGTCTTGCTGACATTTAAAAAACAAATGAGAGTGGAGTCAGGGAATATATATGCCAGCTATTTTAATAATTCCCATTTATTTTGATGTACCCTGCATGGTAATCAGGAGGTAAAAACTACAAAACCATGATATTGAACATGCCTTTTCTAATTATGAATAATTTCATTCACTTTGTTTCTATGCTCCTGGGTTTATCACTGTTGAAATCACATTAATTAAAAAAACAACCAGGCGGTAGCAGAAAGTAGAGGAAGCTCAGTTTGAGAACACCAATTATCTTAATCCCTGAGAAACTAATTAAAGTTCCTAACCAAAGTTGGAAGAAAATTGTTCATTTGTATGTTTCTAATTTCCAACATATATCAATGACAGATTAAGCCAGAAACAAATCTCTGCACTTCAAAAGATGTATGGGTTATGTAGTGCCAGCAGATGGCATGGTAGTTAAGATGCAGTTTTTGCAACAGAAACATTTCTGAAAGGGAAATACTATTACACCTTGATCTGCAACAGTAAATATCCGTTTAGCAAAATAAACAGTGAATATTTCATTGAAATGTATTTAAGTAGTTCATGTGTGATCAATGTGATGGATGGATGGATGGATGGATGGATGGATGGATGGATGGATGGATGGATGGATGGATGGATGTAAACTGACATATCTGTGTATGTTTGTGGTATGTACGCTATATTTACAAAAGCAGCAAGATGGATTTATAAATACACAGATGATCACCTTATGGAATATTATTTAGATATCTCACAAGCTGGAGCTATTTTTCCAGTAAGTAAGTAGACCTATTAGTAATATGCTGAGATAAAAATCTTGAAAGAATCACAAGCTGAAACTGATTGGATTTAGCCATAATTGGTTTCAGCCACCAGGTTTCATCAATAATTGGGTCAAGCAACCATTTATTACCTACTCTATGATTGTATTTAGATATGGAGAATCACCCATTTTTCCTGGGGTGGTTTATTTCTGATTTGCTCCTATACTCTGTGACTTATGATAATCCTAGGATAACCATAGGCCAGTGGTTTTGTCCCATTCTTTATGAAATATGGCTGCACCTCTTCTCATTTCATCCCACACGATCTCTTCCAGATCAGCTCATTCCTCTTGTGTCTCTTTCAGCCTACACGACATTTTCTCTTTCTCCTGACTTGTAAAGACGAGATAAATCACTTCCTACGACGTGAGGCTACATCTTTGCTCGTTTTCAATAATTTAATTGTAAGCGACAAGGGTTTTAGTCCTACAACAGGCAGTTGTATTGTTTGAACCCCGAGACACAGCCTGAGAAATGACACGTTGGGATTCTGAACACACTGCATGCCTACAAAGGCAACCAAGGCCAAAAACATGCCCTAAGTTATTTACAATTCAGGAACTGAGGAGAGGCAGCTTTAGAATAATACTCCCCGAAACCCTGCAGTCTTAATATCGATTATTAAATTTGAAACTAATTTTGGAGAAATGTCATATCGGCCAGCATTTAGACTGGTAATAAACACCATTCTGCTGGTGGACGAATGTTCTTCCTGATAGCATTTTATCCATTTAGCATTTTATAGCATTATATATATATATCTTGCTTGGGTTCTCTTCATATAAAATGGAAAACAAGACCATTCGAGGTATGAGGAGTCAAGCTCAGTCTGCTTTTCAGTTAAAACGACTCGCATGCTTTAATTCACTGTGGCACACAGCAAATTCAGATGCCCTATTCCGGCAAATTCCAACAATCTCATGCCAAGCCATGGCTTGAAAAACCCAGCTGGCATGTGACCAGTGAATTAATGGGTATGGCATGGGGACAAACATCCTTGGTCACCCCATTTTGAGGGGCAGAACAAATGTCTTTCTGACACTTTGAACAGAATTGGTTAGTTTGCCCTTGACACGGAGAGCTACAGGAGCGGCTTTAAGGAAAATGTACACCTTTTTTGCACGAGTTCATCAATAATTGGAACAAGTTTCTCATTACATTAGCAGCGCAGCGTTATCCTTCAAGACCAAGAAGGACCCTTTTCCTGTGCTTCCACCTTTCTGTTGCGCTGCGGCCTTCCTCGCCACGCTGTAATCAAAGCATCTGCAACGCATACGTCTGCGCAGTTTGATATCCGAAAAAGAAGCGAACCGCTTTTGTGATTCGTTTCTCCACGTTGTCGTTCCTCCAAATGGCCGCTAGATGGTAGTAAAGGACGTTTCTTTCAAATATCTTAAAAGCGCAGCGTATGAAATTAATATTTTAATGCGCTCCCCAGAAAGCTAGCTTTCTCAGCTATTGAGACCATTTGCACTGAAATAATGTAATTACACTATGTATTAAACATTAAATACCACAGCTGCTTCTGTGATCTTTAGTGAGTCTGAAAGGTCAATAATTAGTTAGAAAAACAATGTACAAATAATAACTGGCAAAACAAGCCTTGCGCCTTATTGGCTACGATGAATGTGTAAAAACACGGTGGAGTTTGCGTGCTTTACAACGCAGATGTCAGGCTCTGCTCTTCCACTGCATTTCATTATCTGTCCGAATTGTTAATTGTCTGATTTGCAAAGACAATATTCCTCCTAAGAACCAGAACTGAAATGCAGATTGTTTTAACAAAGGAGACGATTCTTGATAACATAATGGCATTAGTTTAATTAAGAAGAGAATTCATCTTAATGAGATAATAAAAAACCCTGCTAAACATCAAGGAGGGGCGGTTCTGGGAACCCCTGGGTTTGAAGGATGTAAAAAGCTTTTTTCTGATTGGCTGCTGTTGAATTTCAAGAGTTAATCAATGATTCGAAAAGTAAAACCAAAACACGTGAAAGCGGCATCCTTCACCTCTGAAGATGGAGATGATAAACCAGCCCAGAAACAGTTACTCCTCTTCAACTGGTGATGGCGCTGTGGTCTTGCAGAAGGAGGGTGCTGGCACTTCTCCCGTGACACATAAATATCACTGGAGGTATTTTAGAGGTACGGTCACCGAGCAATGTCACCCCTTCTGTGGCGGTAAGTGGATTTTGAGTGATTTATGGTGCCACTTAGTTTTGGTGTCTGTCGACTGCAGCAACTTGTATTTAGGAATAAAAAAAAAATCAAGAAGAACACATATACTCAGGCGACAGCCGTTATATCACAGCATATCCAAAGACAAGAAAAATAACGTTATATTCAGTGTACTGTAGCGTGTGGACCATTTGTTGAGCAAAATGTCTGTTTGATACATCCTCTGAGATCGTGACAAAGCCTTGATTCCGGGCCAGCCTCGGCACAGCACGTTTAAGATTCAGCTTTTGGCCTTGGAGAAGGACACCGGGCCGCCACGGAGGAATTTCTGATGACACCACTGGCAATACAAATGCTGGCCCATTATGACCTGCTGACGTGTCCCGTATGAAGTCTTCTGTGAAAGTCACCGTACGGACAGGGCATGCAAATGATGAATGATGTTCTCTGACCTTTCATATGCATGCAGTATACATACAACATAGAGACATACATACATTATGTTCAGATGTGTGTAGGGATCAATGCAGGGAAATTATATGTGGCCTCACACCTTCAGAGGTGTCTTGAAGGTTTGGACCCCCCCGTCATGTGTGGAGTTTGCATGTTCTCCAGAGTTCCATATGGTTCAGGCAAACTGCTGTTCCTAAATAGTTCATAAACTGAGTGTGTGCCCTGTGAGGTACAGACATTCTCCATAGCGTGTCCCTGGCTCACTCTGACCCTCTGCTGTATGGGTGGTAATGGAAGAACGACAGACGGATGGATGGACGGGACAGGACGAATCGAGTCCTGTTGAACTCAGTTAATGTCTTCATTGGACAGTTAACTGGCCGTTAACGAGGAAGACCTTGATAACACTCGTTTAATTAAGGATATGAATCCCAGATGCTTAGATGCTTTTATTGAGGCTTCATGGTCTGACAGTTGCTGCACCCTTAAATTTATCTGTTTTTTATGCCCACATTTCATTTTGCAGCTTACACCATAATCGTAAAATTCTGGAACTAACCCTTATCTAAATGAGCTGGAAAAGGTAAGGGCGGAAACCTAATCAAGTTAGATTAACGTTTTAAGGCACTTTTTTTTTTACATAATTTGAATTAATATGTCACACTAAAACAAATTAGAATTTTATTACATTAAAATAAGTCATAAATTTGTCATAAATTAAAATTAGAAATCTATCTTGAATACATTTAAATACATTTGAATACATTTAAAATACACAGACATTAAAATATTCTCAGAGCAAAACAAAATAGACCATGGGTATGGCCATAGTCTTCAACACGCATTTAAAGTGAACACGTTTGTAACCATGGTAACAATGTCCATGGAAATATGGGATGGGGAAGGTCATCAGCTGGCACATTCTGTAAGTTCATCATAGGTTGGTTTTGCTTCTGAGAAAGGTAACAAGGCACTGAATGGACCATCTAACAGGCTTTCAGTTACAAAAAATCCTGCAGAACATTTTAACTTTCCGTAACTTTAAAACAAGGTCGCCACTTCACGCAACACAGGGACAGTCCCATCGTCCTGACACTCTGCAGCCGGCATGGTCGTCATGTCCTCTGCGGGCTGGCGGCACGTGCCAGGCCCGGCACCCCTCCCAGCGGATGCTTCCCGAAAGCTTCTTGCTCTGGGAGTTTCAGCGGAGCCCTTCCAGGAAGCTGGATTTGCAGGAGGATGCCTGCAGGTGGCTGCAGGGGAAGAGGCTGTGGTTTCAATTCTCCCGCAGGAGACTGTTGTGTTAGCAGGGATTACGCGGTACCTGCCCTACCGATCCAATTCACATTTCAAACAATAAAAAATATATTACTTTACAGCATACCGAGCTTCCCACTGTAACTGTTGTCAGTAAACACTTTGCACATGCAAATGATTACATTTCAGCTCAAGACTGCATGCTCTCCATGAACTGTACACTTGACTCTCATCAAAAACATAATCGGGGACATTTACAGATGGTGTGGGCATTAAAACGTAAGGTTTTCTTGCTTCGATCTCCACTGATGTCAGAATCGCTGTCATTAAATTCACTCTCTCCATTGCCACTGTCCTTCACGCTTAGCTGGTCACTGGATTCAGTAACTCTGTCAACACAATTAAAAATATCAGCATTAATTTCTCACAGCACATATTAATATCTTCACACATCAGACCCTCATGACAGTAGACGCACTAATCAAAACTGATAACAGTAATGCATGTTCTCGTAATTCTTACCTTAGTTGCAAAGTATATTTGACATCTTGTGGAGAAGCAGAAGATTCCAAAGTATTCAAACTCAAGGTGGATTTGTCTGGCGAGGACTCTTGATCCCTTGATGAAAACTTTAGGCCCGGTAAGCACATCTAAATAACACGAACGAAGTGGCAGGAAGGGACTGTCTGAAAAATGATTCTTATTTCCCTGATTATGGTCACAATTTCTCGGATTCTTTTTGCAGGAAAACACAGCAATCATAATTGCTATCATTAGGAGGGCACGGCCCCCAGCAAGTATTATAATAATTACAAGTGAAACATCCAAGGAGGAATCTTCTGCATCAGTGGATGGCGGAATGGCCACAATGCATATTCCCAAGGCTGCATTTTAGTTACTAGAAAGTAGATGGAGGCACTGACTGAGTGAAAAGGTCTCCCATTGTCGGTCACGGACATTCGGATTTCCACCGCATCTCCAATCATGAAGGTCAGACCACACTTGAGAACGATTTCCCTAGTGTCTTTGTTGATAGTGGAAAGTTTCAGTCCGTCTTCCACAATTTGGAAGGTGAGTTTCCCATTGACGCCCTTGTCTGCATCTCGAGCCTTCACTCTAAGGACGAGGTAACCAGCAGGTACATTATAAAGTATAGCCACCCTGCAGAGTTATTAAATAAATATGGATAAGTGACATATGAGGCCTTGTCATTTTGATCTACCAGCTTCACTCTAATTAATGTTGAACTGGACAACTTACAATTTGCTGTACCAGTTCATAATTAAAAGACCTCATAGACAGGATTTACAGAAACATAGGATGACAGAGGCACCCCCCCCCCCCAATCACTACTCCATCTAGGAGTTCATATGTCACTTTGCCATTGTCCCCTACATCAAGATCATGAGCGATCACAGTGGAAATATATTTTACAGGTAGATGGAATTGAGTTCATGCCTAGGTCATTAGCTTGAATTTTAAAATCGTAGGACTTGCTAGCTTCGTAATCAAGTAATGCTTTCAAGGTCACAGCACCAGAATGTGAATCGATTTGGAAAAGTCGTTTAACCTCCACGGGAGAGTCGTCGGTAAAGCTATAAAGCACTTCACCATTAACACCATGATCTGGGTCATATGCAGACGCTTTTAGCAGAAGGAAGCCCTCAAGTGCATCTTTGGGCAGTCCAGTCCGTAACGGGGTCTTCTCAAATATCGGACTGTTGTCGTTATAATCTAGAACTCTGATGTGCACATTCATTGACCCCAAATTAGGAGGTTTTCCTCCATCGTCACGGTCACTTGAATTGTATACCAATCCTGTTTCCCTGTCCAGTTCTTTCAGCAAAACAAGCTCATCAAATACATCTCCATCTTCATCGCTCTGAACATCTATACCAAAATGGATGTTAAAGGAAACCCGGTAAGTTTGAATGCGGTTCTGGCCTGCATCCTGGTCCACCTCCACGTCCAGTGGTAGCCGTGCGCCCCCTGCTGTTTTCTCGGACACTTCCATGTACGACAGATTCATACAAATGGTTTTATAGTTTTCAGCAAATGTCAATTGATCGCAATACTTTGGACAAGTAAACTATTTAATGTTTCAAACGCTGCAAAAGTTGGCAAATTTTAGTTCACGATTTTGCAAGCAATTTAAACTTACAAAGCAAACACGTTTGCTTGAAGCGTGAACTTAATATAGCTCCTTTAACATCATTAGTAGCAAAAACTATTATGAAAGTAATGAAACATTATATGTATATTTTATTTGATGAATCAACTATTTCATCACGATACTTTTTGCTTTAAATATTAGCTAATCTTCTAACTTAAAATATGTGCCATGCAAAAATCGAATTTTTGTTCGGGGTGCTTTGGAAAATATGTTCTTCCAACCAGATCATAACATCGATATGGTGAATGCTTTAATGTCACGAGGCTCCAAAACCCTGTAAATAATATGTACAAGAAAATATTTAAATCAGTCTGTTTCATAGACATTTGTGCTATACTGAGTTTACAGAAGAGGCAGACATTTAAGTAACATTTAAATAATGCTGAAACTAAGCCACCGTAAGCAAAATACAGTGAATTATAAGGACTGTCCCAAAAATAACTTTTACTACTCAACTTGACTGCAGCACAGGACGTGCTGGATTGAAGAAAAACAATGAATAAAATTTTAAGAATCCACATTGTTGGAGTATAATATTATAATGCTATGATTTCAAAGCATTGAAATTGCTTGCAGAAATACTGCAATATTCTGACCGATATTACGAATGAAATATTCATATGTCATTGTGCATTGACAGAAGAGACATCGACATCCTGTCAGGACAGGATGTTATGTATTGTGCTTTAGGTGATGCAGCTTAGATGTACAACATGGAATTGACAACACTAAGTTGTCCGATCTATGCCTGTCTCGTATTTGGTTCTATTTTCACATTTCATTAGGAAAAGTATCTCCAAATGTACACCAACACACGTGCGAGGAATTCCTGGTATCCACAGTTACAGCATTACACGCCCACCAGACAGGGGCTAAACTATCCTCAGTGAGGTGCGATAGGAAAAAAGACACAGGTAGACATTGGAAAGTGGCAAGCCAGTGTAATGTCTGGTAGATTATAACAGAGGAAACAACCTTCTGGTGGAGTTTTATAGTGGATACAAAAGAAAGATGAAAAATGGGCAGTAACTAGATCAGAATTACAAAAGCAGCTGCAAAGGTGAGTCATGGGAGGTTGAATGGTAATTCGTAGTACTTGTTAGCTATGAAGGAGGCCTAACAATCCGCATTTTGATATATGAGTTTTCAAAGCAATATGAGACAAGTGAGAGACTTCCGAACGGCCTGAAGAACTGATGCCTGAACTGCAGGTGCTTTGGTCAGAAAAACTGCACGAGTATTTAATACGTCAAGGGGAAGATGACGGGATATGGCAAACGTGTAGACACTGGATCAGTAAAGAAGGTAAAATGCTAGCGTTCACCCACAGGGATCGAGGGATACTGAACACAAAAGCTTATGCAAAAAAGTACAGTTTCTAAATAACCACAGAAGTGATTCAGCCCCTCTAACCCAGGCTCAATAAAAACTAGATGTCATAATCTTCATTAAGTGGGAATTTACGTCTGGACTACCATTTGAAAACCGTTCATGCAGTGCGTGAAGGCGCATGACAGGGAGTAAGGAAAACCTGGAAAAGAACAACAATGTGATCTCAATAGCCATCTTTCAGACCTTATTCCTACACCCGTAAGTGTTTTCGTTTGGAGAAAGCCAAAACACATCTCCAAGCCACAATGTTTGCTGGTATTGGCCGTGGTCCAGTGGGATTGACCTGTATGGTCATATAACAGCCAAGGAACATGAGTCCATTTTACAGGACCAGATGATTCCCTGCGATGCAAACAGTGGTCCCGACGTTCCCATATTTCAAGATCATAATGCCCCCCATGCACGCTGCTAAAGCAAACACCTAGAAGTCAAACACATTGCAAGGCCTTCGGAGCAAGCAGAAGTTTATGGGTTCAGGGGTAGAAGTCTTTCATGTAATTAATGCTCGCACATTTAGAATGGAGATTAAGTTTATTACCAGCTGTGATAAAGGCTTACAGCTTAGAAATAAGCATTGAGAGATGATATGAGTGGTGACCTAAATAATGGGATGATGGTTATAACGTAATATTTTACAAGTACAGCGGTGATTAAAAATGACCCTCAGGATTATCCACATTCTCGTATTATTTCTACCTGAAACGTGATCTAATCTTCATCCGAGTCCTTAAAGGAAAGAACCACAGACCTCCTCAGAACCGAAAAAAGATCAGCAAACAATTCTGGTGGAGCGAATAAAATCGGTTTCTATTTCGAGCTCAGCTTGAAGTCGCTGACACTTTGATCAAAGCATTTTTAGCGGAAGCTAAATGCCATTAATCCGAATTCAGTTTGGTTTTATCTTCCGACTCTATAAAATCATTAGGACAAAGATGAGCCGCTTCCCTGTAAGGAATCAACACAGCGTGGCCAACTGTTCTGATCGTGTGTTATCAGGCTTCCTGGGAATGTCAGCACGCTAAGGGAAAATGCGGTTAGCATTAACCGGTTTAAAGCTAGGCAACACTGGGCATTCAGATAAGCAGCGTGGCTCTTATGTGCTTGAATAAGGTATACGTGCAAAGCGTATCGATTTCAACGGAAATGTGGGTTATGATAGCAACTCGTGATTTGATTCCCGTGTCTTTTTCCACGCCTAGTCAGCGGCACCTTCTCCACCACGTCCGTCGTAGATAGGGGCACGTGGGAGTGTGTGTATTATATTATAGGCCATGAAAATAAAGACCAGCGTAAGCCATAATCAGTGTTGACCCTTAGGGCCAGGCACGGTATGGGAGACGACGTTTAATCTGTGCCATTTGGGCAGTCTGAAATCCAGAGATGGCTTAGCACCAGTAAGAATGTGGGCGGAGTTTAACAAATGGCCAAGTGTGTGTGTGTAGCAGATGCAGATGTGACAGGGAGACAGGCTTGCCCACAGTGCCTGCAATATTAACACCTCCAGGGCCCCGCTGAGCACACGCCGGCTGCCTCTGCTAACGGCTGCATAGTTAAAAGTTATTCCCAGTTCATGCATCGTGAACCGCAGCAGAAATTGGAATGTCCGTCAGAGACTCGACAGACTTACTACATTCGAGTGAGGGCTGTATCATAACAGCTGGCATCCGCAGGCACTTTAGCTTAAATGAAACTCTTCTGAATCCAGACTTCGGTGGAACAACAGCACTGACGTATGTATGTATGAACACACGCATCTCACAAGCAAATAGTGAATAACAACATTAATAACTGTGAAAACTTACGATATGTGACATGTTACCTCATTCCGTATCTGATATTATAATATTATTTAAGAAAAGGCTAGAAAAGCAAGTATTCAAGTATTCTGCATGCTTCATGAACAATTATTTTGGTTGTTACAGGCTTATTTAGCTGTGTTTGCTGTAATAATGAATTTGGGCTGTTGGATATGTAAAATATTCTTTACGGTACAAGATTATTCATATGCTCTTTTTCTGTTTGACAAGGAAAACACATAGTAAGTTTGCACGGCAAAGACTAATTATTGTAATTAAATGCAACAGACATTTCGTAAATACCAAGTCATTCTGTATTTACATTTAAAAAAAAGCAATGCAAGAAAACTAGAATTCTTTGTAATTGGTTCTCAGTGGATTTATCCCAGTCACAGTAAATGCGATATAACTGAATGCTGACGCATACGTACAATTTCTTTTAGACGAGCAAGGAACTGAGAAGGACATCATAATGGATATGATCGTGTTAAGCCTTTTGAGAACAGAAAAAGACAGGCTGAAAAAGAAATACGTTTTAAATAGCATGCTAGAATGCACAATACATGCCCCACCCCCAACACTGCCCATTTGGTCCACAGAACAAGGCGGCCCCTACATCCACACACACACACACACACACCCACACACAGACATCCACACACACACAGACACCCGCACACACCCACGCACACACAGACAGACACACAGACAGACGCACACACACACACACACACACACAGACATCCACACACACACAGACATCCACACACACACACCCACACACAGACATCTACACACACACACACACACCCACGCACACACAGCCAGACACACAGACAGACGCACACACACACACACACACACACAGACATCCATACACACACAGACATCCACACACACACACACCCACACACACAGACACACAGACAGACGCACACACCCACGCACACACACACAGACACACACACACCCACACAGACACCCACACACACACACACACCCACACACACACACACACGGGCTTTGTCTGCTCAGTGCGGTTTTGAGCGCTCATCTTTGGTGAATCTTAACGAAGGACCACTAATGTCAGCGTACACTTATACAGTTCGAACATGTTCATCACTGTGGTGCCTTTCATGATTCAGACTACGTTTTTACCACATGTGAGCCGTGTTATGCTTCTGATTTTTACAGAAATTGCCTGGAGTATCTGCACGATGCACGTGCTGTGGAAAGCTACCAGTTCCTGTCTGTATGGTGATGATGGGTCGTCCACAGCCCAGTAAAAATGGAGGGTTCTATTTTACGCAACTGGTTCATATGGCTTTTAGTTATACTATTATGTGGCTATTTTTGTCTGTAATGAATGTACCATTTGCTCACAGACCCAGAATTCCGGATGATAAACCTTCTAAGCATTCCGTTTACATTGTAGCTGAACTCAACAACTCATTTCGATGATTTTTTTTTTGTTTTTAATAATACACGATTGCATCATGTAAGGGGACAGCAGGAACACTCATATGATATTGCTTCCAGCAGAATGACGTCTGCCTAAATCGAACGAGGCCGCCACCTGCAGGTTAAATGCAGTACTGCTGTCCTATTGTATCCTTTTTGATGTCATTAAAATATCCTTTCTATCACAATCCTTTATTTACGACCTCCTAACAAGCTATTAAACCAATCATTAAACGAAAACGTATTATTGCTTTAGGTTACATTCTTAATAAGCAACTACAATATTTGTCCAAATAATTAAAAAAATATATTAATCTCAGGGTCTTATTATGGCACGGTCTTTTTTAATATAAGGAATTATAATTCCTCTTAGTCAGTCAGCATATGGGTGATTTTAACTGACGAGACTGTGGCTTCCGGCATGTTTCCTTGTCAGTTTCGTCTGTGAATAGCCTTTGAATTGAAATCCAATTTTGAACTTGGGCCTCTTTGCCCACGCAGCCTAGCATAATAAGTCAGCACACCCCCAGCCACACACTTTCTCACACAAGTGTGAACGTCTATAAGACCCCCAAGAGGCTGCGCTGGAAATGTGAGCTCCCTCCCTGAAGGTGAAACATTTCACAATAGCGGATGGCATTTTCATCTAACATAATGAGGCCAAATCAGTCTAGTAAACTGATTGTATCATGGAACGCATCTATAGGATACCACGTCAACTTCCAACAGTTTGATGCTCTTGGGTCGTCTTGTTTTCTCTTTAAAAGGTCTTTACATGAGTTGTATAATCCCAAAAGGACAACTTAAATGAAAAGTATTGAAACTATATTTTCTGCAATAATCACTAATAATCACAAAAGATTGAGATTTAATCTGTTTTCCTAAATATAAAAAAACAAATGTGGCTCAGATCACATGTTGTATGGGCAATGTGTCAGAGAATGCTGTTTAATGTCACCCTCGGGGGTCTTGAATGTCCCATGTTGAATCACATGGCCACGGTACACAGTTATATTAGAAAACGTCGCCCACGTTTACATGACCTGTCGTCAATCTGCTTCATTTTAAATCTTTCCCTTCAAATCGGCTTATCTGAAAAATGCCATTAACGTCCTCCGCTCCTCTGCTCATTATGGATGCCAATTCATTTAGTACTAATTTCATTGCTTCAAGGGTCACTTTCTAACTAGATTAAACTAGATTTGATTGCGCGAGATGAAAATGAATTGGTAGGTATCTCTGTTTAGCTTAATTTGAACTCCCTTAAGCCTGTAGTAACCATTCAGTGAATGAAAAGCTGGAGGAACATAGGAAGAGAATATAATGAGGGTGAATTTTAAAAGCATGGGGTAAAAACAGCAAACGCTTGCATAAATACATGTAAAAATGAAATGCAAATTTGAAATTGAATCAGATATTTCAATATAATATTGGATTTCTTTTAACGAGCATATATTTTGTAGCTGTTGAATGACGGACATTCTCTATTTTTAACTCTTTTTTTCAACGTTCATTCTTTTACTGAGAGATAAAGACTAAATTTAAATTATGCGCATGTCAAAGATAAGCGATATGGTTTTAAAACCTACTGACACTATTGTTTAAGTTGATAATATTGTACTAATGAAATTGGAGACAATTGGATTGAAGCGAAGACATATGGTACTGTATACTGTTATACTGTCAGAAGCCAGAGATAAGCAGGCATTAGGGTTCCCTAGGCACTCTATTTTTAAGGCTTTCTCTACCCCACTGTGTGTGTGTGTGTGTGTGTGTCTGTGCGTGTGTGTGTTGCCGACAGCTCGGGAGTCCAATACAGATCAGTCCAGCTGTGCCCGCAATGATTTACGTGTGGCTGGCAACGAATGGCTCTGTTGTTAAGTTCATACCTTCAGAATACACTGTGATTGCACCATCAAGAAGAGGTTAATTAGATCCCCATTTCGTAATGAAGTGCCGTTATTTCAAAGTGGGGACTTTTAAGGGAGTAAGGGCTGGAATTGAATCACATCTCAGTGCGTTCATGGAACAAGAGGAGATGAAAGGCTCTTTGCGGACATCTTAAGCGCTTTTTGGTTCTCTTGGGTTCCACAGCAGGAGCCTTCCGAGATACTTCAGTAATTAATTGTCTCAGTTTAAAAAAATACTCCCTTCATTTTTCTTGTAATCTTGCCCACTTCAACTTTTTTTTTTTTTTTTTTGGCATGAAGGGCCGTCAAGCCTAATTGATTTTTGAAGTAATTTCACATTCTGATCCAAGCAGCTGTTAAAGAAGATGAATTTGATTTAACCAGTTGCAATTTAAGGTTATTTTCCACCATTTTCAAGACAGGACGACTTCACTGGGACTGTCAAATTGATGTTTGATGAAGGGCATATAATTTCCTTGGAGGGAGGCAATCAAATACATTGTGATAAGATAATGTTCCCCAATCCAATTGAAGAGTAAAAGCTCTTCAAAAGATGAAAAATTAATCATATTAATTAGGGACTAGCTCTCTGCATTTATGATCCATTTGGTAAACGGATAAGGTGTAGAGGCGGTTAATCAGATAACATTCTTTACAGGGGAGACTAAATCCATTTTTCCAAGGTGTTACAGACTGTTTTCCAAATTAACAAAGGCTTTATTGTCTGCCACCTCTTTAATAATTGAACAGTTGTCCGGGGGAAATTTGTTAACCGGCCAGACAATGCGGCATTCTGCCTGGAGGTGCTTAAGCACTGAGGATCAACTGTGACGGAAAATCCCATCCCTGCTTGAGAAGGGTAAATTCGAGGGGGTGGAAGGGCAATGGCGACACCACGCCACGCTGCCATGCCAGCCTGTGCCAGCCACCCTCCCCAGGGCTGTGGACGTGTGATGCAAATGGATCAGAAGGACGAGGCGGGGCCGACACACGAGGAAGAGCCAGGCATCGCTGCTCTTCTTCATCCCGGGGAATTTGTGATTCACCCCGAGGCTCTCGACGGGGCTAATTAGGGGTGCGCCACTTAATAATAATAATAATAATAATAATGCATTGTATTTATGTTTCACTTTGCAAAATATACACCACCTGAATGTACATTGTGGGAAGTCTTTTTACAAGTAATAAATAGGAATCTTCACAACACATTTTGTTTAAAAGCGTACACGTGCAAATCATCTTTCGGTAAGCAAGGTAAAGATAAGCTCAGATCTGTGTCGTATTAGCATTGGCACAAGCATCCGTTAGCCATTAATTCACCAGCTGTCAGCATCTGATCGTCCAGAGTGACGGCGAAATCTAACGCAGTTGGTCACCTTCATTTCTTTCTTTTCATACGTGGATTTTCAATCGTGTAAATTTGGGTTATTCATTGTGCACGAAAGCAGAATCACAAGCTCAGCCCACGCTGTCAGGCTTTTGGTCACGAGTCCCATTGTTCAAGCACAACACAACTTGCATCTCGGCGGCATTGTGCATGCGGCATCCAACACGGCATCCTGCCCCCAGCAAGCCCTGCACAGAGACAGCCGCAGATAGGAATGACAGCTGAAACAAA
Source organism: Gymnarchus niloticus (assembly GCA_009936485.2). Classification (NCBI taxonomy): domain Eukaryota; kingdom Metazoa; phylum Chordata; class Actinopteri; order Osteoglossiformes; family Gymnarchidae; genus Gymnarchus; species Gymnarchus niloticus. Next base: position 26,390,988 of record JAACJT020000001.1, on the reverse strand, counting down.
TGAGCACGACCACCAAATCCATAATTTAATCACAGGTGCGAAGAAAAAGTGTGTGAAACAGATGAATCCTTCTGACAGTTCACTAAACTCAAGGCTTAACATTGACCTTCTTGACAAGCACCATGCATATTTAAGTCTTCTGATGAAAAAATAAGTGACTCTTCCTTTATGCTATTCCCTCGAGGGTCTATCATCCGCTGCAAGTGCTGGGAAAGCAGTACCAGTGCTTCCAGCACTGGGGAGCCGGTCGTTTCCCCACCCCGATCTACAGTGTTAGTTAAAAACTGAATTATTTGTATGCACCTGCTGCCATGCAGTGGCACACATCAACGCTGTGTTGCGTGAGTACATTCAGCAACACGCCGGGCTGATGTGTGTGTGTGTGTGTGTGTGTGTGTGTGTGTGTGTGTGTGTGTGTGTGTGTGTGTGTGTGTGTGCACAGCGATGGAAAATGAGTTTAATATTTCAGACCACCTTTTTAAATCTTTTAAGTAGTTTTGGGGTAGGCTTGCGCTGCTGTCGTGAAGGAGACATTCCTCTAGTGAAAATCACACGGTCGATACTGCTGACGAGGGAGAGGTGAGAAAGCTTATTGATCCAACAGCCGTTCCCCTTCTCCGCCAATTCAGACATGCTCTCTCATTCGTGACACGGTTACCGTTCGATTCTTGTGAGGCATCCTCATTAAAAAACATTCCAGTCGCTCCAGGTCTTCAGAAATGACAGACATCCTCTGGTGTAAAGTCGACCCCTTGTTATTTCCATTTTAAGTACTTCTTCTGCCAGAACCCACCCTGGCAGGAGCTATATAACAGGCGTTGTGCATTAAACCCAGACAACTGAGATTATGATGAGATTGCATGTCTTGCACGTAATGTGCACCTAATCAGGATCAGTGTGGCTCTGTCATTGGGCTACACGTTAAAATTTCTGTAAGAGACCTGGTAAGACTGGGACTGGGCTAGGTCGCCGTAACTGACCCCGGGAGCTGTATCTCACTGTACCTTGGAGGTACCTTTTGGTGTACGGTCAGACAAAGGGTATGGTGGGTCGGACAAGGGTAGACAGCATGAATAAAAATCAGGAATAGGAAGGGCGCTTTCAGTTTGCGGACGTGTGCGACTTTCTTTCAAGGTCCCCACATCGATGGCAGCTGTTTTCTGTGGAGTACTGCATTCTCCCGCTCTTCCTCTCTCCTGTGCTTCATCACATTGTCGCTCCCTGCTGGAGGTTCCCTCGCTTACCCTCCGGTTGACCCCCCCCCCCCATCATAAACTGCTCTGCAGAGCTGACTGCACATTCAAGCCACTGAAGTTTAATCCTTTTTCAAGTGGGTGAAAATCTGCAATCTGTTCTTTGGAGCCTAGCTCGAATGTTATTATATCCCTTGTTTCCTCTGCCGATAAAAAAGGAAGCATAACGACTTAATATTAATTGTGTCCTCGTTGTCGAGGGTGTTTGTATACACATGATGCGTTTTTCTTTAAATTTTTTATGACCATTTTTGTTTAAGTGGCTAATTATAGCATATGATCTGCACTGCATTTTAACTAATCCTCTACAGCTCCTAAGCTTGGCATCTTCACTGCAGACACATGCAACTGCCAGGGAAATGCAAGCTAAACTCATCTGAGGTCTTTCCCAGTTCCTTCCCATAGCCACCAAGAGGATTTAGTCATCCCCGGTGAAAAGGTCCTCAAAGAGTAGAGAAAACGGATGTCAAAGAGCGCTTTAAGCTGTGAATTCTTGGCGCAGACAGGCGTTTCGGACCATGAGCATCACTGATGCACGGTGTTGCTCAGCACGGAACAAATATCAACTGGGCTGCTGTGGTTTCTTTTTTCAGACAGAATCGCTCACCTTTGAGGCTCTCGGTCGAGCCCATATGACAAAATGCTCCAGTAATCTTGCAGAATGACATCAGTAAAATGATCCAGTGACATGCTCCAAACATTGACGGGCACGTCAGTTTTTCTGAATTGATTTATTGATATGTTTTGTTAAAGATCTTCAGGTTCCATACTTCACCTGCGTGGACGAAGTTGTCTTGCTCCACTCCAGAAAGAAATGGCCTGCAGCATCATACTTACGGTCATCTAGAAATTTCAGTTATTTATATTGTATTCCTGTTTATGGTTTTTAATTTCCATTTCAATTTTAGTTTCAGCTGAAGAGTGTACTGAAAAAAATCTGTTTTAGTTTACCTTTTATTTGGTTTTAGATTTCATTTTCAAGTTATGCTGAAGCATAGCAACCATTAAATGCAATAAAGTGTCCATTGAGAGCCAGTTTGTTGATGCTTTTGATAAGGAGTGATATGTAAAGTACTCCCCTACAACAGAGGTGTGTGTGTGTGTGTGAGAGAGAGAGAGAGAGAGAGAGAGAGGAAAGAATAGAGATGTGTATCTTCAGTAGTCAAGCGATTTCCTGTTACTCCTGAGGAAAACTCGTTTCTCCAGAGAACCGGTGGCCTTATTTCTCATAGCAGAGAAGAACCGTACACACATTTTGATATGAGCTGGATTCTCCCCTCTTTTCAAAGCCCCACCATTTTCACCCACACCCTGACTTTTGTGTCAAAGCAGGTCAGTCACAGAGACCGCACACTGGAGCCTAACATTTCCGTCCAGTTTGTTTATCCATTTCCAAGGGGAGGTCAGTTTGAGTAGCCTTGAAATTCTGAGCAGCTACCCTCACTTAGGAAGCCAGTACCTTCTTTGCATTTATAATTTAGTAAAATGGAAGGCGTCCACCTTTAAAGCACAACGATTCGTCCAACAAAAACACAAACACTAAAGGCTTTTTTTCCTCGATTCTGTTTGTAGCTTTTGTTTGTGTCGCAGTGTTCTTTGCATCCTCTTGCACGCCGTTGTTTTGTTCAGTTTTCCTTTTTTTGGTTTACTTAACAACCCGGTCCACCATATGGCTGAGGTGAGGGTCAGACATATAAAATGTTGCTGAGCTCGGACAATGGTTAACAACACAAGAATAAAAACAAAAAACGCAGATAAAACTGCTGAAAATGAATGTCAGGAGGTGGACCGCGGAGGGAGGAGTACGGCGATGGAGCTCAGGAAGCATGCTTGATAGCTCTGTCCTTCACTTCCACTTCATTACTGTCATTGTGCCTGAGAAAATGGTCCTTTTTGTCTCCTCTCTGGCCAATCTGTGCGTTTTTGCTGGGCAGCTTTCTAATGACTATACAATGATGATTTCGGGCCCAAACACCCTCCCCCCAGCACTTTGTCCTGCTTTTTGAGAACTTAGTTCTTTGTACGACCACCGTCCGGATTCCTGTCTGGCCGGGTGCCCTGAACCTCACGCCCTCTGAAAGACTAGAACCACTCCCTTCCCCCAGCGGCCTCCAGGTCACCGGAGAAAAACAACACACTCGACGTTTCTACTCCCAAGATGGCGTCAATGTGCAGATTGCAATTTGTTTCTCGGATGGGGCGCGACCACCCCACCGAGCCGAACGCCCGTCGTCCTCGCTTTTGTGCCCTTGCGGTATGCTGATGACATGGAAATACAGAGATGGAGGCATATGTGTGTTTTAACACCTACGATCACATCTGTCTGGAAGGCAACCGGAACAGCCTGTGACGGGGGCGTAAAAAGCAACGAAAGCTTTGTTCAGCTGAGAGGGTCCTGGGCGAAGACAGAGAAAACAGGAAAGCTGTGTTGGCATGAGAAAGTAAGAGGAACGATAAAGCTGGGGTCTGAACACCAGCCAGGCAAGCCTCTCGCAAGCCGTACCGGGAAAGAGCCTGGTCGTCCCGGTCACCTGACCTCCCACTGCACAACTACTGACCGAGAACGTACAAATAAATGAAAATCATCAATTTTCATAAGCCAGTTTAAACACGGCTTTGAAAAATAGCCAGTATGTAAGAGCAAGCGAAAAGTCATGGAGCACACAATTATACAAACTTTAAAGTCATTCGGCTCTTTGCATGTGAAATTTCTAGAAAGCCAAGTAAACCAAACATTCGAATAACTCTCTCCGTTGGTAGAATCCCATTTCGGCAGGCCATTCTAGGGTACCGAGCAAACTCCGGACTGTGCCAAATATGGACGGTGAGCAATATTCATATGAGATGTGCAGCAGCAGCATCAGACTCATCGTCCATGCATGTTTGAAAGTGATGCAATGTCACAGCCTTTCCTAAGCCCATCCAAGAGGAAACCTTCACCCTCGAGCCGCCATCGAGGCCATTCGGATCACGCTGACAGCCATGTGCAAGTGGATGGCCTCAAAAGCACATTAGCAGCATCCCAGGCAGGGCGTGAACAGAGTTGACAAGCTCCTATGTGTGGGCCATGCTTTTTTTCACAAGAACAGGGAACGTGAAAACCGCGTAGTGAATCTACAAAATTGTGCCCCTTCAGGGGCATGGGTTTGGCTTCTAAGCTGGTAATGACCAAAAAAATTACAAAGGGTTGCTTAAATGACACATTGGTAAATGTTGGAAGAGGTATTCTCAGCTTTCCTGGAAGTTATTTGGGACATTTCTCCACCCAGGTGTCCTCGAAATGGTAAATCTCCATGACACTTCAGGCTGTCTGTGCAGATGCCTGAAAAAAAAAAAATGTTCACTTTGTTTTTGACAGTGTCTTTAAGTGGGAGAAATATTTATGCGCACGATGGCAGACAGAAGAGAAATTGCATTAAGCAGGGCTTCCGTGTCACAAAGGCATTCAGTGACAAAGTTAATTTCTGCCACTTATGTTCCAGAATTTCAAATATTCCTTTTGGAATGGCTGCGTTTATACTGAGGAGCAGAAGTTAGTAATAGCCCAAATTGCCCGTGTGTGTAATTGTGTGTCTTGTTATCCTGTGCAGGATATGCCCCTCTATCATGATCATGTGATATTCACCATGTACTACCCATATGTATGTATGTATGAACACATGAATCATGCTTAACAGATTTTCTTGTTGTTAGCCCATTAAGAACTTTAAGCCTGGTCTACATACATGATGGAAATACGGCACCGGCATCATCTTCGTCACAGGCTATTGGGTCCAGGCAGAGCCAGACAAACAGGGGCACATTAAACAGGCAAAGGAAGCACTGGGCTCAGCCCTGAACATGAGACTAACCACAGATACACCGGCAGGACGGGGCCTGACGTGGAAATCAGGGAGCGAAAAAAGACAATGGAACAACAATGGAACAATGGACAAGACCCAAGGCCAGAGATTCACCGAAGACTGACAAACACTTGAGAGGGAACAAGGGCAAGACACTGACTTACATTGGGAGAGATTACCAGTGCAACACACGAGGGTAATCAGGGCATGATCACTGGCAGGTAGGAAACACAACTGGGAAACACAACAGGTTAACACGTTCCAGGACTGGGAACCCAGCATTGATGTTACAACCTTAAAGTTAACCTTCCAGATTTTGTTTTTCCATGTCTAACTGCCTGTGGGTCAAACAGATATTGCAGTGCTGTAGCGTTTCATGTTCAAGAATTCACAAGTATGTGTTTTGAGTCCTATGCTCAAGATGATTTGACCTTTTTCATGTTTCCTGGCTGGTCTGTAACTCCTGCCACATCCCTCCTCAGTCTCTGATCCAGAGATTTTCTACTCCATTTTTGTTTTGGATGACCGTTTGCTGAAGTAAAAAGAGAAAATACTTCTCTGAAAATTCCAAACTTTTTCTTATTCAATGAAAAGATTGTGTTGAAATCTGGAAGCACTGAGCTGCGTGGAAGCGTTCGATGGCACGGACGTAGGGGTATTTCTGAGAGAATTTTTAAAATAGAGCTTACAGTGAAGGAATTGTCTTCAGTAGTTCAAAGACTTCAGAGGGTGCAAAGAGAGAAGGATTGATGTTTGCGCAGCAAACTCCAAGAGTAAGTAGCCAGCGTCTAATCAGACCCCCATAGCCCCCCCCCCCACACACACACACCTCCCTTGCCCCACAAAGCCTGGGGATTTTCTCTCCCTATTCAGGTCTGATGGATGAGGCCCTTTGTATCTCATCTCTGCGCTTTCTCTCCGCTGAAAAGCCCATTCATCCCTTGCAAACGCAGAGGGCAGATTTTGCACTCTGCTTTTCCTGTACCCTCTCTTTCTTCTTTCAAGCCTGAAGTGTCACCAGAGAGCACTTTGAGCAGTTCTCAGTCCGGCCTCCCGTAAATCGTCCAGCTTTTTGCTCGCTTCCCCACCGCCCTTCACGTGCCCTGATGCAGAGCAGTATTTTTACACTCAGCTATCGGACAGCACGTTAACAAACAATGAGAAAAGGTGCAGTGAATCAGCCGGTTATGATTCTTATTTCTGCACTTGTAATTTATTCATATATAAAGTGTTTAAGCGGAATTATTCCATCAGCATGACTAGCTGCATAAATTTAAATCATTAATCAATTTGCTTTGAATAAAACTTCACGATGAAGGTTCGGAAAGTGAAAACTATACAGTACGCTGACAGTCACAGAAGCTTTTGATTTGTGTGAACAAATTAATTAATATAATCATTCATCAGGATCAGATAACTTAAAATGCTCATTTTGTAGACCCAGCGAAATCTTTGCAAAAGCATTGTGAATGACAAATGGAACTGTCTGGCTTTGTTTAATAAGCCCTTGTCACTTATTGGCCCAAATAATCAAGTAGCTATCAGCCAACCCTCAGGTTTAACAGAAACTGTTGACTGAATGAATCCAAGAACGTCAATAATCAGGCACTTCATGTTTCCGATCTCCAGCCTGACTACTGCCTTTCGGTAGATGTATTGTTACGACTGTACTTTTAAAATTTATATTTCATGCATGCAGTGTTGTTAATGTTCAGAATTGGAACTACACAGTTAGTACATTTGGTCATGCGTTTCTGTCCAAATCCCGTGAAGTACGGTACTGATTACTGCCACTCTGACATTTGGTGTCTTACAACACAGACCTGCAAATTTTTTACATGAATTACACAAATACATGGCCATTTTATTGAAACTGGCATTAAGATATGACCAAAATGAAGACGATGATAACTTACATGACGATCAAGCCTTTTATAAGGGGAGTGTTCCTTTCTGTATATTACAGAAACTTGACAAATCATGGAGTCAGGCTTTCAGTTTTGTCCAATCAGAATTCAGGTTTGACTAGCGGACGTGTTAAACCCGCCTTCTGGAATACCCCCCAGGAGTATAATCATACATGTAACTTCAAACATGAAAGAAGCATGAACAGAAAGTGTTTTAATGGGCCATCAAAACCCCAGCAGAGCTTCAACAGACCCTGGCCTACATTCTGTAAGGCAGTGTTTCCCAGACTTTTCTCTCTCGTGGCACCCTTTATTATGAAAAAGTCTCACGGCACACCACGGTGTGATTGGCCGTTAGGTGGACACGATTGCAATAGGCTCTCTGAGGACTGATCAATAAAAACGGTGTCAGATGGATAAAAGTGAAACAATTTTTTTTTTTATTAGACTAGTGTAATTTAGAGATAATAGATGAAATTTAAATTATTATTAATGCGAAAAAAAAAACGGAACGTGGATTCGTCCTGCGGCACACCTGGGCAACTCTCATGGCACAGAGTTTGGGAAACATGGCTGTAAGGGTCTGAAGGTGGAGTACTGGCTCACTATTCTTCTGTGCAAAGTCTGTTGGCATATTGAGGATGGTGATTTAAAAAGATGTATGTATATATTGTCACGGTACATGGAGTGCAGGGCCAAGAGACAAGGGGGATGAGGGTACAGGTGCAAGAATCAAGAGGTTTCAGGCATCACAATGGATAAATCGGCTAATGAACTCAAAGGAAAATTAGGCAGGAAAAGGGGCCTGTTACAGAACACAGGCTTAACAAATCCTATAGTCAAACCTGAATTCTGATTGGAGAAATTTTGGGAGATTCGAGGAATTGGCAAATCCTGAAGTTGAGCTTTCAGTTTCCTCCAGTCAGAATAAAGCTTTAACTATATGATATGTTAAACCTGCTTTCTGAAATGGAACCCAGGATCACAGGAACAACCAAGCAAGGCATAAAACAAGAACAAGACTGAAATGCACGAAAATGCACAGTCAAGATAAGGAGAATGACTCAAACTTAACTAAAGACACAGGTGGAACCCATGAAGGCAATCAGGGCAAAAGGCAATTGGCAAACAATTAGGAAACATGACAGACAGTCGCAAAAAACCCCAGTCAGTACTCCAGGGACCAGTGTGTGTGTGTGTGTGTGTGTGTGTGTGTGTGTGTGTGTGTGTGGTGGGCATATGCTTGGTTGCACTGAGTTTTCTTTGTTAGCTTTTTAGATTTTGATCTATTGCTAGCTGTCAATGATTGAGTGAGATTTGCAAAAAAATGCAACATAGCAAAAAAAAAATCAATGACACACTTAAAAGTTGCCACGGGACCTGATGGAGGCACACGCTGACTTGCAGAGCTCATGATGGTGAATTTTTATGCATTTTTGAAAAAGATCTAAAAATCACACATTAATCAGTGTCCCCGTCATTTGGCAGGCCTCTCCACGGTCCTGAGAAGCGCTAACAAATAACAACTTAAAAACAAGAAAACTAACAATAACGATAACGTGGATATTTTTATCAGCAAGTGAAGTTGTGGGATGAATACTAAAGAGTAAAGTAAAATTTAAAATGAGACCAACTGCTTTAGGTGCGGCAGTGACTCGTACGTGTTTCGGCATACTTTCTGTTAGTTATGTAAACACATGACACCACGTAGACTACGCCTAGCTTGAGCAGCAAGTGAAGATGTAAAGAAAATGTAATTTCATGTTTTTAGATGTCCCCTAATGACTACAGGCCTTTGTTCCTGACAGCCGATGACCTTCCCTAGGGCCCGAATTGACGCATTCTGATCTGCGGTGTCAGAACGACTATCACGTAGATTTCCCTTCATTCGCCATTCATCACGCTTAATACAAATAGCATGTCATAGCAAGTGTTCAGAGTCATTTCCGAGACCCAGACACCAGCCGTTGAAAGTCATTTAATTTGACAATTTTCATGTATCTACATTTTTACTGAAACATCTCCCATACTTAATACATCAAATAACAAATTTGTACAAAGTGCAGAATGAGGAACACGGTTAAATGTTCTTTTTTTCGTATTTATGGAATTGCCTCTAGATTGATCTGTTCAAACCGTTTTTAATTTGTTTTCAGTGCCTGAAGTGTTTGTCCACTGCATTTCACCGTTGCTCGGCCTGACAATTTAACTACATTCACATCCTGCATAGTGACTCTTCAGCTGACTTCTAAAATCCCAGCAACGTACGCGTGAATAAAGGCTTCTGCAATCCACTCAGGCAGCCAGTATTACCAAAGTGTACATCCAGCTGGCATATGAGTATTTTTTGTGACACTTACACAGTCGTTAGCTATAAGACCGGCACAGAGAGACCAGCTTACCTCAACAGCTTGATTTTGGAAGCCAAGAAGAACCCACAGCGTGTGTAAGTGGAGAGGTGAGAAGGTCAGGTGACTGAAATTATCAACATACCCATTTTGAGTGATTGGTATCAAGTGATATATTGGGTTTTTCTGTCATAGCATGATGTCATCTAGGAGCAGAAATGGTAAAGGGGCACCAAGGACATTCAGCCCCTTCCCCAACTCCAGGATTTTGGTGTTATTGTCACCGCAGTAAACAGAAGCTGAATTGTTCAGGGCTGCTTGTTGTGTAGCGTCAATGTCAGCCTTAGACCATCCCTGGAAAGAAAGATAGTAAAGAAAAATGAGGACCACGTCATTCCCTGTCCATTTCAGGTATACACCATTCGAAAATATCCAGAGAAAACACTTATTAATGACTGGGAAAACACACAAAATATACACATATTCAGCTGTGGCCAAATTCAAGCCCTTACCTCCAAGGCTATGATGTGATGTGACATGCAAAACCACAGTAATATCCTGGGATAGAGAATTCACTTCCTGTTGTCTTTTAAAAAAAGTGTTCACTTCCTGTTGTCATCTGACCTGGACAGATCTGGAATGGATCAAGGCTGCACTGTTTTGTAAACATGACAGCAAAAAAAAAAAATAGAATCACAAAATCAAACACATGAACGCCTAAGCCTTTTCAGAACCATCTACATAAACTCAGTTAACCCTGACAATTGGATCAGTCCAAAGAGAACCTATCAGGGTTTATTATTTGAGACTGTTGTCATGGGCCAAGTCATCCATTACATACAGAAAACAAAAGGATTGGAGTGCAAAAAAAATCACATAACTTGTGAAAAACAAAAGTTGATTGTAGTATTACTTATTAAAATATTCCTTTGATTAAATGATCTAATCTCGACAGAAAGATTAAAGCCCGAGTTATGTAGCTGGTTAAGAATAAAACTGTCTGACACAAGTCCCTCTGGGCAAAGACCTATGGCAAGCGAATTCGAAGAGGAGACACTTTATATCTAAGAAGTAGTACACCATCACGCATTCCTCTTAAAACTGGCGTGTTCTTGAAGAAAGTGAGGTGCAAAGCGATTTGCTTTGAACCATAAACACTAATTTTGTGGGAGAGAACAGAGCTCACCGCTGCTGTAAATCTTACACAATGAGCTTCATTACATGGCGTCCGGTATCCTACTAGTCTGACTTGCCTGAAGAAAAGCAGAATCACTTCAGAATCACTCTGTGTTGGCTTTTGGCTTTGGCAATATTATTGAAATGAACGTATATTAAATATCTGCATAACCCGCGATGCACCTGGATAATGCTGTGTATAATATGTGGAATTTCAAACCCTGGAAAAAGAAACTATTTTTTAACGTGGGGGAAAAGGTAATTGTATGCAGAAATGTTTAGCTCTAAAGCATGACTATAGCAATTTAACTAGACAGAAATGACATCAAAGAGATGTGGTAATGTCACTACGCAGGGAACCTCTTGGGAATTTGACTAAATTATGTATTCCATGTATTTTTAATTCAGAGAGAAATCCAATAACACAATTTAAGATAGAAACATAGAACTTTCCTCACTTTATCTCAAAGCAGACTTTCTTGGTTAATTAAAATCTGACAGGCTTTCGGAGAATCCTTTCCCACTAACTTGAATTCATCCAGTCAAATACACTGTGCAGTGTAAAATATTTATATTTAAATATAATTCTGTGTGCACAAACCTGAAACATCACAAAAAAACATTCATGTGCAATGTTCAGATTGTAGCTACTTTTTGGCTCTGACAGGGATTGGTAATGCCTTTAGCCCGAAAGCCTTACTCCTGCTGTCTTTCACGGCCAGTTTGCATTAATCCCTGGTGTCATTGTAAAAAACCACTTGTAACTCACTCGCCTGCCCTGGAACAGTACTTTACTGTACTGTACTGTACTGTACTGTATTTTAGCAGAAGAAAGTGAGTAATTATACCATCTTTAACCCTGAGAGCGACAAACCACAAATGATGCTATAGAATCGGTCCCATTTCATTCAGGTCATGGCTTAATTTTTGTGAAATGCTATTAGAAATTAAATGGGGTTTCCTTCAGTTGTGAATGACCTCAGTTGATGTGAACAAAACAGCCAATGTTAATGTTTTAAACATATAGCCTCGTGATCGTAACTGTTCTTTTAATCTGTACCATTTGGACTGGATGACCATTCCAGTGAAGGATAATATTGCTGCAAGTGGAATCATTTACGAGTCGCAATTCCGTGGAAGGAGTCATATTGTTTAACCGTTTGCGAGCTGAATTCCAACACGCGTGTGGTATTTTTTTTTTTTTGTGTGTGTGTTTCGTGGTTTGCGATACTGTCTCTTGACCATAGCATCATCTTAAAGAACACCCAAGATCGCATACTGCTACCAGTCACGTCAGATTCTGTTAGCCTTGATTAACTGTTCATATTTTCACCAACATACGCATTTAGCATGTTTTGTATGCACGTGGCCAGTACTTAGCACATAAACAAACAAACAAATAAACGATAGATAGATAGATAGATAGATAGATAGATAGATAGATAGATAGATAGATAGATAGATAGATAGATATTCGTTATCACTGTACGGCTTTCATTCCTGTATGATGACTATTAATTTATTCAGTTGCCACTGATTTGCTAAAAAGAGACATAAAGACGTATATAAGACACATTCAGAGTGCAGGGCGTTAGGCGGTTACTGATCAAATATAAATGAACAGATTTTAAGTATAACATAATGTGACCTGCCTAAGGAAAGCCTGAGTGTCTTAAAACGGAATGTACTGTTTCTCAGAGTGCTTAATGTACAATAAAAAGTTCAATCTCAAATACTCCTTCAGACGCCTCACCACTATCGGTTCGACCTTTCTTCTCCCTATCATTTACTAGAATAATTTATGAGCTCCCAGACCTGCATGCTTCAGGCCGCATGTGGTGCCAATAAAGACACTTAATTGTCTCTCCCTATTGACAGCTCGGTTACGGAATATTAAGGATTTTATGCCCACTACAAAGGTTGACTTTCGCTCAACTCAAACAGCTGCGTGAGGTTAAATGATGAAGTGATGTGGAGATGTGACACCATCTGCCGCCAAAGCCTCCCATTCTGAGACGGAAGCCTTCCCGACCTCCCTACACATGCTACGACATCACCGTGTTCTCCACTTTGGAGTTCATCTCTCGACTGGCCCATCAATGCAGCGCTTGCCATTCCAGTCCCCAAACCTGAGGATGACAAAATCGTCTATTAATTGACGACAGACATCGGAGTGCAAATTCCGACCGATGATGCGAAAGATGGAAATGAAATATTTAATTATAGTCAATAACTCGCCACTAAGTCTTAACGCTACACCCGCTGTCTCAGGGCCATGAAATGAAATTAATAACTCAGAAAGCGATATAGTGTCATAAGGGAGAGTGGAACAATAGTAAATCATCATTAAATTCTCCGCCAAAATGACTTCTCCATTTACTGTTCACTGGGCTTTATTTGGAAGGATTCTGGAGGTAAACGTAATTTAAGGTGAAAATATTATAATAGTCCGAGTCAATCCTCGTCCCTTACATGCATCTGCGGGGTTTATTAGGCAGACAAAGAAGTTTTCACGACATACTTCTATAAAAAAATCTATAAAAAAGGTCTGCAGTTTAAAATATAATAATAAAATATTAAAGTTGTACAGTCTAAGCAAGCCTGTAAACCTGTTGGTGTGTTTATCATCACGTTTCCTCATCTGAAAAGTGGCTATAACCCTATTTACCTAAGTAGCTCACTCACTATTCTCTATGATTATACATAAGGCTCATTAATGCTTTTATTGTCGATGTTTCAGTTGCTGTCTTAATACAGACTGGATGGCTGCTCCACTGGAGCTCGGCCTGTCGGTGGTATTTTCACATGGCCTTCATAGAAAAGGATGGCAAGAGAGAGAGGGTTGAATAAGAGTACTTCTGTGAAGAATGTAGTAAATTATGCAATGCATCCAGCAACATATTGATTTTCTTTGTGGGGAAATGTATTTAAACTGTGGTAAGTGCGTCCTTAAACCATGGAAAAGTTGAAAGGTATTTCCCATAAACTCAAATAGATCAGCAATTAAAATTCTCAGCTCCGTCAATTCTAAGTTTTGGCCACAATATGCGCAAAATTAAATTCCGTCCTTCATCATCATCAGGTGTCACCAGGCCGGCATTTTTCAACAGCACTGCACACCTTGAAGCATCTGTGCCTTTGGAATGTGTGATAGGGCACAAATGAATCCTGTCAAAGAGAAAACTGTAGGCAATGAAGAGACACCTCATCACTGGAAAATCAGTAGAAATCTGGAAGGGTGTGTATCGCAGATTGCAGAAGACAAAGCACTGAAGGCTGCCGTTTTGGATAATGTGCTAAATGAGCTGGAAGAAAGCGGGTGTGGCTTGGCACGGTTTTCTTAAACCCCTTAAGTTATTTCCTCTTTCACGCTGGTTTAAAGTTGTATTCATGAGTTGTTAACTACTTTCCAATATTTTCCCCTCTCATTGGATTTACTTTAAATCTCTATGCTTGTCTCTTTTCTGGCTACCAGATGGCTGAGCGACCTCCACAATCTTTTGTAGACAATCACACGAATTTAGTATAATCCTAGCGGATATCGCTCAACAAAAATCTGTCCTTAAATTAATTACTAACATACGAAACTCGCATAGAAAAAAATGTGTATATTGCCATACCATAGGGGGGTGAGTGGTTTTCAATATGAAGGAGGAAATGATATTTTATGTTAACATTAATTTCTGTAATCATCTGGACATGAAACCAGTTTTGTTGGGATTTTTCTAAATTACTAAAAATAAGAATAAATTGTGATGCAGAGCTGTCACAAAAAAAAAAAGTAAGAGTACATTGAGTGCTACATCATAAATATTTATTCTGGGGCTCGAATGTCCGTGCAGGCAGTTGGCTTCGAGGCTGCCAAGTAAGCTAATCAGTACAAATTCTGCTAATTGGGTGTTAACTATGTTAATCAGTAATTAGGTGATGGCACGTGATGGCACGTGAGTTAAGTATCCAAAGGTTATGGGCTCGCGACAGATTCAGAAAACAATGCACATGTAATCTTAATGGCAAATCAATTCCAAGATCGATGGTCTAATCCCCTTCGCCCATGGCTTATTTACGTAACAAAGAGGCAAATCATCTCTTTATCATAGCAAAAGGTCTAAGCCCAGTCCGTAGACCGACGCATGCGAGCGTCGTGGAGCACAACCGACCGGCGATCATGAGAACAGACGCGGCCCCCATGATCTCCATGTTAAAGAGAAAATGCAAATACGTCTTGAGAATAAAGGATGGATTTTCTTGGGCTGCTCTAATTCTGCCATTGTGGAAATGGCGTGCAGGCGACAATCAGACGATGTGTGCTGAAGTTGTAATGGCAGTTAACAAAAGACTGCTCAGCTGAGAAAGTCTGTCCCAGAGGCACGCGGAATGATCCATGAAAGCGGAGCTCAGCATCGGGCACATCCTGAGACACGTCCATGTAGTGCTGATCACATGACGGGTGGCTGTGATTTAGCTGGCCAATTCGGGGTTCAGATTCTACTGGGAAGCACGAGGATCGCATTTTGTAATTTCGGGTACACAATCGGACAGATGTGACGTCAGAGTGGATGAATGAATCGGACAGATATGACGTCGGAGTGAATGGATGAATCGGACCGATATGACGTCAGAGTGGATGGATGAATCGGACAGATATGACGTCAGAGTGAATGAATGAATCGGACCGATATGACGTCAGAGTGCATGAATGAATCGGCCAGATATGACGTCAGAGTGGATGGATGAATCGGACAGATATGACGTCAGAGTGAATGAATGAATCGGACCGATATGACGTCAGGGTGGATGAATGAATCGGGCAGATATGACGTCGGAGTGAATGAATCGGACCGATATGACGTCAGAGTGGATGAATGAATCGGAGAAATATGACGTCAGAGTGAATGGATTAATCGGAGAAATATGACGTCA
>JAACJT020000001.1:26322378-26364116 GCA_009936485.2 Gymnarchus niloticus | reverse complement strand
GTTAATTTTGGGGAGTACATGCGAGATGAAAAGGCAGATGTTATATTAGTGTTAATTTTGGGGAGTACATGCGAGATAAAAAGGCAGATGTTAATTTTGGGGAGTACATGCGAGATAAAAAGGCAGATGTTATATTAGTGTTAATTTTGGGGAGTACATGCGAGATGAAAAGGCAGATGTTAATTTTGGGGAGTACATGTGAGATGAAAAGGCAGATGTTTCATTAGTGTTGTACATAAAGGAGACCCTGTACAGGGTAAGCAATTCTAAGATGGCTGGATGGATTGTGATGGAGTGACAATGATGTCTAACTTTCCCGGACATTCAATGCACCTTTCCCATGTGGTAGTCACTACATTAAAAGTTGTGGAATTATCAATTTGTGGAATTTAGGTTTAATATCGATTAACTATACATTTATAGCTCATGGATATAGAACATTCCTTACACGCTCATCAGTTTAAGCTGCAAGCTTTTTTTATGGAAAGTGATGCTAAAAATAACGTAAAGAGGCTTATAAACGGAAGCAGACAGAAGAAACCTGCTGAAGTTTACATCTCTCATAACGTAATCTTCAGTTTCTGTATCGACACTTCAACTGTTCAGAACATTCCAGCAACGGCCTGCTTGTCCAGGGAAGGCACAATGTAGCCTCCAATCATTCGCTCACCAGGGGGCGTGAGGGGGTGGGTGTAACTTCTGCTGGGATTTTTGGAGGGAACTTTAACCATGAGTCTACACACACAGAGATGGGCTCAGACGTACTGACAGTGGACGGTCAGCAGGCTACCCACCATTCTCCCCTCGGCTTTGTTATCGTTGCCTAATCAAACAAGGACAACGGCCTTTTAATTAACTGCAGCTTACTGAATAAGCCTGATTAGTGGCTACATTATCAACATTAAAATTAACGGTGGCTGGTACTGAATGTTGAAAGTGATTTTCACGTGTTGCAATACCGTTGTGTAATCGGTTGTTATAACAGGAAATGTTACACGAAAAGAGCAGCCCACCCTCACCTTTATCATGCAGAGATGCTGTGCCAAGGAATAATTAATGTCTGACGTGGACTCATCATTTATGCTACCTGGGGTTTATTTGTCTTGGACCAAAGAGCCAGTGCCATTCTTCTTAATCCTTCAAGCTATTCAGTTTTTCTGTAATATTTTCAATGAGTTGTATCTCATTGTTTTTTCAAATACAAAGCCGTGATTTGCTGGTTTTTACATTCTTCCACTAGCCTCTCATGTCCAGTTCTGGTTTTGTTAAAGTCCCCACCTAGCCAAGTATTTGGCTACTAGATAGATACACAGCTGTGATGCCGCGATGCTCCTGCTTCGGTCCGAAACGTCTTATCCAGTCACATTTCTGTGGGGGCTGCTGTCAAAGCAATTTCCAAATGAGCTGCGCAAAGCTAATTCAGAGAACAGCTGTGGTTTTCACTTTTCAAAACGCTTTATTATAGCACTAACGGTACATCGTTTTCAAGCAAATTTATCTGAACGTGGATCATTTGAATAATTTATTCTCCGGTTTTGTAAAATGTTATTTTGCATGTCAATTGCCATTCTTTTCTCTCCCCTTATGGTAGTTGGACCATGCAGATTATCCTTTCATTTTTTTGAAAAGGAGCTTTTAGTGTTTTAATGTATGCAAACTGGGAAAGTATTTTAGCCGTTTATGCAAGGACAGCTTATTGGACAGCAAAGGGAATTTATTTTGTCTGTGTATATGATTTGACCCCCCCGACCCTGGCCGGGATAAGCAGTTTGATGGATTGATGGATGATGGCTCCGTCCTTTTCTAAAATATATTTTAGGTTAAAACATTATGGCCAAAAATATGCATGGATGCAAATGACAGGTTTAAAGAGGTGTTTCTTCTGCCAGATCAAGCCAGCCAGTACTGAAGAAGAACCCTTTGGCTGGCAGGAGACCCACCAATAAATGACATTTTTGTAAGCCCTAAAATCCGGATCCTCTCTGGAGACCTTCCCGTTTCCTGGCTCCATCCCACTTCTGAAAAAGCTTCAGCCAGATGATGGGACTTTAATGTTACTTATGTCCTCAACCCATTTACACATCAAATTGTAATGCATTCATATTTATAGGGAATTTTGTTCAGCTATGTTCTATCACAGTTAAAAAAGGACTAATATTCTGTAAAGAATCAATAGAAAAGTCATTAAGTATTCTGAAAGCATGCACTGTTGTGAGGTGAGGGACTTTCCACATGTACAATACTGTGGAGCTTTTGGATTTTACACACCTCAAGTGAAGGAAAGAAGGCTGGGATGTTGGTTTGAACCTCACCGGTACCATGGTGCAGGGCTTCAGAAGACAGCGTGACAACGCCTGGCCCTGAGGAGCCACGTCACATGACAGCAGGCACAGTAAGTCACAAACGGAACAGGTCTACATACGAATTTCAGAGTACCGTGTACAGCACCGGATTCTCACAGTGCCAAATGATGTAGATGAATTTATACACGGGCTCTTTTTAAAATAGAAATATGATACTCATTTTGCCTTTTCATTTCCATTATTTAAACATACACCCACACACAAATGCAGCAAATCGTCTTAAGAATTTTAACTGTCCAGTACAATCTCGGAGAAGTCGTCAGCCTGGCATATCTGTCTCTAAACTGTTTCAAGTTAGTGCAAATCCCAGCAAATGTCCCATTTTCAGCCGTTTTTTTTTCCTCTCTCTTTAAAATCATCTTGGTTCCGGTCAGAAATGCACCATCTTTCTTCAGCTCTAAATCTATTACGATAAACCCCTTAGAGGAGAGTGCCTGTGCACTAAGGGACAGTTGCTATGGTCCCTAGTAGATGTGTGGCCCGGCCTTCGTGAAGCTCCCTTTCAATCTCTTTAATCCCCGCCCCCTATCGTCTGCGGAATCCCTGGACCCCGTAACATGAGGATGCTACCGGAACACGGTGGATTTTCTATGCGCTTTGCCTTCACTGCTATCACCTTTGAAACGTCCTGGAAAGCAATATGCTTTACATCCTCCCTCACCACAAAGACATCCAAAACCCCGGAACGAAATCCAGGATTGCAAGAAGGCTTGAAGAAAACCCTTTGCAGTTAGCCAAACATTAAGGGCAAATCCGAAGGCTGTTTAATGAAATAAGGGCCAAAAAAAGCCTTAAATCACCATTGCTGCAGGCAGCTGCATAAGCTTTAGAAGTGCCTTCCTTGGTGAAATTTTAACTACATGGTGTCAAAAAATATGAAGGCGGTTACTTCAAATATTTGAAGTTTGCATTATGTTAACTACATGTGCAATGAATTAAATCATACTTTATCGTTGTACAATTATATGGCAATTTCATTTTCACATCTCCAATCTTGCCTTCTGTGACAATGCTTGAGTAGTTAATAGGGGGGTACAGTTAAGTAAAAAAAAAAAAATCCCCCCCAAAAACTTCTCGTCAACCCCCCCCCAACTCAGACAAAATTCTCATCACAACCTCCCGGCCTCCCACTTAGTCCCACAAAAATTTCTTGTCACCCCCCCCGCCAGACATTGGTACAAATGTGTTGTCCGGTCATCACCTGGCTATGGTGATGTGGGTCTGATTTGAATGAGTAGGTACTTGATCCTTATTGAAATTGCCGCAGGGGGACAGAGGACAAGTGTTGAGAACCACAGAGGTGAGAGTGAAGATAGAGTTTAGAGCACAGGGCTTCCGGCACTCCTATGCAGCTTCTGGGGTTAACAGCTTTGTTCAAGGGCCCAAAGGTAAGAAGTGCATATTGTCATGGGACTCGACCCAGTGACATTCCAATCACGGAGACAAACACCTAACCTATGCAGCCTTATTCTACCATTCATAGCTTCCTTAAATTTCAAGTAGGAACCAAAAGATGCAATTATATACACAACTACTTTCAGGGAAAGTTCTACGGGGAGAACGTAGAACATCTCTATGTTGGAGGAAGGCGTTCCACATGTGGAATTCAGATGTGGCCACACCCACTGTCAGATTACACATGCGCCTAGATGGCTATTGGTTACGGCCTCATGATTAGAGGCTGCTGGTGGGCTTACAGAATGATAGTGCTGTGCCATTGGTCGGTGGGACATGTATCAAGTCTTCTGTAAGATATCAAAGTGACTCAGTTAAAGGTCTCTCTCCATAAACATTGTACGGTACATTTGTAAATACAGGGCCTAAACCGATCTGACAGCCTGGCTACCGCTTCCATTTGAAGACTCGAGATTTTTTTCTTGAAACAGCTGAACAAGGATATGGGCAGCTAGGCAGATGTTCCGTCTGTTGAAACATCAGCCGCGTCTCAATATACTAATGGATGGGGCTACTTCAGTCAGAGCCATTCTTGCAAATCATTTTAATTTCTTCTAGAGATGTTAAAGGACAAAGTTTCATTAATTTACATCTCAGTTTCATATTTATACAGAATTCCCAACAATAAATTAACCTTCATATCGTAAAATATGCATGACCAACTCTTAGAACCCTACAAACAGTTAATAAATGTGATTTACAGCTTTAATGACCGACTTGAAATGTTACCCTAAATATTAATCAGAGTGCTCCTTTGATGTCTCAAAGAGGCTTTAAGCAAGCAAGAAAAAAAAAAAAAATTTTTTAACTGAAGCCCGAAACCTGTTTGATCGATGAGACAGAGGAATGCGTGCTATGAATTAAACATCCAGTAAGCTGTCAAAGAATTTGATCTGTTCGGCCCAAATTCATATTCATGCTCTCAGTTTTTAACGAGGGTGCTGCTGCCCAGCTGTTAGCCAACGTAAACGGCACAGACTCTCGGGGGTGGGGGTGGAGTCTAACAAAACTTAGCACGTTCAGATGAAGAAAGTTTAATTGAATTCTTATGTGGTTTGTACACAAAATTCCTCAAAATAAACGACTTGGGTACTTGATGTAGAAGGCTGATATTACATTTATTAGCATAACTTTTCAAACCTGTGGGATTTACAAAAGGAGATGGAAATGCAAAAGGAGGAACTTTATAAAAGATCATACGCATCACGTCGGATGGAAACCGCCGTTAAACGATGCACAGTGAATCCCCTCGTCTTCCTCTTCGATGATGCAGAAATGTACAGTATTGCTAGGACGTCTGCTGGGGTCCGCTGATCTCCACCTCAGTATTTCTTCCACTCCACGTCGTCGGGGGGACTCATTTCCACTTTCCGCTTGCCCACGTCCGTCCAGTTGGTGCTGAGGACCGTCCCGCCAGACTCCATCTGTGGCGGTTAAAACCAGAACTGGTCACGCAGCTTCGACAGCATGACATTTAGAAAGGGGGCAGAACCAGAGATCTGATTAATGGACCGTTTGTTTACTCAAAGGCTGGACTATCTTGTTGAGCTGTTATTGATCAAACCGATTTACAGAATACGTGACCCAGCTCAGCCAGAGGAGAGAGGTGCTGAGAAAGCCTAACAGTAGGGGGGGGTGTCATTAACTCAGACGAAAGGCGATGCGACACTCTAACGTCACAAGATGCCTACTGTCACTCACAAAGGACTTGTTCATGGCACGTTTGACTTCGTCAGAGCCATCGGAGTATATCTGCTGGAAGAGCTTGTTGAGCGCGGCGTCCCCTTCTAGCTTCTCGTTCTTCTCCTCCTCCTTGATGTCTACCACCAGCTTGTCCCAGTCACGGGTGTAGTGTGAGGAGGTCGGGTACTGGTCTGGGGACACAGTAGGTCACAGAAGGTTCATTTGACACAGTGGCTAATGTATTACTGGGAGTGAAGGAGCACCGACTGTGAGAAGTGTGGCTGTACGTTATGTCTCATCTGGGAATAAAAGATGAAAATCGGGGCGTTTGCAGCTAAAACTCTCCATGTACTTTCAAAATATCCTGGAAACATTAATACTATGTTAACCCTTACATACTGTTCACATTCTATACTTTTATAGTATGTTTCCGGTCAATTTTGACCCAGCCCAAGAATCGTCTCCTAAGTGTCTAAAAATCATGAACCACACATCTATTCAGAATGCATAAATAGCATATCGGACATTAATAAATGTGCGATTAATCCTTGATTAATGTTTCAGAGAGCAGGGAGAGTGTATTTTTTAGGTTTTACACCACTTGTGTATGGAGAAAATAACATTGACTTTTACACAATAACGTCTTATTTTACTTAAGGAATGTTTACGATTCCCCCATAGACTAACTTGGCGTGAAGTGCTTCATGTTGACCTGGCTGTCCTCTCCTTCCAGAGTCTCCCACCTGATGGCCTCTGTTTTCTTCATCTTGATCTCCACCTGGGAAGAGGTGCTCGTTAAGGGCACGGCCCTGCATCCGGTCTAAAGCGCTGCCAAGGTTATCGTTCCCCACGTGAGGCCGACCTGTCTGGCGCCTGGGAAGCGACGACTTGTGGGGTCTCATTGTCCCTTCCTATCGGCCAGTCTGCTGGCTCCCACCTCTCCTTCAGACCAAAGCTAAACAGGCAGCTTTGACTGGAGTCATCGGAAACAAAGCCTGAAGTGGAATCACGCCACGTTCGGCTGAACTCAATGGCTCTCTCTCCAAGCAGCACAAGTAGCTTTTCCCAGTTTGACTCGGAGGAGCCAGTTGTCACAGTAACAGCACTAATGAGACCCTGAAGCAAGTGCAGGCAGTACAACATTCATCTACCTCCTACTTCTGTGGCTGCACTAAAAGGAAAGTGACAGGCATGAGTCACATGACATAGCCAGGGGCCCCTGATGACTAAACTGCCGCAGCAGTGGGCCCCGTTCACAAGGAGCCCAAATTCCATCATAGACCTGTCACGGTCCTTACGGTTAAACCCACCCCGCTGTGTCTCATTTCCCATGTCTTTAAGGCCCTAAATAATATGGGCTAGAGCTGTCGCAGGATGCTATGGCCGTAGGTTATTACTTAAAAATGCCGTGGAAATGATTAGAATGGAAAAGGTTATCTGTGGGGTTTCACTGCACGTCTAATCACCTGATACTTAACAAAAGAGTGACACTGTCAGGCAGATTTATGGAGGGAGAAAGAGACTTAGAGGCTTTTGAAGAACCGAAGCAAGGGCAGAAGCAGAGGCAGCAGGAGAGCTGTGGATGCTCTGAGAGCTCATTTCCCCACCATCCCCCAGGTGAAATGCAGAACAGCACTGAGAGATGGAGGGAGTTTTTGTCTGTCTACCAGGTTCCTGCAGGGCTTTGTGGAGGAACAGCAGTGGACGTGTGCGCTGCAGTAGAGAATGTGTACCTCTGTGGCTGAGCCACATGTAAGCTGCCCATTCTCTAGTGAGTGTCAAACCCGAGAAAAGCAGCTGGCTACGTCTGTGGACTCGAGCAAGAAACAGAACCGTGAGGGACAGCCTCTCTGAAAGCGTGATGAGTAAGCATGCTTCACAGGTCATCTCCCGTATGTGGCCTTGATGAAGCCAACGTCCGAATCTCTCTCTCTCTCACACTCACACACACACACACACAATGCCAGGAATGAATGTGCTGCAAATTCAGAACACATTCATACTGTGCAAACCACTAGACAGTTCAAGACTATGAGATTTGTACATGTATATCACGTGAGAGAAAGGCTGCAGGACAGCAAGTTCTCTTTAAATTGTAAATTCTGGGCTTGTTTAGAATAAAAATAAGTGCAGTCATGTGACAGGAAACCTGACCCCCATGTCGCTCCAGCATCTGAGATCTGACTGAACTTCTTCCACCACAGGTCTGTCCTTATAGGGACAGACCTAGAATTGTGAGAATCGACCTCATCACAATGACACGCAGAGGTGCTGCAGCCCAGACGGGGTTAGCGGGTACTGTATAACTGGACCCTGTAGCCCTATGACAGCCTCTGAATAACCTGCCCATCAGACTTTTGGATGAGTACCCCCCACAAGGCCCAGCCGTCTGACTCCGCCCCCTAAATTCACACTTCCTGAAGTTTCCATGAGTACAGAGCAAAGCATCAAACTCCGAAACACGCGGCACTCAGACTGCCCAGCATCACTGAGCCACAATCATTACCTTAGAAATGGCCTCCATTTACCTGATATCCTCACTGCTGTTTGGAACCACACAGTAACCATAAGCAGCTCTTTCCACTCACCTTCGTGGAAAGGACTTTGAAGGTGCTCTGTTGGGGATCCACGCTGTGCAGGAGGTGGACCTTCAGGTTGAAATCCTCCCCCGACGACAGCTTCACCATGGCACTTAGCTGGGGGTTAAGGACAGCTGTCACTCAACAGGGCATCTGCGAAGTTTAAGGAGCACGCCCGATTTTACAGCCCAGGGGCAGATCAGTGAACGAGGATGGGAACCAGACTAAAGGGTGAAAAGGTGGATACCCTAAAATGGAACACGATGAAGGTGAATTCACTAAGGCAATCTTTAGCTAAAGGGCAGCATTCAAAGTTTAATGGATGGCAAACAGCAGAAGAACGTTAGGGTGTCATTTCAGGCCATGAACCGAGAGCCAGCGGTTCCTGGATGCCGCGTGTTTCTTAATTCCAGGCTAGGGTACGAGGGGTACCGAGGGCCCGACTGGCATGTGTGCGGCCTCTCTCCCTCCTCCCTCCACAGAGCTGCTTGTCACGGTCTTCCTAGACGGACGCCGCTGTACATAAACCACCATATGGTGGTTTATTCCAATGAAAAGGCCCCGCAGGCAGATTCCCCACATAAGTAAATGAATATTTTATCTCATCTCCATCTAATTAGCACCAAATTATTATACAGAAGTGGAGATTTTAATTAATTTATAGGACAGATCAAACAGGTTCTCACTTTGATTTTGGGAGCCGTTAGTGCAGATCATTAAAATATCGCTTTTTACCTTCATACATTTTACTCTTTTAGCTTTCAAAGCATATTAACCATAAGCAAATACTGTAATAATAGCTAATGAATATCGATAACCGAGGACAGTTCAGCGAGACAGCACGTGTCATCTGCCAGCCACCCTTTGATGAATGCTTGCCCTGGGGAACATCAGATTACGAGCTTCAAGCTCTGTTGGCTGCCAGTTCGGAGGAAAACGAGGAACCCACCTGTCTTTCCGAGAAGCTGACCCTGACATCCTCCCTTGTGGTGTTCTTCACCATGATTGTGATGATGACATGAGATTCTGTCTGATACCAGTCATGTCTATGGGCAAATATGAGGATCATCAGAAAGCTGAAAATACTGAAATAAATGGTTTACCTAAGGCATGACGTCACACCGGGACAACAGCCAGCCAAAATGGGAACACGGGAGGTGCAAAAACACAAGTAAACGTGGCTTTGCATCAAAGTGTAAACCCATTACCCCACAACAGTGCGAAGTCCCACTACTCTACACTGACATTTTACATTTGGAAAATTTCACCACCCATTAGAATCAGTCCAGAAAGTGTGCAGCAAGCAGCAAGATGATCTAAAAACCAGGATGGAGGATTCTTGCCAGCAAATGAATACCTTTTGCACTCTGTGTTTGTCTGCGTCTTTCTCCCTGCTGGGATCAGCACAGTTTCTCTTATCCATCCTGCTCTCTCAGTAACCCCAAAAGCCTGACCAGGATGAGCAGTGAGAAGACGGATCTTCTTGTAGCAAGACCCTAACTCAGCGGTGAACCCGTCTTCTCAAACAGCCATTTGTTTGCCCCAATGAGTCAATTAACACTGTTACTCATCTCATTTAAATAGATCAGAAGATAAAAGGATGCAAAAACTACTGATAATGTTCTCTACAAAACAGTAGAAATAGGAAAAATGTACAGACACTTACTTCAGGTTAGGTGCTACTGCCTGCTGAGAGAATCGCAAACATTCATGGACCCAGGGGGAGAACAGAAAAACAGTTTTAATGGAGTGCATTAAAATGATTTTAACCAGAATTTTAAGGTTAGGTGTGCTATACAAGGCTTCTGACAAACGGAACAAATTTTCCTACACCCTTAATGGACTTTAAAAGTACCTAGAACTTTTCAGGGTGAAATGGCTCCCTCGTGTGGTGAAAATGTGCTATAATTACATAAGTATCACATGCAGACACTTCAGGCAAGTCTGATTTCCCATTGACTCAGTATCGGGGGGGACGACGACACATCAGTGCTCTATCAGTGATGCTTAATAACATAAGCATAAACCTCACCGTGCTTGATGTTCCGTTCTGTGTTCCCACTGTAAAGAAAATGTATGATGTGTGTTCCAAGACAACTGCCAATGTTTCATTTCAGTTAGATATATTTCAACATGGACCCCCCAAACAAAATTAAAAGCAAGCCCAATTCCTAAAACAGACAGTTATACAAACTTAAAAGGTGAAAAAGTCTAGACAAAAACTAGCAAAACCACGAGTGCTTCACAGCCGGAACATCATGTCCTAAAAGTTTCGCCAAGAAGCGTAAGATGCACCGTTCAACGGGTTTATGTGGAACTCCCTAGAAGGCCCGGGAACGAGAGGACGGAACATTAACACTCATTCCCATTATCCCGTCTGCCAATCATATCACATCTGGGAGGTTACACTTCAACTGCTTAAAAGCACACCATTAAGGCAGTCGTTAACAGACTGGACTGCATGCACGACTGAGGATGATGAGCATGCTACTATGTCAGATCAAGTGAACGCTAAAGGGCGTAAAGACATTCCTACTCACGGCCCAGACTCTCCTCGCAGCGTTTAATCCAGATCTCAAAGGTTTTGTCTGAATCTGTGGGGGGGGGGAGACATTGAAAACCATGCAAGAATGTATGATCCATGTTATTTTAAACATAAGTTTGCTGACTTACCATCTAACTTCTGTCCTGCCATGAAGGCCTCATGTGATAGCTTAAAGTTATTCAAATGGTATTCGGCAATTCTAAAACAGAAAAACATATAACTGCATACCGTCTCCAACAGCATGAACAATTCAAATGTTTTTACAGTCTGACTTATAGGACAAAACAATGAGAAAGTCTGCTGCATTTGATGAATAAATTTCCACTGGTCTCTTTGGTAAAATTCTGTTTAGTAATGTCACAAGTGAACTTACCTAGCTAGCACCTGCTAAGGTCTCAAAGCGTAATAAGTAACACTGGCAGCTAGATCTCAAGGTTCAGGCATTAGCTGCTGGAATAGAAAGCTACACATATTACATTTATTTATACCACAGCGTAATTTAGACTGCAGAAGTCACGGCTGGATTCGCAGCATCAACAACCTACGGCTGCAGACTTTGACATCTCTGCTGGTGATTACATCTGAGACGAACTGGGGTGCAAATCAGATTTTGTCAGAAATACCCTGCACCATGTGCAACGCAGCAGATGAGCCTCAAATCTAGGAACGCCAAAGAAAGCCGGAGCGGGGTTTATAGACGTGTAGCGTGGATCTGCACGCACCCTCTTCTCATGAAAGCAAGTGCAAAGTCGGGCTTCAGTTCCAGGGCTTTCTTGGCATCCTCAACAGCTTCTGTATAAATAAATTAACAATGAGATATGATTCGGATGCAGGCCTGCTTTCTTCCCATCAGGAACCAGGCTTGCTTTACTCTTCTACCTCCAACCGACTTCCCAAATACTAGTGGCGCGTTTCCACCGCATGGTACCAGCTCCACTCGACTGTTTTGCGTTTCCATTTGACAAAACTGAGGACGGTACTTGGTACTATTTTTTTGGTACCATCTCTACCACGGCTACAACTGAGCTGAGTAGGTACTAGGACGGTCACGTGAAAACGCTGCAGGCTCCTGATTGGTCAGAGAGCATCAACAGCACTGCGTCATCAACACACGACGGAGTAAACTGTCCATTGTTTTTAACTTTAACCGATATGGACCCCCACAAAACCACGCCGTGGTCAACTACTGTTACATATTAAAATGGCTATTCTGTGTAGGCGTGTCTCAGATCTTTCACTATTTACAAAGTCACCGCCGCGGACGGTCTGTTTGGGCGTTCGACTGAGTAGACCACCGTGTTTTGTTCTGCTGCACTCAGCCTCTTCTGAGATAAAAGTTTTCTCCATGCTGTGACAAACAGCCACATACAGAGAATCAAATACAGAATCCCTTCCATATCATCCATCATTCATTCTTGTTTGTCGCATTGAAGATGACGTCACGGGAATTGCGTGCAGCCTCACGACCAGCAGCTTTGTGCAATGGAAACGGAACGCCAAGCGAGTCGAGTCGAGTCGAGTCGGTACCATGCGGCGGCGCGCGCCCCTTAAAGGCGCCCGAGCCCGAGGCGGCGCGCGCCCCTTAAAGGCATGGCATTATTAAACATCAGGGACTGGGTCCGCTTACCATTGTAGTTTTTCAGTAAAATGTGGGCATAGGCTCGCTGGCAGAGCCATTCCGCGGTGCCGCCCGTCTCCTCCAAAGCCCTGTTTAGATCCTGCACCACAGAGAAGGTGAATGAAGCAAACATGAGCAGCTACGGCGCGGGACAAGCTGCAGGCTCACGATTAAGTGACAGGATGCCGTTACCCAGAATGCAAAGGGGCAGCAGCCTAGCCCGTTAGCCTGTTAGCTACACACCTAAGAGACCTATTCTGGACAGCAGCCTTCTCTGACAAGCTAGTCTGGGTCGGTTTACCTCCAGAGCCTTCCTGGGATCTTCGTCTATGAAGCCCTCGGGAAAGTTCCTGAAACCAAAACGGAGATTCACCATGAAAACTCCGATACGAATGCTCCTTTCAATGACTGGCGAAATGAGCCACTAACCGTCCGCTCGCCATCGGCGCCGTCCGATCACTCGGCGTTCAGAAAGTTCTGGATGATAGTCGGCGAGACGTCATGACGTCGAGGAGCACGGAGGGCGACGTGATGAAGTCACGCGTTAAACTGTGCTGCCGCCTGGCGGCTCGGAGGGGTAGCGCAAAGTGCGCGCCAACCCATGGTCGAAAGGGAATGTTTGGCTGGACATGTGCAGCTAGTGCATCGGAGTGTTTATCCGCCACACCCGGTAAACAAACAAAAAAACAACCACATAGGACTAATACATAGTTACTAGCACAATACTTCAGTAAACAATTACCAATTTAATATATCCATCTTCTAACTGCTTATCCAGTACAAGGTCACTGTGAGCTTGGAGTCCATTCCAGGCATTGGGTGATCAGACTGTTAAAGTCCTGACAGTGGGGAAAACTGGTCCAGCTGGGGCGGGTGGGATATCAGTTCTACAGGGCACGAGGCTGGGGTACAGCCTGATCGATACCGGTCTGATGCAGGGCACGAGGCTGGGGTACAGCCTGATCGATACCGGTCTGATGCAGGGCACAAACATATAGAAAATCACACACTATGGGTGATTAACAGATGCCAATTAGTATAATTGTATGTTTTTGAAATGTCCAAAAGAAACCAGTGTAACCAGAAAAAAAACTCATACAACATAAAGAGAACACACACACACACAGAGGCAACTGTTCTGCCCACTGAGTCACCTTGCCAATCCATGCCTAAATTTCCAAGGTGAAATTAAAGAAGAGACTGTGTTTGTTTCCTCAATTTAATGGTATGAAGTTTTTATTTACACCCTCTTTGCTGAATCCTCAGCACCGTTACACTTTCAAAACCAGTCTATTAACTCTGACTTTCAGCATTAATCTACTTTCACTGTGATGTATATAGAAATAGACGTTTCTCCTTTTTTTGGCAGGAGCTCTTACATGAAGAATTACCAATCGTTGAGTTAGCCAATTTTCCAAACAGCCAACCAAGCACCTGCCGTGTTAACTCATTTCTTGAGGTGATTATAAATGTTATTACTTTTATATGCAAATCTGCATCCACTCAATGCTATCAGTCATCCCGCTGCTCATAGATACGCCACCATTTCCTGAAAATGTTTTGTCATAAATCTCTGTAAATCATATTAAAAATGTTTAGAAATCACCATGCTAATCCTCGCCCTTCTCCTCCGTGACCATATAAGGATAATAGCTTAAATGTTAACATAACAGGATGTCTGTTGTTCTGTTCTGGTTTGGTATGAAAAGGCTCTCAATTCGGCGTTTGCTCAAACTTCACATTCTGCGATGAAGGAGTTTGTGAGGCACTTCCACATGTTGCGATAAAGGAGGGACTAGAAAACTTTAATTGACGTTCACTTGGATTTTATTTTCTCCATGGCTGCACTATTGAACACTTGCAAAAACAGCAGTTCTGTTTAATATAACACTTCAAAAATACAAATGCATTTCTCAGAACTAATATATAAAAAGTTAGCATAATGGTACACTCAGTTCATATATAAAACATTAAGGAAATACATACTTTACATTATATCCACATGGTTTCAAAATATATATTCTAGTAACTTCTAAACTTCAATCTTTGGTACTTTTGCAATTTTATCAAAAAAGAACGGCAATATAAATGTAATAAGACCATTAAAGATTCTATATATTCTGTATTCTATTAAGTAAAATAAAACTTCAGCAAGATCTTCAGAAGGTAATGCTTGTGTCAGATGTAGGCACAAAATCTGAACTTTTAATAAATAGAGATGCAAATTTAAAAAATTTTAAGAAGAGAAAGTAACGTGGACAGATGAACGTATTACCATATATGAGCTGGTGAGACCACGGTGGTCTTTATAAACGTTATGAATCTTTCTGTGGCTGCTCCATCCATTTTCCATAACCGCTTCTTATATCTGGGTCAGCATTAAACAGAGCTGATCCCAGGAAGCTTTTAGCTTATGACCAAGCAAAGACTAAACAGGACACAAGGTGTAAGTTCTGACATTGGCTTGTGGCAGTGTTTGGAGAAGAGCCACACAAACACGGGGAAAACATTATTCTGAGACCCAACAAACCGAGGAACGCCCAATGCATCCCTCATAAGGTAATCTGCTGTAGGGTATATAATGTGTGGCTTCTGTTTTATATTAACAGCATGATGTTGTGAAACTGTGTCTCTGTAAATACCATGTAAAATTCACATCCTTGGTATATGGTTTTGCCAACCTTGCTGATGGATCATTTGGATGGCTGAACGAGATTCACTCATCTTCCTACCACTTATCCAGGCCAGGCTCACAGTGAGTCTGGAGCCTGTTGCTGGAGGCACAGGGTACTATGCAGGGTTACACCCTGAACTGGATCCCAGGTCATCACAGGGCACATACAGGCTAACTCACACAATACATTCAAATAAACTGCATGTAATTGGACTGCAGAGGGGAAACCTGTACAACATAGCAGGAACACAGGAGCGATATGAACTCTGGATTTGTGAGCCACCAAACTGTCCAGCTAAAGAGCAACAGGTAAAATCAATCATGTCTCACGCAATCTGTGCATCCCTGATTGAGAGATTGGTAAGCAATTACATCGCCTCCTCTGGGGTGACCTTGGCGCCCAGACCTCTGTAACATACAGTGAAAATGTTAAAAAAAAAAAACTCTATAAAGCACAAAAAATGAAATTGAATTGTCTGGTAGGCTTGATCTTTGTCTAATTGTTTTACAAATTTATAATCAGTTATGTTTGCAGATTTTTTAGCAGTTGTTAAAAAGACAAAGTTGTGTAGTAGTTATACTACATCCTTGAGGTCTTGGCTTAAAATATTTTGTCTAAATGTAATTAATCTGATGACTTTAATGAGTTATCTTGCTTTTAAAAAAGAGTGTTAATAACTAGCGGTGGATAACTTCCCAGGAGTGTCCAGCAGTACGTAAATCAGTAATCTGAGTTACTGATTTATGTATGATTCTTTGTGATTCTGGAAAACTGCCAACCTGTTCAGAAAGCTGGGCCTTTTTGCTATCCTCAAAGCCCACACAGGCA
Source organism: Gymnarchus niloticus (assembly GCA_009936485.2). NCBI lineage: Eukaryota > Metazoa > Chordata > Actinopteri > Osteoglossiformes > Gymnarchidae > Gymnarchus > Gymnarchus niloticus. The sequence continues at coordinate 26,348,370 of JAACJT020000001.1, read as the reverse complement.
TCATTGAGGACTACTGTTCAGGATGCTGGGTCCTTTTTGTCATTCTCAAAGCCCACACAGGCATCATTGAGGACTACTGTTCAGGATGCTGGGTCCTTTTTGTCGTTCTCAAAGCCCACGCAGGCATCACTGAGGACTATGATCCTGGGGAGCTCAGATTTCATCCCCATCTGCCTTTCTGACTCCACAGCCTCCGTCCCCACCTTCTGAGTCAGCCCGTCTTCTGGTGCTGAAGTGACTGAGGTCACGATGGTGTCCATGGGTTGAGACCCCAGCTGCTGGCCATCAATGAAGGAGGTCAGAACAGCCCCTCCATCCAGTGGTAGGGAGGAAGATAAGGAGAGCACACTTTCCTGATGCTCTGAGGGGTCATCTGAGGTGATACTCTCCATTATGACTGTGACTGGCTGCATGGAGGGAAATGCCTGCAGCAAAAAGCTAGAAGGCGTGGCTAAGGCCCCAGACTCATCCTTATTGGCGAGGAGTATTCTTGGGATTGCTTGCAGAGTCAGTGTCTGGATTGGCTGGTCTTCAGCTGACCACACCACTGGAACTTGTGCTTGATTGGGTAAAATGCTAAGGAGAAAAAAAATTGAAGAAGCCCATCCATTTATTTTCTGCTCTTGTAAATTCATATATTGCCAAAATAAGCAATTGAGGCTACACAGAAACATTTTACACAAAACAGAAAGACTTGAAACCAGATACACATAAAAATGGTTTAAAAATATAGCTGAAAATAAAGTTTAAATAAAACTCATTTTATTCCTGTCAGCAGCAAAGACACATACTTAACAGGTTGAGCTGGATCCCCCTGCTGGCCACCTTCGTCAGCATTTTGCTCCTGTGCATTCTGTAAATTCTCCAACAGCTGCACCGTTCTGAACACAGAGCCATTTTGGCCTGGCTGCAGCGACTGAATGTTCTGCAGTGTCCTTAGTACCTCAGCAGATACAATGGGGAGGTGCTGCTGCTGAATGAGCCCTAATGGTCCTGATTTTGTAGCGCCCCCTGCCTGCTGGAGGTCCAGTACCTGCTGACTTGTGTTACTGACCATACGGTTTAACTTCGCTCTGGATCTCTTGACTTTGTTTTTCTGCATGTTGCTCTTACTGGACAGTTCAGGAGCTGGCAGTGGCTGGACAGGGCTCTCTGGGAACATCTTCACATCCGTTGATTGTGCGCTGTCCAGCTTGTCTTCATCAATCCACACTAGGTCCTTTGGCATCTCTGTAAACTGATAGACTAGTCTCTGACCCTCCACCTTTGCCAAGATTCCACGCTGGTAGTAGTACCTGCCACAGAATCAAAATAAACCAAAAGCGTTCTTTATGTACCTCCCTCCTGGATTGTTTATGTAGCGAACGGCAATCCGGATTCATCCAAGTCAGGGAGATGTCAATAACAGCCCAGTGATTTACTATACAGGACACTCCTGCATTGAGTGAACTGGAGGGAAACTAAAAGAAGAAATACAAAAAAATCAGCTTGAAGTGTAGCATGCTAAATGCTGTACAATGTTATAGAATATAATATAGAATGTACAGACTGCTGACGGCGAATACTCAAGGTGATGGCTATAAAATAAGCATATGCTGTAATTTCAATAAAATATTGGCAGCCAGAGGAGTACAGGCCTCTTCCTTGAGTCTGGTTCCGCCCGAGGGAGTTTTTCCTTGCCACTGTCACCTACTGTCAGCTTACTCTCTGGGGACATTGGGCCCAGGACTGTGTAGAGCGCTTTGTGACAATGTTCCTTGTTAAAGACACTATATAAATAAAATTGAATCTAACTGAATATTAACATTGCTCTTTATTACAACCACTCATAGACAATGCTTTTGAAGGTGTAAACAAGCAAGAATGCAGTAATCTCCCACAGAACAATGAAAATTATGTCATGAAGAAGGTAACTGGCTTATTTCCTCTTTGCATGTCAAAGGTGAACATGGTATAACCAGGGCTGTCAAATTAAGAGTCCTAATTCACGCAAGCTAAAGGCAGAGCCCTCGCTGTTTCCTGTAGTGCATGACGTTATGTTGAAATCTCCTGTGTTTATCTGGGGGCTGCACCCAGCATCCTTTAAAGGTGCAGTGAGTTTTAGGCCACGTGCTTTCATTAATAAACAAGGAGGTGTGCAGGCTGTCTAGTTCCTTATTCTCATGCCTGGGAGAACTTCTGCCATAAGGCAGGTCACAACAGGCAAAGGGGCCACGAGAACTCAAAAGATGTTGTCACTTGTAAATGAGCTCAACGATCGGCATCTGTCAGAGATAATCTTATGATCATGAAAAGGAAAAACTGAGAATACCCTTATTCAGTGTAGAGTAAACGTGCGATACAAGTTAAATTACACACCCTTCCATAGGCTACACCAATACAGATTATATCATGCAAACTGCTTTGGCCTACAAGTACATTCTTCTCGGAGCTGCATCCACTCCATCTGAAAGACTTACCTCAAGGCTCGCCCCATGGTTTCATAATTCATGTCAGGCTTATTTTTGTGTCTTCCCCAGAGGCGTGACACAGCCTTGGAATCCACAAGCTTAAAGATGCCCTTCTCCCTGTGGGTCCATTTAATGTATCGAGGACACGTGGACCTGTCCTGCAGCAAGGCCATCAGGAACTGCCACAGATACAGACTGTTTCCTGTGGATCACACAGGACTCACTGTAGGCGGTTGTAACGTTGTCGACAAGCTACAAATGCACTCAAAGTTCTTTATGGACATTTTCACACTTTGGTATCATCATTTCATCATCATTATGATTTTTTTCATCCAAAATAAACTGATTAAGATGATGATAATCTCATTATTCTCTCTCTCTCATCTTCGTCAGCTTATAGTGGCGGTACTATTCAAAATTCCTGAAGTGTTTCATAGCTGGACTTTCTTCTTAAACTATCTTCTCCTCCTGTATGTTTTTTCTAGTCACTCTTCAGTATCTCCCTCAGACTCCTTCAGGTATCTCGCTCTTTTCTGTCACTTTTCCATCTCCTTCCTCTTGTCCCAGTCCTGTACTTCTCCTAGAGCCTCTGTTCAGAGCACCGGAAACTGAGGCCCTAGATGAACCATCTCGTAGGGTACCTTTTCCGTCTTTGCTCCGCTTCTTTATGTGAACATCTGGTGTTGGGGACTCAGGCCTGGGCTGCTTGGGTTTCCTCCCTGAAAAAGAGGAGGACAGACCTGAAGATCTGAGATAAAAATGACGGTGGTGCCCAGCCTTGTGCTGCCTGGGACAGGCTCCTGGCCCACCCTGTGCTGCCCCGATATTCAGTAGCGATATCGGTCCCAATTCTGACCGAAAACACTGTATCGATTACATATTTAGTCATTCCAACATGATAAAAAGGCAAGGCTCGCTTTACCATGCCAAACCTGTGTTTAGGTTCATAATTATCCCTTTAGGAGTTTCGAGTAGTTCTTCCACAGTGTAAGCATTTTTAGATGGCTAAATTACATAAGGCGTGCAAACGGTTTAAAGGATATCCTATGCTTAACAGAAGGAACAAACACAGCAGAGTGTAAATCAACCGGTTTCGTTCATAAACGAACAGTTACAGCCTTCATGTTCTCAACCTGGTCTACTCCAGACCACTTTACAATATGGCAGAGCCACAGTAAAAGAAAAAAAAAACATTGAGACACCGAAACAAAACATCTTAACTGAACTCCATACACAACAAGCTCAAACAAGAAGACTACCGGATCGCTATCGGGTGATATTTAAGGTTGTGGTTATCGGACATGAAAAAGTGGCATTGAGACGTCCCTAGATAGGAGATGGATGAATGGAATTTACCAGTATTTCCATCCATAAATCCATCTTCTAAAGAAATTGATAAGTAGAGTGGCTTTAAAGTATTTGTTGTTGTTTAGTCACGCAGTCGTGTCCGACTCTTCGCGACTCCACGGACCACAGCACGCCAGGCCGCCCTGTCCTCCACCGCCTCTCGGAGCCTGCCCAAACTCATGTTCATTAAAGTATTTAATTCCTTTCAAATGATAACTATAATAACGCTACAGAGTATATCAAGACATTTCTGATTCAGGCATCCCCTTTCATGAACAATTGAACAGCTTAATCGGAATGCGCATCTCTGTCTCATTCACTTTCGCAGTGAGATCCGTGCAATCGTGATTCCAGTGCAAGAACTGCTTTGGAATCGCAATTTTAGTGAGATCTTAATTGCTGCAGCAAGATGCTTCACCCACATAGTCTCCCAAGTTTGTTTTTCTACCTTTCCTCCTTCCCGGCCGTTGGATGACAGCTTTGGCCGTGGCCGCCTGCCGGACCTTTCTAACTGAGCCACGGGCCGAGGCGATGGGTGTCGGACTCCATGGAGCTGCTGCGATGTCATAGGTGGACTGGGCAAAGGGAGGAGCTGTGGATGGGAACAAGCGGAAGAACAGTTAGCAGTAGCCAGAAGCCTGTGGAGAAGGAGGACATTGACTGCTTGGTGAGGTCCAGAGATGGTTAGCCCCAAGAATCAAACATTATCCGGACTGAGGACACTTTGTCTGTCCCTGCCAAAATATTCCAGCATCAAATCAAACTGACAGCAGGTAGGACGAGCGACGATAAGCTGAAGCATAACCACTGAGGTGGGTGGGCACTGGGTAGGGTACACACAGACCCAAGCTCTACTCACCACGTAGCACGCCACAGGAGTCCATACTCAACAGGGCCTTTGCATATTCAGCCGACTCCATGGTGTCATCATCCCCATTGCTCTCTAAAATCAGCAAAGAGGCCATCAGAGCTTCTCTATCCAGCTCAGTCAGGAGAACATGAATATTTGGTGCAAAATGAGAAATGAAGTAAAACATTTGTATATTTAGGAATAATTGTGAGTATTCGAGATACACAGAAAGGTGGCATGTCACTTTAAGGCAGATGGGCATAGCTTCAAGGTAAGAGATGACAGAAGAAAAGGTCACCCGAATTGAGAAACTCAGGTGAGAGCCCAGAGTTCATCAGCCTCAGATGGGAGACTTTCTAGTATGTCTGCAGTATCAGTATCAAATGGCAGCTGTTAGGGGGCCAGCGTTTGAGAAACAGGCCTCTGTCTTCGTTTATCAGTGAGAAAGAACACTTTCTGAGGCTATGGGGCAGATAAGTAAAAGGTCACACGGGTCTGTGAAAGTAATATGTTAACATGGTAATCTACGTTAACGAATAAATACCTACAGTAGGACGAACATTTAAAGAAAGAACATGCAATATCACACAGCATGATACAAGAATGTTAATCCATTCTAACGTCACTGGTTTTAACACGGGTATTTTTGCAAAAACAGTGGATGTAAATCCATATATTCATCTTTCAATCGCTTTCCAGCACACGGAGAGCAGGGGCGGGATTCAAACCAACAACCATACAGTACCCAGATGCTCGCTACAAGCTAACTTTGTCGCTGCAATATGGGTGCGTGTTTGGATTTGCTGTGTATTTTCATCCTGCACATCTGAGGAGCTGTAACGTTTCCCTTGTTTTAAACATTTGTGAACTACCTGTGGGATTTGCATCCTCAGCCCCAGCCACGTGGTCCTCAGCTATGATGTCTGAGTCTGTGCCCCCTGACGGTGGCCGCTCGCAGGCTAGGTCTGAGTAGCTTAGTACGTGGGAGTTAGGCACGTCCTCAACAATCACAGACGGGAACACGGAGGGGTCACTCAGCTGTGCAGGGCAGAAGACAAATGTGATGAAGATTACATACAGCGACAGCGTCTAAGTGGCGTTCACGGTCAGGGGGTGGCGTACTGGTTAAAGATGTAGTCTTGTAACCTGAAGGAGGGAAACCAGCTGAGGCCTCATCAAAATACCCAGCTGAATAAACAGGTAAAAGTCACTCTGGATAAAAGTACACACCGAATCCAGTGTAAAGCTGAAATTATTCCGTACTTTTGCTGGATTTAACTGGATCCATATCACTGAAGAAAAACAAAATATTTCCGCATGCATTGCAGTTCTTGCTCAGGTCTGATATCAAATGCGCGTCCAAAGTGACATTTTCAAGGATTAAAACAGCTGAAAGAAAGTAAGATGGGGGGGGGCGGGGGGGACTTCTCCACATGAGCATTCCATTTGGTAGGATGTCATTTGGGTGTGGAGAAGAGATAAGGTGCAGCCGGCACCATGTTACCAAAATAGTGAGAACGAGGCACTTTGGGTCAGTTAGAAATCCACAGCAGCTGGAGGGCCACATACAGTCACGTCTGCCCCAGAAGGCCTGTACCAAGCCCAGTCCCCGGGGGGCGTATGCCTCCCTCCTCACACCGAAGCACAGTATGCCAAAAGCAACTCATCGCTGAACCTAGACCGCCATATCGTCCGTGTTGACTCTGACAGCGGTAACAGTCTGCAAAAAGCCCTCTTGGTTCTGGCACACCTCCAAGTCACTGCATCCTCTTTCCCGTCACGAACCCCTCATTCTGAGCATCGCCCCATCAAGAAGGTCCCCAGCAGATATGAAACGTCCGGCGACTACGCATGTTTAACGGTTGCTAGTGTACAGTTTAAAAATTCACCCAGGATCTGGGTCACAGAGTGCCGTGCTTCATACAGTCTTGCTCCCAGCAGCCTTCGGGATGACAGCGAGCGTCAAACCACAGCTGTGGCCGAGGGGACACACGTGGGGAATTTTGCCGGAAAGTAAAGGCCAGTTACACAGCAGTTTGTCGAGATCGTGAAGTTCCCTTTCTTGGAGCAAACAACTGAGTGTAAGAAAGAATCGAAGCACAAATAAACGTACGAATAACTTTTAGTGTTGTTTCAGTAACTTCATGTTTTTCTGATTATGCAACAAAAGCAAGAAAATGCACACGATGCATTCTGTACATATTATAGCGTATAATGCACATATTAAACAAATATTTTATGCATTCGTGTATTCAAAGATGTAGTTCATATATCTATTATAAAAGCAAATATTCATATATGCAGGAATTCTGTAACCTATAAACATATAAATATGTATGACAGCAGACAGAAACACTACACAGTGACTTACCTGCTGCATGCTGTCAATGCAATTACTAGCGAACTCAAAGGCAAGTTCAGAGTTTCCAACGTCCGCCGTCATGTTTTTTTTGGCTGCAAAGTGTTACAGTTTCATCTCAAAAAGCTTCAGATCGCTTCCGGATCAGATCGGAGGACTCTGATCATTAAGGAGGCTTCTCAAACTTGCGTGAGAGGTTTCAAGTGGCAGGAACACCAGAAGACCCTTCAAAACAACTCAGAGAGCAGCAGAATGTTCTCTTTGAGAACCGCCAAGTATAGTCCAAGGAAGCTGGAGGGAATCGGCGGCAGATGGGTGCCGACTTTCATGTTCCGGTTTTTTGTCAAAATGTAGAATCAGAAGCAGAGTGGCTCCATCTTAATCTGGAGAGGGAAAACAACATATCTGATCATCCTTCACACAGGAAACCTGTAAATGACAAGCGTCTTTAGCAGTTAGCCTAGGCAGAGAGCCCCGGGTAAGAGAGAAAATCAGCACAGGGCTTCAAAGTTCACGGCCTACTGCACTGCATTTCTTGGGGTCGGGAGTTGAGGTGCGGTGTTATACTGGTTATCTCTCTGCTTCTCTGCACCAAGGGCCACCCTCCTGTTTCCTCTTTAGCACGCTCCCTTATCTTCAACTTGAGGCCAAGAGCACAGCAGGAAGGAAGTGAGCTTAACCACGTCACGGCAAACAAGAACATGCAAACACACAGCTGTGCCTCTGCGTGGAGAGCCAGACAACAGCCAACCTCTCAGAGGCGAGCGCTGGCCTCTTTCGGTAAGCAGGTGGACTCTGAAGGTCTCTGAATCATGCCAGGAAACCGTCAGACAAGAGCTTAACTTTAAGATCTGAAGATAATATATTTAAGAAAAGCAGGCAATTTCATCGCGCAAGCGATCTTTTTTGGTAAAAAAAAAATTTGCATGGATTTTTTTTTCACATTTCAAACCAAAACTTCAGAGCATTCAAATCCAAAGCACAAGTTAATTATGCAATTAATAAAACCCCCTTTTGACTGAAAGTTATTTCTGCTTCTTACAAGCACAAGATTTCAGCAATCCCCTGCTAAATTCATAGGTTTTCTTTCTGTTTATAGTTATCATTTATGATTCATAACTCAGTTCATGAAACACTAAAGCTAGGATAAACCGCCCGCCCATATCTGCAAGCGTCACGTGTTTATCCACTAACCTTCGCAACCACAAACCCCCTTAGCGTAGGCAGCCAAATAAAATAATGAAAAAACACGTTCAGCTTCATCGAAGATTTGGTTAACAAAGGGGAAATGTGGATCTCCGTCACTGAGCAGGATGGAACTGCCAACCCAGGAATTAAGCCGCCTCACCTCTGTAGCAACCTCTCCTTTCTGTTAGTGCCTCTTCACAAAAGACCCTGCAAATGGCAGACAGCAACTGTTTAGTTGGTACCTGAAAAAAAAGCTCTATTTACATTGTCTTCTCTCGCACCCTCCCCTCCCCCCGTCACCGCACCATTCCTACCTCGGTGTCCGATTACACCACGCAAGCGTGTCAGTGGGGCCTCGCCCACCGGCCTCACGGAAACGGCATACCTGAGCCCGTGTTCACCCGCTGTCACATGATGACCTCCCAGGTTGTATGTGCTGGGAGGGGCCAAGAGCATGTTTTTCAGGGAGAGGAAGTCCCAGGTCGGGGGGGGGTTCTTTGTGTCACTGTCTCAGCCACCATGCAGTAATGTCTGCTGGCAACTGTGTCACCTGTGTGGGGCAACCTTGAGCTGGGAGGTATCTTCTCCGAGAACTGAAAGCAGATCATGTGACATGCGAGGGCCAGACTCTGACTGTGCCATCACTAAATAAGCCTTCGGACTGTAATATGTACAGCGTCCATAAAATGACAGCAATCACAGAGAGGCCATATACACGTGTTTCTCTGCAGACCTTCATAATAAAGTCAAATCACAAGAAAACTGACAGATTTTCCTGCTGATATTCATGACATTAACTGTGGATCTGATTTACATTTTCAAACATGAAAATATTTAAATACATATTAATTTGCAAGTGCATTTCACACAATACACACCTCTTAAACTTATCTCGTTACATGGCATTGATTCTAAAGCTTCAAGTTTAAGGAATTAAACATGAACCGTGTATCAGAGAGTTTCTGAAGGGCGAGCAGTGGTTATTTTCAGGGAATATAGATATGTGCCATTAGTCATCCTCCTAGTAACAAAATAAGATTTCAGAAATTCATTCAAAACAAATATTCAGCAGCACAGAACTCAACGTGTCGTTTACTTTATCGTCCTGTCTTCAATCACACGGCAGATCATGTGACATGAGGAGCATGCCTCCTGCAGCTCTATCTCGGATCTTTTTTTTGGGGCTGGATTTAATGACTATAATGAGAATGTGTGCGTCTGTGTATGGGGGGCAGATAAGGTTAACTTTCCCCGAAATCCCTAAGATCACTTCTCACTCCTGAATGTCTTCCCTCCCATATTGTCTGACGGAATCAGATGAACGCTCAAACTTTGATCCAAAACAACTTTGATATGATGGAGTACGGTGCTGTACATTTAATTTCTTTTGTCACAATGGTTGAATTTATTGTATTGAGAATTTGTTTTAAAACATTTACGTAAATTATGTTGGGAAGTCTGATTTCAGTTCGGCTGTTGATGTTTTGTACTTTTAGAGATAACGGACGAGAGAGGGTCTGTTCTTTTATTCTGGTATGATATCTGATTTTATGGGAAAATTCTGTAAGTTGTTTGCATTGATTTTAATTGTTGTAATTGAATAAATTGATTGATTAATAAAAAAAAAAAATCATTTCATCGTTTGCAATTTAGTTGAAGATGGGAGGTGAGATTGATCGGCCCGTGGGTCATGCAAGCCAGGAGAACAGCAATATCAATGCATCAGCCTTTACTGTGGCTGATTATTAACGCTGATAACGTTTATCGGTTATGCATGGCACCCGCATCCTAAATTTACTGTGAATTGATTATGAAAACAATATATGGCTCTCACATTGTTTATGGGCTACATGGGCTGTACATGGGGCAGTCAAGCATCACTCCTGTAAAAATTCTGCTTCAGATCTCTGGAGATTAACTGGCAGTGCATTCCAGAGGCCAGATTTAAAAAATCCCATAGTTAATCATGAATTCTAGTTGGAGAAAACAGAAACTTCAGGATTTGCTGATTCCCTGAATCTCCTTGAATTTCTCCAATTGGAATGCAGCTTTCATTTGCTAAGCCTGCTTTCTAGAACGGGTCCCTTGAGTGATTCAAGCTGATATCTGGCTCAGTAAGCGATGCCTTGTCCATTTATCTGTGTACCCACACAGTGTCGGTTACCAAGGGACTGTGTCTGCATGTCCTGCCATGCAGACAAAGGGCCCCACGAATCGCATAGACATTGTATCTTAATGTGCTTTCATGCATCGTTAATTAGCTTATCATACTGAGTGTAAAACTGCAGCACAGAGACTGTCAACTTCACGCTGTACACTGTGGAATATAATACAGCATGTTAGTCATTGGATAAAAACCAAATTGTAGCCTTTAAAGTGCTATGAACAGTGATGTAGTGAAGAACATCTCAGTCAAAACCAAGACAAGACTGAAACCAGACTCCGAGATCAAGCTCAAGTCATCCTCTGTTTATACCTGTTTTTATGGTCCTGTTTAGGATAATTGAAATTGTTTGCACTAAACAATGGCTCTTCTAAGGCTCGCAGGGAATGCAGCATGACTTTCGTAACAGTTCATAACAGTTCATAACAGTTCGTAACAGTCCATAACAGTTCGTAACAGTTCGTAACAGTTCATAACAGTTCGTAACAGTTCATAACAGTTCGTAACAGATCATAATCACACTTGAGGAACATTAAGTGTGGCAACATTTCTGCACCCATTTGACCACGATGAGGCCTCAGGATAACAAATATTTAGCATTTTGACTTGGGCTGAGAGATTTATAAAACCTCATACACACAAAAGGTTAGTGCTACTCAGCTAACTAACTTTATCATCATAAAATGCATTTGAAATTGCTGATACACAGCAACATGCAGGTAAATTTCATGAAAATTCTTGCACATTAATCCAACAAGGGGTGAAAAACACATACCAAATAAATTAACCAGCTAGACAAGACGAACAACTAGCTAAACAGTAACATTAGTCGCTAGAAAAACACAGATGTACCACAGTTAATAGTTAACCTACACAGTAGACTAAATTGTATTTGTGGATTCTCTCAAGGTGCCTCAAAAAACTCAAAGTTTCTTATAAAATTCAGCACAATGCTCTGTTTCTCTGCTGCTCTATGTTTTTGCTCATGGTTTGTGATCCCAGCAGAAGACGAGGACGTGATCATGGCTATACCAAGGAAACAGGGCTGATTCACGTTATAATAATGTATTGGATTTTATACAAGCATTTTTCTTTTTATTTTATTGTCTGATAAATAAGACCTAAGGTGCTTTCACAGTAGCACTTTAAGTCCAAACCCAGGTCCGTTTGCCAAGTGTGAACACCATCTTCTGAATTCGAGTGTGCACCACAAACCCGCACAGCAGACGGTGGTCTAGGGTACGATTACTATGCTGTGGCTGTGAATTATGTCCACTCTGGAAGTTCGCACTCAAGATTTTGGTGCTGCTGGAAGGAAGCAAGGCTTCCAGAAGTCAGAATGACGGAATTGTACTGCGGCTCGAGACCAAATAGTGTAGAGTGAATGCAGGCCAGAGAGAGCGGATGGAGGGGGCCAATTCAACATGGGTTTGGACCCAGGGAGCCACACCAAGTGTGAAATCACTGTTATAGTCAAGAGTAAGACAAAATGGGTTTATGACATTTTGGCCCGGGAAGACCGATGGTTTATTAAATAAAAAGCATACTTTATTATTGAGTTAGGTGAACCCAGTTATACTAAAAGTTGTATTCGGGTACAGGCACCGTGAATGACTGGGTTCGTTGCCTGACTTTACCCAGCCCACAGCATCACACAGTACATCTCATATCATCTGGTTTAATGAAGGTTCACCTATAGGGAGAATTGCATACATTAGTAAAATTCGTTCTTCAGCACCACCTAGTGGAACAAGTTATAGTGACATTGTATTTATAAGTGATTATCATTGAAAAATAGCATCTCTGTATACACGGGCCTGAGAAGGAAAAGCCACTGAATGGGTATTATGACGTTTTTAAAATAGAAATCTATACTTTAATTAAGGAAGTCGGTCCATAGAGAGCACTGCACACGAACGACAGTCAGTGGAACCAGAAACTAGAACTGCGTACAGAATCCTGCAAAACAATAAACCAGCAAACCAAGCCCACATTCTACACATAAAGATCATCTGAGAACTTGTGAGTATTTAATGTTAAGGGACACTTCACAGGTCCAGAATTACCATTAAGTTAGACTGCTTCAAGCATTTAAACATTTGCAATTAAAATAAATTCCTTGTGCCTGGCATCCCACTCAGCACGTCACCTGCCTGGCCCCCTGTGCTTCCTGGGATTGGTTCCCGATCACTGTGACCTTGCACAGGATAAGAGGCTATGCTTGGATTTCCCTCTTGCCTGTGTCAGAATGGCTTGGAACAGTATGTCGTACAAATGCTGACATTTTTTTGGCTTGTAGTTCTGAGAGAACAGAATTTTACCATAACATAAGGCGGCGGACGATCAGAATGACTTCTGTTAAACTGATATTATTTATGTCAAACGTGATGTCTTTCATGCAGAGAATAGTTTATCTGATCAAGTGCAGTGGCCAGCTGAAATGCTTTGCCCAATGCAGTTAGGTCACACTGTTCAGCTGATCACTGAAGCCATTGTGTGCAGTTAGAGAGGAGGGAGCACCGGCTGGGAGACGGGAAAAGGGGGAGCTGGTGGGAGACAGAGGGACACAGTGGGGTAATTTGATATGCATGGGGAGCACACCGCCCCGGGCCACAGAGCCGGGTCACAAGCAGACGGTACACCCTCCACGTGGCTAACATGATTCACCGCAGTCTCGCACATGAGCAGTCGTATGACCACTCGGAGACTTTGTTTTTAAAGCAGGCACTGTACTTAACTGAGAGAGAAGTCAGAGCGAGTCTGAGAGGTCTGAAAAGAGCACAGCCGTGTGTAATGGGGCCGCTCTTTCATCCGGATTATTTTTTATTTGCTTTGTTTTTTTTGTTTTTTTTTTCTGCTGGATACGTGAGAATTTCCCTCTGAGATGAATAAAATATCTCTTATCTTATGGTGACAGGCCTCCTTGTCACAGCACAACATGTGTGGAGAAACAAACAAAAACCATTGGTTATTATTATCATTTAAAATGCTGCAAACGTTGTTTTCATTGATTGACTTCTTCATTTTGTGACTGAACTTACATGTGTACAATCCACAAAGTCCCTTCAAATATTCAGAAGGTTGAAATTATAACACCTTTAAAAATCCCACAGCACACCTTTACATACAGTACCCAAACTTTCTGAAGGTCTGAGCAAAGGTCCTCCATCTAAAGGGTTTCAGCAAACAAATGCTGGTTTAAAATTCTTGTATTCAGTTGTGCCTTGTGAAGGTTTTTTCATCGACTGACTAAACGGCCTCGTTGTCACCTCCGTGCGTAATCTCCTGAGATACCATGATGTCAGAGATCAAATGTTGCTAATTGAATTTAAACGTGGGTTTCAGTCGAACCAATCTGGAAACAGACTGCCGTAGCAAAAAGCCATATGCCTTTTATTTCTTGCTAGCCGTCCGTCATTTCTCTATTATGTGCATTTTGGAGGATATTAAACGATATTCTTTTTTGCTTCAGGACCACCCAAAATGCAGCCATTTTTTATGCTTTCTGACACAAACACAAAAACAGGAAATCCAAACAGATTCAGATGCACAGTTTTGGATCCACTCTGCAGCCAGCAGACGATGATGCCAAATGTCAGTGACATTGAAAGGTCATCTACACACAGTTCAGATGACTTCATGCCCCATTAACTTACAGAGAAGAAAGGCTTTGGGATGTGGAGGACTTTGTTTAAGGAACGTCAAGTTTGGAGCACTGTTTAGTGAAAAAAAATATAACATCAACATCTGTTAAAGAGGAATGTTTTATGATCGGAGATGCACCGAGACACTTTGAGGCCGATGACCTCATGGTCCAGCAGAGGCATGTCCTGAAACGATGGAGATCTCAGGATTGCTCACCCTTAGAGCAGATGTGCCGTTGACATGAACATTCCCTGGAGCTACAGGGCAGTAAAACGCACAACACGAATGCTCTACCTGCTGGTACTCGTGGGATAACGTCACTTCAAAAATGTCGACCCGTGGTCTGGCCACCTGATCCAGTTAATCAGTCCAAGGTGGAAATGACTGATACCGCCTTGGAGAAGTTTATACATGTGTTACCTCAAGTGAAGCACGTTGTCTCCAAACAAACAAGGACAGCAGGTGAGCTGCAAGACAAGTAGATTTACCATAAATAGCAACATCATTATGGTGAATCTAGTAGTTAGATAACTTCAAGTTATACTAATTATCTTCCATCTTACCCTGCGTAGGAGCACGGGGGGCCTGGAGCCTTTCCCAGGCAGCACAGGATAGAGGTACACGCTGGACAGGATGCCAGTCCATCACTGGGCAGGGGTACACGCTGGACAGGATGCCAGTCCATCACTGGGCAGGGGTACACGCTGGACAGGATGTCAGTCCATCACTGGGTAGGGGTACACGCTGGACAGGATGTCAGTCCATCACTGGGCAGGGGTACATGCTGGACAGGATGTCAGTCCATCACTGGGTAGGGGTACACGCTGGACAGAATGCCAGTCCATCACTGGGCAGGGGTACATGCTGGACAGAATGCCAGTCCATCACTGGGCAGGGGTACATGCTGGACAGGATGTCAGTCCATCACTGGGTAGGGGTACACGCTGGACAGGATGTCAGTCCATCACTGGGTAGGGGTACACGCTGAACAGAATGCCAGTCCATCACTGGGTGCAAACTTTACACACACCAAGCAGGAGTCGGTTTTGAACCCCCAGCTCCGGATGAGTAAGTGCTCTGTGGTACTTATGGGAAGCTCCAGATTACCAGAACCCAAGGAGATAAGCAGTTATTGAAAACAGATGGATAGATAATTAATGGTGTTAAAAAACTAATTTAATTTCTTCTGAGCTTCATACTGGAATTTTGCTCAATGTCATTACACTCAACAATCAAGTCAGCATGTGTTTGTTTGTATTTTTACGCTCAAGGTCTGGGTTCGAATCAGGCTATTTTGGCTGCCAGCTGCACAAGTGACCCCCCAAAAGCTTTCAAGGGATTGTGGGTTTATGGCTGCCCGCAGTGAGAAGACCTCTTCCAAAAATAAGTACTGTGTGGAAACCATGTGGTTAATATTGGAATGTAAGGCATCTTGCTGGTCATCATGTCGAGCAGAAAAAATCTGGAATCGAAAATATTGGGGGAACATTGGGTGAAAGGGTTCAAACTGAGCGGAATATGGACCTACTTCATAGGTATTTCTGAGCTGTGTGGAATGGTTCTGTGTTTCAAATACTGTATTACATACCGAAGAATATTTTATGGTCAAAATTACCACAGGATACCAGATTAACACTTAACATTCATTACAGAGGTAAAATTATCATACATTATAAATACATATGACAAACAGAAGCTTAAAGGAGCTGAGGGCCAAGGGTAATAACGTCAATGCTATAGCTCGTCACCGAGTACGAGGCAGGGGACGCCCTGTGCAGGAACACTGGCTGTGTGAACCCCGTGCAAAACTCTTGAGCCACCCCTCATTTCTTTATATTTTGTTAGGAAAATGGGACGATAGGTACGGTGATTTATTACAACATCATCTGATCATCTGTAATCATCTGCACCTGTTTCTTCACTGGTTCACGCCTTAAGTTAGATGGCTTTGTTAAGCTTGAATGATTCATACGTGGGTCGCTGTGTGGCTTAACAAACAAAAAACGTTCCTCTGAAACTGGTCAGGTACAGAGACTGGGCCGAAAATGAGACCCAGAAACTTTGAACGTCCTTCAGGAAGCCCGGAGAGCTATTCCTCAAGACTACATTAAAAAATACAAGTCTGGATCTTTGGAAGCAAAATATGGAGAAATGGGGGGGGGCACAAGACTTTTGCACAGTGCTGTATATCAAGATATAACACATCTAATAACACAACCTTTCCATTTATTATTCAAAAATATTTGTTTTTATTGCTTTGTTATATAAAAAAAGCACACAGGTGGTAACATCATTTCCAGGCATATATAATCATATCCTAACAAATAATATATCACTCAAAGGACAAACATGCCAAACCTATAAAGAAACTGCACACGACAAAATCGTGACAACTACACTAGAAAGCTTGACAAAAAATGAAGGGTGAATAATGATATGGACATGCTAAGAGAAAAAACCACATTTTTAAGAAAGATTTTTATCATATGTTTCAACAATGAACAAATATAAAAATATTTACAGTTAATGAAATCTTTATTTGCCATCTGTCATTTCACAGAGTACACAGGAATTTGTGTTTTTGCTTATCCCGTCTTGCTCTCCATGAGGACTCACACACGTGTACATGTGATCTTGGGGACGACGTACACTGCCAGCCATTTATCTGGTGGCCCTGTGACAGTTCTGGGGTTAAGGGCCTCTGTTCGAGGGCACACTCGAACGAACAAATTACAAATTACAAATTACACTAAATTTCACCATTGTATTCCTCTAGGTGTATGATTTTTAGTGTAACTCATCAGAATAAAGATGAAACATCTTTCATTCTTTCAACTGTATAGTATATGCACCCACATGGATGGATGGGTTAACAGTTAGCTGCTATATACCTCGTAACTGTTAGTTTAAAAAACAACTCACTGTTCCCACACACTTGACAGCATGGGTTCAGTTTAAGGGAGCAATTTAATTTACCACCTTGTGAAATAAAACCCTCAAGCCTGCAGGAGCTGCTTAAACACGCAAAACCCTCAAGCCTGCAGGAGCTGTTTGTATAAACAAAACCCTCAATCCCGCAGGAGCTGTTTGTATAAACAAAACCCTCAAGCCTGCAGGAGCTGTTTGAACAAACAAAACCCTCAAACCTGCAGGAGCTGTTTGTATAAACAAAACCCTCAAACCTGCAGGAGCTGTTTGTATAAACAAAACCCTCAAGCCTGCAGGAGCTGCTTAAACACGCGAAACCCTCAAGCCTGCAGGAGCTGTTTGAACAAACAAAACCCTCAAACCCGCAGGACTTGTTTGTATAAACAAAACCCTCAGTCCTGCAGGAGCTGTTTGTATAAACAAAACCCTCAGTCCCGCAGGAGCTGTTTGTATAAACAAAACCCTCAGTCCCGCAGGAGCTGTTTGTATAAACAAAACCCTCAGTCCCGCAGGAGCTGTTTGTATAAACAAAACCTTCAAGCCTGGAGAAAATCATCTCCTCTTCTGAGATCAATTGTGCAGCTAATTTAACCTTTTCCCCCAAGATGACTGCATCCATCCTCTTACGTTCTCAGTAAGATAAAGCATTTAAGTGCACGTTTCTTCCAGACTGCTTACAGCGACTCCTTCAGTGAACCCGTCGCCGATGACGCGTCACATGCCGCCACTCAAGTGGACGTGTACTTGTTGGTGAGGCGATAATTACTCTGGTCAGTGGCCTTCAGCTTCAGGCAGGATGGCTTCTCCTCCAGCCCCAGCATATCTGATGGGGTGCACCAGCAGCACAAGCACGACTGCGGGGGAAAGAGCACACATCGCTATCAGACATGGGCAACATGACCAACGGGCGATGCCAGAGAGCACGGAGAGAGAGATGGCGCTAACAAGGTCAGTCACAGAATAGCTCTCACCTTTCGGCTCATCATCCCCACACACCTTTCAGAACTGCGATTCTGAAGAACTTTCCAGTATTTCCCAAAGCTCTTTACACTCCAACTGCCCTCTCATCTACAGCACCACCTCAAAGATTCTAGTTAACGAAAGTGCACATATTTACCAGTAACGATTACAAGGGGAAGCTGACAGTGTACAGCAAGCAGGCTGAGATGATACGCATTATTATTGCTGGGGGGTAATAACACGTCAGCCAATGTCCCCCATTCCATTCATGAAGTTCATCTTGGTTTCCCCGAGTCTGAAAACTGATACTTCCGTCGGTAATTTGTTTACTGGCAAACAGAACGTCAACTACATTCAACAAGCATGGTTTCTAGATATATTTCGCTACAAAGCTGTAATACGCAGCTCCTTGGGTACACGAAAATTTCCAGTTATCCATCTGTATGCAGGAACAGCATGCCGTGAACAATGCTGATTAGGTAATGAGTGCTGCTGTGTTTCATAGCCTCAGGGAGCTGACGGGATTCTCCTCACTCAATAAAAGTGTCTCCCTAGGAGCACGGCGAGTCAGCGTGGATCGCCCTCGGGGCTGTCTCTTGCCTTTGATCAACACCGTGCGGCCCTCCTGTTCCCGTCACGCATTTTACAACCGTCTTTCAGCACAGCTCAGCTGACGCTTCTCACCGCGTCCCAGCCGACTCGCCGAAGCGAGTGGCGACCGCCCGCCCTTGTTTCTTCGTGGGCCTCCCTGAAATGTATCTCTTTAGCCGACAGCGACCGACGGTCGAGACAGCGGCCGACCGCTGTAGTGGACGTCAGGGTGGCCTTACCCTGAAACAATTTTTGAATCTTTTGCTGACCAGGTACAGGGCGATGGGGTTGATGCACGAGTTCACAGAAGCCATGTTGATGCCAATATAGTCCAGAACCAGGAAGAAACTGAGGAGATAAAACAAAAATCCATCATGTTAGCAGCAATAATTACTGGCAGGTCTAGCTTTGAGGTGCAGGCTTTTTCAACCAGCTCACCTCAGTAGTTCACATCTGTTTGGATCCTTCTCATCATAAATGGTTAATTTCAGGATTCGGCTGAGGTGTAGAGGTAGCCAGCAGAGGGCAAAAACGAACACCAAGCAGAAAACTGTCTTGGCTACTTCACGTCTCTGTGCGAGGAGAGAAAGGATGAAAGTCTCAAGATCGAACCTCCAAAGCCTTCGCACCGCATGTCCGTTAAAACGGAGGCACGAACGCATTAGCATTACCGTACCTGCTTGACGTGGTCGTTCAGGGCAAACCGTGTCTTGTTGTTCTTCAGCATCTTGCAGGTCATGAGCGTGTAGAAGAGGGCGGTGCAAGCCAGGGGCATGCAGAAGTAAAAGCTGAACAGCCACCAGTCCTTCGCCAATTTATAAAACTACCAGGAAGAGAGGGGAAGAGGAAGGAGATGTTCAGTCTTGTCACACTGACTGCGTCCTGAAGAAACAGCGCAAGCTGGTAATGACATTCACGATTCACGCGAAGAAGACACTTTCAGCTGTTAAGCTGCATCATGCTTCATAGAACACAACTGCAAGTGCAACATAATAGATGTGACTTCAAACTAGACAGACTGAATTTATGCCACTAAAAATGCATTTAAAATAACAGAAATTGTAAACTCCATAGACAAGACGCCTGAATTTAATTATCAATTGCATAACGATATGCTATCTTGAGCATATAAAGATCAACTGACAGAACTCACTTTAGGGCCCAATATGAACACAAAAGAAAACAGTACTAATGTTACTGCTGGTAAATATTAATCACTGTGCTGGTATTTCACCTGCATGAAATTGGTCTTCTGTATTGGGTGAAGCAGGCATATTCTCAGATTCTCCCCTTTGTAGTCCATCACTATCATGTCAAAGGAAACGGCTTCGGGCACAGCCAGAACGATGGATATCACCCATATCAAAGTAATTTCTATGGCCATCCATCTCGGAACACCAATGCCTTTGATGCGATTCCAGGATGCGACAGCTCGATACCTGCAACGTCAGTTTGCTGTGCTCAGTGGTGATGAAGATTCAGCTTTGTTTTTCCTCGGTCGAGAGCTACAGTAGTACGGCATACCTGTCAATGCTGAGTGCACATAAACTGAGCACTGTGATTCCAACAGATGCTTTCTGAAGGAAGGGCACGAGCTTACAGATTCCAACGCCAAATGGCCAGTCTTCTGCGAGTAGCTGAAATATGAAGAGGACATTGTGCTTTAACCACTGGCAGCTTATCCACATTGAACCCCGCCCTTGTTCCTTGTGCTGGATAGATGGATGGATGGATGGATGGATGGATGGATGGATGGATGGATGGATGGATGGATGGAATTTTGGATGGATGGATGGATGGATGCTTTAACCATCAAGGTAAAACAGGAAAAAGACAACCAGCAACAAGATTCAATCATCAGAACAATGATCATGTCTTCGGGAAGCCTGAAGACCCAGAACACTGAATGCTCTGCCATTAATACAGTAACCAAAGGTCGAGATCAACCAGACAGCACCGAATAATAATACATTGACTCCTTTAAATTCATATTCAGGAAAAGGCATATTTTCTGTACATTTACAGTATACCTATTTATAATCTATCCATTGGTTGCATTTGTCAAGGCTGTTGATTGTACTTTGTAAACTAAACTTTTGTTCAGTTTAAACTATGCTGCACATCTCAAAATGCTCTTCGCCACCTTTGACGCACATCTAGACTTTCGTCTGTATACAGTAGCTCCTTATTAACTGCTACGTAGATTTTTAGAATCCTTACCCTGATACAAAAATGCATTTAAATGGAGGTAAAAATTTCAGGGACTCCAATGAATATGCCATAATCCTATGACAACATTTTGATCAATGACAAAGATTGATGAGAAAACGCATTTTTTACCTAATAAACACACAAGTTTTTTCCCAACATACTGTTCTGCTTTGTCTTTCACACACATGTTTAATTGAAGGTTGTAATTTCATTTTGGCATTCTCATGATTCTGCTGAGACTCTGACAGTCAAGCCTGATATTTGATTAATGATGCGTGAAATATTTGGCCTTAAACCAGTCCTGTTTAGGCTACACTACATAACAAAACACAATATTTCTTTTGGTAACAAGGCCAAGAAGAACAGTTTGCAGCCCTGGGTCCTTCAGCTTGCCAGGAGCTTAATTGCTGGCATCAGTCCACATTGGCATGATGCTGGAAACGTGTGTTTGCGCTGGAACTCGCCAACCCACGTAGACGGAAACATGCAACTTTTGCAAGCATGAAAATACCAGGCATATTTCAGCCCAGATTATCACTAATGGATTAATTGCTCACTCACCTTGTATACATTGATGGGTATATCAATCACGATATGCACAAGGTCCCCCAGCGCAAGGCTGCCAATGAGAATATTAGGTCCGTTTCTCATGCATTTATTCTTATAGATGATTCTGAGCAACGTCGAGTTGCCGATGATTCCCACAACGAACACTAGGCAGGACACCACCGTGTTGACGTACTTGAAAGTGTCCCTGATCTCAGTCGGACCAGAACACATCGGAGGAAGAGGTCTGGGCCGAGCGGGACGCCAAGTCCCGTTGGGCGACACGTCCTCCGCGTGGCCCCCAGATGTTTCGGTGGATCCAGCTGTGGGTAATCCGTGTACGGGGCTGTCATCCCTGGTCTGGGCACACACCAAGCTAGGAGACTGAGTGACCACCAGAAGAACTATCACACACAGCATCACTGTTTTACTGGCCATGGTGCTCCTGGGATGTTCTCCTCTGCTGCCTGCAAAATTATATCAAGTATTATTAGATGACACATCTTCATAGGCAAGGCAAGTTTATTCATATGGTGAATTAATTATCATACACAGAGGTCATTCGGTGTGCTTTACAGAGATAAAAACACAAGCAACGAGGAATGAAACACAATTAAAACAATACATTTAAAATCGGATATACTAAATAAGATTAAAACACAGTTAAAACAGTAGATTTAAAAATAAGGACACTGGACATGATAGTAAAAAGTGAAGAAGACGACGAAGAAGAAGAAAACCGTAACGCCAAAAGCGATTAATGACCACAGAGTGGCAAATATGCTGTTAATATGCTGTTAATATGCTGTTTATATGCTGTTTATATCGTTTCAGTCTCCTTTAAGGTATCTAATTAACGGCCGGTGTGTCTTTTAACAATTACTTTATTAATTCCGCGTTTACTATTATAAACCATTTCCTAAATTGAGGAACTACGATGTGAATTGAT
This sequence comes from Gymnarchus niloticus, assembly GCA_009936485.2. Classification (NCBI taxonomy): domain Eukaryota; kingdom Metazoa; phylum Chordata; class Actinopteri; order Osteoglossiformes; family Gymnarchidae; genus Gymnarchus; species Gymnarchus niloticus. Next base: position 26,326,182 of record JAACJT020000001.1, on the reverse strand, counting down.
CAATTATGAATAATCTGGTTAATCATCTATTAGACAAGAGAAACGACGGCAGATAACCATCTAGGAATGAAAGAGTCACGTCAGTCAGACCTGCTGAAAAATGACAGCAAAACTCCCGGTTTCCGCCTTCTTGATTTATTATATCAGAAAATCCGCCTTCATCTCAGCTTGTCCTGTGGAAGATGCTCTTCATCTGGTGTCTGTATCGCTGCCCCTTTAAGGGGTGATGAGTTTCGAGTACCGACTACTCCGACTACTCCAGCGTCTGCCTCAGGATGACTTCGTGCTCATCAGTGGCTCTTGAAGCTTCCTCACAAACCCCCTCCTAGAAGGAGAACTTTGTCCTGCTGGGGGAATCTGCAATGAGAAAAGACACTGCCCTCACCAAACGGATATTACTGGGTTATCCATTCATTTGCATTAATATTTATGAGCTCCAATTTCATTTGCCACAAACCCATTGAATGCTTCCAAAATCGATTTTGAAATGGCCTGCTACAGACCTTCTTGGTTTGATTCCAGTTAAAACGTTTAAGCTACAACTGCAGTGCAAACTGGAACCCCGGCCGCTTTTTCATGATTGCTTCCCTGAAAAACTTTCTGAAAGATCCTGTAAGCCCACATAAAGAGGGAATAACAGATGAAGTCAACCTCTCAATACTGGAAAAATGAAATACTCTCCTGCTGTTCATTTCGTAGCTTTAAGGCAAATGAAATTTCACACAACCTCCAAAAACAATACAAATAAGCACAAGGACCACGTGTTTGCAGCTTGTGTCATGGCATCTTGGCTAAATTATAATGGTTTGAAAAGGGTAAAGCTGATCTGATGTTCTTCTCATCTGTACTATGCCTTCAGTATACTTTATACTTCATATTCCTATATCTTCATGAATGAATCTATCTAGTCACTTCCAGGCTCCTAGGTTTGCAAGCTAAACCCATAGTGCTGTCTTTCTATGCGGTCTCTGTGGCCAATTTAGACACGTTCATTCACCACATTGCATGTCTTTGAACTACGCAAGGTAACCCAAATGACACAGGGAGACTGTGCAAACTGCACAGCCGTAGCTGACCTGGACTTCAAGCCGCCAGCCCTGGATGTGCATGGCCATGAGGATAAAAAGATTTTTTATGGTAGACCATTAGCATATTTGCAAATAAGCTAAGCCATATTTACTAATGTAATAATACAAACCGCCCAGCAGCAGGCTGTGGAATTTAAGCCTTAAGGTCAAGCTTTTTTCAGCGCTCTGCCAGCTGGGAAAGTCGATGTGATTATGGTAATTTTTCGTTTAGTGAGCTATTTGACAAACAATCTCATAATGTTATGCAGCTTTGTTGCTACACAGAGCCACATTCTAATCCAGATATATATATTTTTTTTATTGTATTTTTCTAAAGTTTTGTATATTGTACCAGTAAAGTCTTTTTTTCTTTTTTTTACTCAATTTGAGTGTTTCAGGGTCCATGGGGTGGATAGTGTAGTGATCTTTCATAACTGTCAATCACCTCCTTTCCTGTCTAGCTGTTATTTCTCTTCAGCTAATTCTGTCCTATAATGTCAGTCTACTGTGGTAAGGGCTGTACTTTACCTTATTGTCCCCATGATCAATGCGTGGGCATCTGAAGGTGTTTGACCTTCTTTAAACTTAACATATAATTAAATGCAATTTCAATTTCATGCCTTACTGATAACAATGAGAGACTTTTCACGGCTACAGTTCAGTGGATTTCCAGCGCAGACTCCATATCGAATCAAAGGACAGTAGAGAACCTGGACCACGGAAATCATTACTAAAGATGGAGAACCCTTAAAGGATTCCACAGAAGATGAAATGGAGAACCCTTAAAGGATTCCACAGAACTTACTAGATGAGATGGAGAACCCCTGAAGGATTCCACAGAACTTACTAGAAGAGATGGAGAACCCTTACAGTGTCCTGAACTCAGAATAGAACACTTAAACATCACTTTCATTTGGTTCCTCTTATCATTGACAGGTTTGTACACGACCACTAACACAACATATAATGTGATGCAATTTACGAGTTCTCTGCATTTTCGTCTCTCAGCAGTGCTGCATGCTAATTCTCAAGTTAAGCAATTACAGCACTGAATAGGCATCCTCCAGGTTTTGTATTATTCGTAATTATCTATCCCTCCATCCTTCCATCCAGTCATCCTCTGTTCGAATACAGGATGGTGTGGATAATTTTATTGGTTCAATCTATCTGCAAGTCAACTAATCAACTGATGAAGGAATAAACTATTTTCTTTTGCCTCCATTTCAAGCCAAAATAAGGAGTAATGAAATCACAAATGATATTCAAGGGGTAAGTTCTGCATTCCTTTCCCAAAGACAATTCTTACATCTGTGTCACGGTAACCAGTCCCTGGCTCTACTAGCTGGACATGCTTTGTCTTGTCTTGTCTGTTTTTCATCCAACCATTTTATCAGTTTACAGCGATGCATCTGATCTTCCTCTTCAGGAACAAAACACACTTGTTCTGATGAGACGTGACTTTCAGGCAAATGAAGGGATAACTGTTCTTTTGTACTAGAAATGATGAAATGTGCTTGCCAGCAAGTCTGGTCACCTCCTGATGAAGGCCTATGACTGCTGTGTTAGTCAATTAGTAGACAGTTCAAGCTGTGACTGCAACAATACCCCTTCACACGGGCAGAAGAGAGCGGGGATTGTGTTAAAGGTTCATGTGCCTTAAACTTTATGCAGGTAACACTGACTCACTTGTTCTTAGGAAGAGTGAGACAAATTGCATGGTCCTTATTTGTCTGCACTCAGCTGAGATTTACCATGAAATTCTGAAGCTGCAAATGCCTGTGATGTTTTAAAGTCCCTGAGGCCTGAGAATGTAAGCAAATCTTTGGCAAACAAGCGCAGCGAGGCAACAGACTGCTAAACTAACCTTCAGAGTCCGTCGTCCGTAATCAGCGCCAAGCGGATAAAACGGTTCGTAATCTTACACTTGTCATCATTGCAAGATTTTATGAGAGAATTAGAAAACATTATCTTTTGAAAATAATGGAAAAGACATGAGAACAGCCCAAACAATATGGCATGGCTAAAATGAAGCATTTGCTTCACCCTGCTGGTTTGGTAATATACATATCACGCTCACATAACATTCACGTTATTTGCAACGAAAAACATCCTACTCAATTTTTCAAAAAGATTAATAAAATTTTTGCATAACATTCGACCCTGACAAGAATACAGACATTCTAAATCAGTTTTTAGCAAACTGAAAAGATTCCTGTTATTCCTCCACACAGATTGGTTTCCAGCACTTTCCTCCTTAGAATAGAATTGACATGCAAAGTCACATGCAATGCCTTGCAGGCCGACTCCCCGCTGTGCCATCTGCCTGGTGACCCCTTTGTAAATGACATGGTCTAGCTACTTATTAACTGCCAAGCGGTTATCGTTGGCAACTAATCATGCCTGAATGATCCCCTGTTAGCCTTTCAGGCCTCTGAAAGAGAGTCACTGTTTATGTCTGAAAAAGAGGCAGCTGAGAGATCGCTGCTCCAGCATCTAAAAGGAGCAACGGAGACTTTAGGAAGGACCGGCAATTCGCGAGTCAATGGGAGAAGCTCATTTTTAATAAGGATGAGTTGCACAGCCTCACAAGGTCTAAACTGCCCATAGTGTGTGGGTAGGTATGAGCCCTGTGATGGACTGGCATCCCATCCAGGGTGTAACCCAGCCTTGTGCCCTGTGATGGACTGGCATCCCATCCAGGGTGTACCCCAGCCTTGTGCCCTGTGATGGACTGGCA
>JAACJT020000001.1:26289020-26313676 GCA_009936485.2 Gymnarchus niloticus | reverse complement strand
TGGCATCCCATCCAGGGTGTACCCCAGCCTTGTACCCTGTGATGGACTGGCATCCCATCCAGGGTGTACCCCAGCCTCGTGCTGTTTCCTGGGATACGCTTCGTTGAGTGATGCAATTTCATTGCGATTGTGCACCTTGTGGAATTGCTGTCATCACTGCCCATGTTGTTAAATGTTCCTCCATAACACACTTACCAAATGCAGATACGTGTCTGACCAACATAAATAAAAGACACCATAAATGACTGACTTACTAAATAATCCACTGAAGAAGTAAAAGCACTTTTGTGCTACCTTGTCACTTTTCCCAGATCTACAAACAGGATAATAAATTCTCTAAGCAGGCAGCAGTTCCCCTGAACAATCATTCTTTTGATTATCCTTCTTAAAGACCGCAATCTCAGTCCAATAAAAGCTGAATATACCAACAGCCACAGTGGTTGTCATGAACACAATCTACCGCACCACTGCCTTTGGCTTCGTCTGGAAAGCGGGTCGGGTTTGCTGGATTTGGTTCACTCAGTTAGGCCAAAATGTCAAGTGACCCTAACGGAGGGAGCAAAGGCAGAGAGGACTGTGGGGAAAGGACGAGGCAGAATTGGCACCTGACAACTGGCGTTACAAAGAACTCTGGGTTCATTTCTCATTCCAGCCTTAAAGGACCCATCTTGTTTTTTCAGGTAACCATTCTATCATTTTGATCGGAAATAATTAACTTGTATAAAAAACTACATTAGGTTTCATTTACACAGTGAGCTGATACAGGATGATGATATCCAGTGACGGTGCTCTTAACCATCTGCTTTAACAGCAGATTAGGAATGGATTATGGACCTCCGTCTTCAGTTTAGCTGCTGTGACTGTACAATAAAACGTTAACATTTTAAGACAAGCTTTAGCAGCTCATGAGCATTTGAAGTGGGGGTAGGGGGCAGGACTTGCATTGCCACCATCAAACTACACATTCATAAAATGAATGTATCTAGTGGGTCAGTGAGGGGTTCAGGATTATTGCCACAGGGGCACTGACTCTGACTCCACCCCCCTGACCATCACCCTCGAACTGCCCCGGAGGGTGAAGGAATATTGTCCAAGGGAGAAACTGACTTCCCGACTTCCCACGCAGTCAGGTTTTGAAATATGTCATTCATGGGACGCCTTTCTGAAACCCCTGAGAACTGCCATTAATCGAATAACCTGACACAGCTAATATAGTTCATGCTCACAGGAACGACAGACACTCCCCAGGCAAAAAAAAGTCACACACTTCAGTCTTTAGTTTGACCATCGTTAGCTTTGATTCGTCGTGGCATCATTTGGATGAGCTTATGTAATGTCTCGACATTTTTTTCATCCTAGATTTGCATTAAATTTTCATGGAATCTCGTACTGACAACAGGAGAGTCAAGCCACTCCATTAAGTCTTCTCTACCTCATCCCAAAGACATTTAATGGTGTTAAATCCAGGACTCTGCGGTGGCCAGTTCATGTGTGAAAATGATTCTTCAGGCTCCCTGAACCAGTCTTTCACAGTTTGAGCCTGAAGAATCTTGGCATTTTTGTCCTGGCATACGCCCATTCTGTCATGGAAGAAAAAAATCCATTGATGGGATAACCTGGTCATTCAGTAGATTCAGGTACTCAGCCGATGTAATTTTATTGCTACATAACTTTGCTGAGCCAAAACCAGACCTTTGGCTCTTAAGTACTGGATTTGCCTATTTCAATTGAAACGGTGAAATTTTTTCTTCTTCTTCTTTTCCCAGACGGAATCGGCAATGTTGCACATTCTTTCCGGGACACTTACTTTAAAAAAAAAAAAAAAAAAGCGACACTCAAATGTGTTTTGAGATTTAATTCTAAGGTGGTGAACTATCTTACTGAAGTTTATTTCTAAATCAGAAACTGAGCATCACTCATTAAGAATTTGTCATCACAATCCAATCAATAGCCAAAGCCCATTTCACCTAAATTATCATGGAGGATGGACATACTGAGGCCAGGTTTAAGGCCATCTTCACCTCAGGGGGAAATCCACCTGATATCATCCAACCCGTTTTGTCTGGTCTGCACATAACAACAAGAACTAGAAAAATATGTGCAGGCGTGGGTCGTTATACTGGAACACAGTTCACTCTTTGGTTGACTGAGGTTCACCTGAATGTGGAACTTAGCAGATATGAGCCAAAGTTTTCTCCAGACCTGAGTACATCACATTAGGGTGAACTTGACCCAGGAGGGGGGCTCTAGCCTTCAAGAAAAACTAGAAGCGACCTAGAAGAGGAACTGAAGCAATGCTGGATTTGGCTGGACCTTGACCTTCACGTACGGTCAGCCTCAGCCCATCCATCTGCATTGGGGAACACATACAATCCCAAGAACACACCTAACTCAGCCTCACGTCCCCCAAGAGCATCAGACACTTCAATGTTGACGCTTCAATCAAAGTTGGTTCCTGGAAACCAAAATGTCATCTGAAGTTAGAGCCGGCAAAGGCATAAAGAAAACTGGTGGTGTTTTCCTCTGAATATCTGACATAAAGCAGAAATATTGAAACCGCAGTTAAAATCTCACTGGGACCATTCCAAGCTAAAGGCCTGGGTTGTATCCACAATTTTAAACACCAGCCAAAACACACTAGAAAAAAAATTACGTATTTTGGTTGTGATACTGCACCATGCCTATGGGTAGAGGGCCCATTAGATAAGACACCCTATGTTGTTCTCTTTACTAATTACTTGTTGGACTGTCATTCAGCTGGAACACCCAGAACATCTTGTACTGCGTGGACTGCATGTCTTGAAGAGCCACCTTCCCATCAAGAGACCTAAGGTTTATTCTGCGGGACGGGATCCGAAGCGTCATCACCTATCAGCACTCTAAACTGCCTGATGATCAAACTCCAATACAGCCTCACAGCTCAGATGAGAAACCGGAGAGACAACTTCAGAATTAGACACCTTCAGCAAAATCCTAAACCACTATGATCATTTTACACAGTTTGGCATTTTCCGGTGTATTTTTATTTTCTGCAAAACCCAAATGTTTACATTCGATCCATCTCAAATAACAAGATGAGTCAAAAAAATCTTGACCAGCATCATCAACTTGAAGAGCACAACCTAAAATATGCTCAGAAAATTGCTGATGAGAGAGAGAGAGAGAGAAGACAAAAAAAAAAAAAAACAACCGGTTTTCACTTGGAGATGATTTCACCAATTTCAATATTAGGGCCACCTTGGTCACATGCTGTTACATTTGAGCAGTTCTGAAGTGTCACTGATGGGAATTCCTCCATCACTGCAGTGCATTTTACTGCAACAAAACTCCTCCTCTGGGGGGCGCCACCAGTAAGTTTTTTTTTTTTTTTTTCCTCCTCCTACAACATAAAATTTGTTTGTAGAAAACTCAACTCCTTAATTAAAGCTGAGACAAAAAGGTAAGAATTTCAAGTGTTGAACTGATGTCCTGTGGATATTAAAAAGCTGATAAACAGTACAGGAATTAGGGCTGGAGCACAAACATTGAAGACGTTTTCATAAAAGACCATAAAATTATGTAGGGTGGTGAAGCTACATATCAGGGTTCAGGTTTTTATCCAGGACCATAAAATATGGGCGGACACTGGAGGGGATGAGCTTTGACACACCGACAGAGTGACAAATGCTTTCCGATCTTCGAGAGGAAATGTGTATGAAGCCACTCACCTGTGTTTCATTTCCTGCTCGCACGCCTGACTCTGCAGGTGTCGAGAGCTCACAGTAAACCCTAAGGTGAGGGAGGCCACACTGGTGGGTGTGTGTCCTACCAACACATCCCTCACACAAGTCACATCAACACTGAAGTGATGCTGAGCAATTCACATGAAAATCTCAGCCACTGGCCTCTAAGATACCACTTTAACCAGAGAGATTGGAGAAAACCAGGGCTTTATTAAATTGCCATCAATTTTCAGAGTTTACAGTTATATACACTGTCATATGTGAAATTTGTATATTTATATTGGTGATTCATCATACTTCAAGTCCCAGTTGATTATTAAACATCCTTGGGGCATCATAAAGCAGGTCAACCCACAGGTTCTTTAAGAGTGAAGGGCTGAGAAGTAATATTCCTCGAACTCCGTTAAGGAATCCTGTTTGTTAACATTATATGGGGACTGAGGTAACAGGGAAACAAAGCAGACAGGAAGGGGGCGGGGCTGTGGGGGTAAGTAGGAGTACACACACACACACACACACACACACACACACACACACACACACACCAGAAAGCCACACTATGCAGCCTGTCATGGCTGTGACTAAGTGCCTTGGGCTTCAGAATATATATGTCGTCATTGACACTGGCCCCCAGTTTTATGACACTTAACGTCAATGGGAGGGAGTGGGGTGGGGGGGGGGGGGGTTTACTTGCGTGAAATTTAGGCCGTATGTCATCACATCATCAGCTGGGACCAGAGAGATAAAACACCAGTGTGTCATTATTTAGTATTCATCAGTATCACACCATTACTCTCTGTGATTTGCATAGGTTTCACGGTATAAAAAGTCTCGACAGGTACGTTCACCTGTCCGCTGTACAATCACTTTAAAGAACAGACACTGACAGGGATATTCCATTGATCCGGATCACAGCTTAAATGAAAAACCAAGAATAACCATTTGAAAATAAAAACAAATGTCAATGTTGGACACCGCCCCAGCAAGCAGCTTCTGTTAGTGCTTGTCTGCATCACACAAGGCCTTCACTAAACGAGACTCTCATGTCACACACTGCTTGCCGTCCATGTCACAGCAAACGCTGCCACTGATACCAATCGGCACTGCTAGCATCTCGAATTTAATGCCAGAAGAACGGTCAACGTGCTACAGTGAGAAATAAACACATACAAAAGTCAAAGACAATCCATAAGGTTAAAGAAAGGAGCCAGTCTGAAAAGAAGGTTAGCAATTTCATTGCTGACTGCTTATTTTGAGAACGCAATTAAAAATACCATTATCATTTCTCCCCATTTTGGAATCATGACTGGTGGAAAACTCAGCTGAGGTCCCATATTACGGTAGCTTGCTGTTAAAATGTGTGGCCCCAAATCAAACATTTCCACCATGTTAAAAAAAAAAATAAAAATAAAAATAATAATAATAATAATAATAATAATAATAATATCCCCCCCTTTTTTCTGTTAGACTGTTTATGAGGTGAACGTACCCCAAACCACAAAGTTTGACTTGCAGCACTGCAACCCAAACCTCCATTTAGCAGTCCCTCTTTTCAGGGGACCCATCCAGGGGCCCCAGTGCATCACTGCCCCAGGGAAGTCCTGCTGTTCACACATGGAGGCCACCCTCATGTCAGCCCCATCCCTGTATTTGGAGGGGGGGGGGGGCAACAACACAGGGTGCTCATTTGTTTAGCGACAACAGTAGGTTCACCTGGAAGAGAAAAAAAAAAAAAAACACAACACAAGTTATTACCTACAAATTCATGTGTTAGTTACAGAACATTCCAACATTCAACAGACAGTCCATTTCCCAGAAAAACAGCGGTCAAAGATTGAGCGACTAAGCACATGAACAGCAGGCTTTCAGGGCAGAACAAGCAGGAGATGACCTGTTCCATGGAGGGGCACGCTATGATCTGGAGGTCCTCTCCGCTGTACTCTTCCTGGAGCAGGGCGTGGAGTCTTTGGAATGCCTGCTGGATATTATTCTGCAAAAGACGAGATTCCCTCAGAGGGAGGCTCTCTTGGAACCACTGCGGAGCTGTGAATCGCGAGTGCTCCCTAAACAGCCGGGAGCTAAACTCTAAGGCAGCCAAGTGGGAATCAACCTGATACTGTCAGCAAAAGCAGACGCGCGAGTTTCAGCCACCCCCATGGCATCAGTGAGCCGTCAGCTCGCGGAATGAAGGCTCCTGCACTCTGCGCAACATCAGACAAGCTGTCGACTGAAGATGCTCATATTATTTCTTAAAATGTTTAACTCTTACAGCTGCCATATTAATAACCACATGCCTCCAGATACCTTAGCGATTTAACAGCATTTTTGTTAAAGAAACGTGACTCCACATCTGAAAAATTACTGGTAAAACGCATGCATGAACTGTGCATTTTATTTTTTTTTTTGGTAAAAGTCGAGCGTGTTCCTAGAATGAAGCTTTCCAGGCGGATTTAAAGGCTGTCTTTTCCAGCTTCCGAAGCCCACGCTGCTCACGCTGCCCACTCACCCTGACGGGCTTGAAGAGGATGAACTCCGTGTCCTTGTTAGCCAGGTACAAGGTCATGCTCTGGAGCGTTGCTGGCACCTTAGTCTTCATCACCCGGTAGGTGGACATCACCACGTCATTGATCTTGGCTGTGGGGGTGTAAAGAGCCAGACGTTAACAAAAGCAGCACCTGCTTATCCGGCTCAAATGTCCAGAGAGATTTTGGCGGCCAGAGTGTTAATCACGGTTGTTTATTATCCTTTCGAAGGGAAAACTCCCACAGTGCAGAGGGGCCTGCCATGTGGCGAGGTCAGCCTCCGGCAGATGGGCTGCTCACCTGGGTGCGCCCATGGCTGCTGGGAAAGATTATATGTGGGCCCCCCCTGTATGGCCATTGTCTTCAGGGCAGAAACCTGGATCAGCACCGGTATGAGAGAGAGAAGATTCGGCATGAGCAGGGAAACATCTCAGTTTAGATATCCCCCAGTGACAAATGTCATATTACGCACAGCAAGAGAAATTCCACCTCACATCCTTTATTAAAGGATCACACCTAGGTAAACAAATTTGGCACTCTAAAGCAAGATCTTGACAATAAACGCTGCAGTTCCCCTGTGAGGACTACATTTGGGAATCAAACTTCATTTTTTAATACACAATTCGCAGACTAAAAGCAAACATGGAAAAGGGCATAATGTAAAGAAAAAAAGCCAGTGTTGCCATAAAGACGACGGGTCTTTCGGGGGGGGCATCCACCTTGGACAGGAAGTCCTCCAGGCCAGCCACAAACAGCTGTGTCTGGTGCTGGATGAACTTCTCACAGCTTCCTTTGAGGTGCCGGTCCACCTCCTTCTTAGAGTCGATGTAGTGCTCCTTGATCTCCGGGGTCCCCTGAGGCACAAACAAAAGGACGGGCTTATCACCTGCAGAGCCACCCGGGTGAAGGATTGCGAGCGGTACGAGGGCACTGAGACGTGCGGCCAAGCACCGCCCACAAGATGGAGGTATAACATATACATGACACAGGACCAATGAGAGCATATATACATAATTAAGGCTGATAAAGTACTGAATAATCATTGATTTAAATAAGAAAGTTAGTGCAAAACAGACTTATGACAGACACTTAAATTCACGATAGCTGGGCGATTTACCTCTAACAGGAACTCAAGGATGGCATTATGACTGTTAAGCCTGAAGAAACTGGGGACTTTCCTGGGATTAAGAATTTTGAACGCAGCATCTAAAAATTCAAGACAAGGCTTGTGATAAACTGCATTTTAATGGAGAGAGCGCCATCTGGTGTTCACTTAGACTTCAGCATGAGTAAGAAAATCCAGCGAGAACGCCAAGAAAGCAGTAGATAAACAGCAGCGGCAATTATCGTGGTAAAGTGTCAGTCAGCAACGGGAGCTTAAAGCTTCTCACCCCGGGTCTTCTTCAGGTCCAGGGAAATTTCCTTGATGGCAAAATCAGCATGGAAGGGGGCAATCTGCTCCCGCAGGATGAGCAGATGTTTGATGAGGAAGAGCTGCCCGTCAATCTGCGTCTGTGCCGGGGAACGGGAGGGGTGGTCACGACACATCCAGGGTACCGAGGCCTACGCCCCAGATTGGTCGACCTCAACTTCCTGCTCTTTACCGATTGTGTGTAGTTTATAGGGGATCCAAATGGCAAAACTGGACGTTCAAGGATGTTCTCTCAGGAACCTGCAGAGGTTCTGTGATGCTGCACAGCTCTCAAAGGGCTACCATACATCCACTGACACAGGTGGATTAAAACAGGCAGCAACTGACAGCACAAGATGATCCCATTTGCTGGGAAACCCGACGTCTCATGCCCCAAAGGGACGGGAAGACGGAGGATCACAGCTCACTCTGAGAAGCCGCCCCGTTGCCTTCCCGGGATCACCCCCAAGGCCCATTCCTCCCCGACAGGTGACACGAAGACGAACCAAATCCATTTCAGCGTCACTAGACACGCTAGGCCATTTGCTTCCATGAGGAACGAGCCCAACACTGGAATTCACATCAGGGTAATTCCTCAAAAACAAATGCAATCCACATCCTGGACATTTACTCAAGTCACGTCAGTGAGGTGGCGCCAGGCCCAAATGGCAAACAGCAAAGACCATGAGGCCATATTTAGATAAGATGACATTTCTCTTCAGACGTCCCAAGTACTTTCAGTATTTTAGTTTAGATTAGTAGTTTACCACCAAGGGCTGCACCAACCAAAAGCACTGAGGAGCCCATCACCAGCTGAGGTCTACAACAGCAGCCATGGCCTCGGGCTCACCTTGTTCTTCGTGATGATGTCAGAGGCCTTAAGTAAGGACTGTATGCAGGCCGACAGCGCCTCCTGTGATAAGCCTTGGAAGACTGCTCTCTGGAAAGACAGCACAAGCCAATCAAGAGGCTCGGGGAAGCAGAACCAGCGTTGTGTGCTACGCTGAAGGAAATGGCCCCTCCGTGACAACATATTTCAAATCATGCCCAAAATATTGCAAAAACAGTTCATTTCTGTGTAGGTATATCAAATTGTATGTATATTGTTTTACATTTTGGGCATGCTTCACGGTGACCTGCAGGTGGCGCTACTCACATCGATGCAGCGGTACAGCTTGGACAGACAGACCAGGGTGCGCCTGACTGTCGGGTACCACATGCCGTGCAGGTCAGCAGGTGAGACGGAGCCCTGTAGCCGTGATGCTCCCAAGTTCCCTGTGGGAGGCGCAGGCACATTACGAGGTAGCTTCAGCTTGGCCTACCCCCCCTCCCCCAGCTGTTTATGTGCATTCTCCATTCAGCCCCTCCACCCCACACATCCAGATACAAAGACGACTTAGGCACACTGCCATCTTTAAAGAGCGGGTGGTGGCCCAAATGGACCAGCAATCCCAGGAGACGGACAAACAGTGGCTGACCAACTTTTTCCGACATGCTCCTTTTACAGACAAGTGTGTGAGTGTGTGTGTGTCGACGGGGCTTTACCAAACGGTGACATCTCAAACATTCAGCAGCGAACGCCGAAAACTGAGTGGACGTCCGTGTCCAGACTAGGGTCACGTTGCACGTTCAGCCATCACGTCGTGACCCCCAGTTTGGGACCCTCCGCCATGCAGTGTCCCCTGTACTCCTGGGCCCAGACTGCAGGCTCACCAGGAAGGTGATACGGGCAGGGCCTGTACTGGACCCCGGATAGACTGGACTTCTTCAAGACCCTGAGTATTTCATCTCATCCTCTTCCTCAATCAGCCCACGTGACCCATGTGTGCATGTGGCAGGCTGGGGGTTTACCACGCACCGGAACCGGCCACCTTTCTGGCTTCTGGGTCTTCCAGATGCACGTCGGAAAAGGCCTGATCCTGGGCTGTCAGCTTCATCTGTTCCTCCTTCAGGCTCTGGGCGATTTTCTGCAAGAATCGAGAAGCCTCTGTCGGGAGCCGAGCAGGCGAACGGGTAGGGATGGGGGTGGGGATGTGGACGCACCTCCATCATCTCCAGCTTTTCGGGGTAGGCCAGGTCCCCCGGAGCAGGGTTGTAGCCTGTGATGTCCGTCTGGATGTAGATATGCGTCCTGTAGACCAGGCGTTCCTGCACGTCCTCAAGCATCTGCTTCACCACGGCCTCGAAAGCCCCCAGCTGCCGGGCTGCGGTCAGGAGGAAAGAGAGGGAAGCCACATGTGTCTTCTGTGGACACTAGTGCAAAGAACCAGGGCCTCCCTCACTTACACGCGTGCGGTGAAACATCACATGGTTAGAAAGCCGGATAAACGGCAGAATTACTAGTCCTATACGTCACCTGGAGATTTTAACCAGCTTTCTCCCTTGGGGAGAGAGAGTCCACTTCCGTCATGGTTCATCATAAAATTCACACATCATCAATAATCCATTAACACTTGGCGGGACATTTATAAAATATAAACCAGATCAACATTAAGCCACAAGCAGAAATACGGTAAGTGGCTTTCGGGCACTAATGTGGTGACCTGCTAATGCCCCCGTGGGGTAAGTAAACACCCTGGAGAGCATCTGCAAACATGGAGCGTTATGCATCAGTTAAAGGATAAACAGAGTAGCAGCAGGCCCGCTTTGGCTACACCCAGTAACATGATCACCGCATCAGCTTAAGCCCTCAAGTCTGTAGGTTTGGGATTCCAGAACGTTCTATTTGCCGGACCCATAAGCCAGACGACGGCCAGCACGTCGAGACTGATGACGGTACCATTATTGTGGACGTGATCTTCGAGCATCTCGTTCTTCAAAATCCCACAGAGCTCAGAGAGTGTCTCCAGATGGACGACATGGATGATGAGAGGCCGGAGGACGTCGTAGAGGGACAGGCAGAGCCTCTCCAGGAGCTCACTGCAGAGAGGGTCGGGGGGCAGCTCAGGAAGGGGTCACTTTAAGGATGGTCACATGCATTTTGGACACGCGCTCAAGGTGCGGTAAGATCGGCAGAGACGCTCACTCCAATTTGGCCGTGGGTTTGGAGAAGAACTCGTCATACAGCTGGTGCTCATCCTGGCACACATGAAGCATGAAGGCGCAGCCACTGCGGACCTGCAGCAAAACCAGAAGCATTTGTCCACGCGCTAAAGCTGCACTCGGCGTAAGGCTCTCTGGGTACCCAAACTGTCCGGTGCCTCATAAATACACCCTACCGCTCCTCAGGGAACGGATCGACCCACCCTGACTGCCCTCACCAGCGCACAGTGGTCCTTGTGGTTCTGCCCGGTGAGGTCCGTGATGGTGGCGTTGATGCTCGGCCCGAGGAGGAGCTGCCTCTGGTCCAGGAAGCACTGGTGAATCTCCCCAAGAAGCTGCTGGTACCTGTGGGATGGAGGGAGCTTAGCCAGGAGGCAGACACGCTGGATGGCAGTAGGCCACAAACAGAGGCTGTTGTAATACCATCCTGCACACCTTCAGGGATTATTCCATAAAAACACACTAGTATTTACCGAACACTGGGTTCCACCATTTAAAACTCCTGTACGCAATTCATGAAAAGTCCATCCCAGATTTGAGAGGAATGAGTGCGACGCCCGTACAGCAGCGTACAAGCAGAGCGACGGAAGCCGGGTCGTTAAACGTGCAGGTACTCACTCTGGGATCTTCTCTGATCTCTGTTCTATTTGCTCTATCAGGGTCTGTGGGAGGGAAAACAAAAAAACAAAAAAACTTCACGTTTTAAAAGGCTCTAAGTGTATTTATGAGGACAGCGTGTGTGACGGCGTGGAGACACCATCGCATTAAATCGCTCACATACTTTGACTTTGGGTGCAGCAGCTCTGAATCTGACGTAGTACAAAGTGAAGGCGTTGTCTGCACCGGCAGTACCCAGGGGGTCCTACGAGGAGAACAGAAATGGCACCATGGGGAAATGTGGGCACCGCTCTCTCTGGTACGAGTGCACGGAGCTGCGGGGGGAGGCCGCCGTACCCGTTTCATCAGCTGGCTGGTGAGACTCTGTAGTGTGTTCACACTGTGGGTCTTCATGAGGAACATCGCTTTGGAAAGACACTGTTTAAACTTGACCAGGTATGCTGGGTAGTCCTTGAAGCTTGGCTGAGTGAGGGGAGGAAAATAAATAAATAAATAAATAAATATTATAGAATTAAAAGGTAAAAGTATGAAATCTGGTAAAGCAAACAAATTTACTGAAATGGTACATCAGTTGCTTGACTATAAAATATCACAGCTTTGTTGAATCACGGCCTTAACTGCTATCATTATCATGGAAAACACAAACCATGTCTGTTTGTTAGCTCGGATCAAACGGAATGCTATATCTCGGTCTGCAATATACAAAGCTGAAAGAAGAGGATTTCTGTAAACTGGCACAGTGGCTTCATGTCTGTTTTCTTCCTCTTTTACTTGAATAACAGTAATCCGAGTGTTGCTACACAAAGACCTCTGTAAATGAGGACATGAACCCCCTTACGTGAGAGGAAACATATTCGATACAGTCATCAAGCTTGGACAGCAGGGGTATGAAACCCTCGCTGTTTACTGACAACGTGGATGAGTTCAGTCTCTGAAGGAAAAAGAAAAGAGTTATTTCAATATTATCGTCATTGACACGCAAGATAAGCGATTAGAACATGGATCATTACCGTTAAATCAATTACCGTATTAATATTCTCCAGCTCATTGAAGTACGACAGCTTCTGTTGAATACTCTCAGCCAAGTTCGCAAGCTCTGACTGTTGGAAAAAGACACCAGAGGAAATCAGCACTACAAGCACCGAAGATGACCAGCCCAACGTGTTCTTAACGATAAGGGGCTCCTCACACAGGTACCCCAAAGACGACCAGCCCAGCGTGTTCTTAACGATAAGGGGCTCCTCACACAGGTACCCCCATCTCCTGAACCCTGAAGCTGACTAACGTCGGACAGCCTGCTACTATACAACGACTCAGCCGAGTGTCCAGGACGCAGGCGTGACAGCGGCGGGTTGGTAGACACCTGCTCGGTCAGAAGCCGCTCACAGGCCTCGTGCAGAGCACCAGTCTTGGTGGAGACGAACAGATACTGCGTCTGCATGGCATCCAGGTGCTGCAGGGCGGCATCCACGTCTGCCAGAATGGCATCACACTGCTCCTGGTACCCACTCAAGTCATCCCTGGTTCTCCTGCCAGAGCGAGACAACAAAACATTTTTGCAATCAGGTGTGTGTGTGTGTGTGTGTGTGTGTGTGTGTGGTTGCCCTACAAAAACCATCAGATCTCACAACCATTTACATTTAGCGCCAGTGAGTTTTGCTAATGGCAAAAACCACGACACTTAACATGCATGCATAACATAGCTGTTCCTATTTTGTCGTCTCAGCAGCACGCTATTCGTCCGAGCACAGATTGTG
The DNA here is from genome assembly GCA_009936485.2 of Gymnarchus niloticus. Lineage (NCBI taxonomy): Eukaryota > Metazoa > Chordata > Actinopteri > Osteoglossiformes > Gymnarchidae > Gymnarchus > Gymnarchus niloticus. The sequence goes on along the minus strand of JAACJT020000001.1, from coordinate 26,300,604 downwards.
ATGGAACCAACCAGATGCTTCATGAACAGAGGCATTAAAGTCCAGGATGGGCCATTAGGCAGGACGGGGTATGAGAGGAAAAAAATGAGGCTTCTGTCCATACCTGTACCTTTCCCCTTCATCTCTATCCATCTGCGACTGCAACTTCGAAAACCAGGAGAAGAACTGCCAGGAAACAAGCAAAGGAGAGGGATCGGCCTTCGGTGGAACGCTCCGTCAGAGAGGACGACTCCCTGCATTGACAGTGTGGGGACTCAGACACGCACCTGCTGAGCGCTCTCTATCCTGTCGCTCTCCATGTGCAGCGAGCCAAAGCCCTTCAGGAGGATGTCCTCGGTGGAGGCCGGCACCGTGCTCGCGAAGGGGGACGTCAGGCTACACAAGTCCTCGATGGGCAGCTACGTGTGGCGACAGGCACAAGACGGCGGGGGTCAGCATCACATCCACAGGAGGCTGGCCATACAGCAGAGACTGCCTCGATTCTCGTTGTTTACAGTTGCCATGGTAACCAGGTCAGATGAGAAAAGCACAGGAACGACATGACAGCTCATGGGGGGGGGGAGACTTTAGGGTCACATCTGGATGAGGAGTAATTAGATTTAAGTTATTAACTCTACACAAAGCCAAACCTGAAAAAAACAGCTTCAACCTTAACTTAACGCACTGCTTCAGACGGGCCGACGGACTCCACGCTGCGTGTCTCTTTAAGAGAAAGCTGCTATGACGCCTTATAACCGGTTATGACGGCTACGCGGTATTCACCTCCGCAGGGATGGGCAGCGTCTCCGCGGCCGCGCCGATCTCCAGAATCGAGTCCGTCTGCCTCTGCGTCAAGGGAGCCATGGAATCCGTACGGCGGTCCCACAAAGACAGCCTCTCCCTGGCGTCTTTATCGCCCATATCGAAAGACGGCCGCCCCACCGCTGCCGCCATCTTTAATGTCAACACGGAGACGTCATCCCGGCCGAGCCAATCGGTGGGCATCAACGTTACTTCCGGTCAGGGTCAACGCTTAACGTCATCCCGGGCCAGCCAATCCGCGGGCAACAACGTCACTTCTGGTAAGGGAAGTTACGCCTGTTCTGCTCTCTTGTAGCCGGAAATTGCGTGGTCTTGAAGTTTACTTTGCTACATCGTAACTGGCTGTATTGTCATGCACGCATATATTTACGTGTGACACTGAGGCTTGCTTTTCACCGACACTTTGAAATTTTAAATTTGTTCGGGCTGTCGTTTTGTGGGCTTGTTTGGTCGTTTGTTTGGCTTTCGTCAGCTCTTGGTTACACACCCCACGGCTTCACCCTTGACTCCTCCCTGAAGACTCCGATTGGACAGCTCAGATCGGGGGGCGGGGACTCCCTCAAGATCCCTTTATTGAATGGTGTTAGTGAAGGGGATTATTAAAAGGGAGAGAAATTCCCAAACACGGCACAAAAATGCAATCGCCAGCTATAATCGAGGGAATTAGTTAAGGAACGAGGGCCGCAGTGTTTGTCGTAGTATGAAGTATATTTACCAATGCACGCAATTAGGCCACCAGGTCTGAATGCCATAAAAACCAATGTATCCAAGAATACTGTATTGTTATTGCAGTAAACTTCCTTTCCCATATCTAACTCCATGATTAATCCTTTGAATGACAACACATTAAGAAATCTGACTCTGCTGTCCACTGTACATAAATTCAAAACAAAGATATACGTACCCTAGTTAGACGTATACCTCCTGTAAACCCACCTATAGCAATGTCAGTCTCGGTCATGTGTTTGTCTGCTACCTCTTCCACTGAGTTCAGGAAAAGTGAAATAAAATAGACCGATATGACAAATGAAATCTAAAAATAACTGTAAACTCACCCCTTTTGCTACTAAATCATATGAATTGAGACCATTTGGCTTCAGAAATCATGGAAGAAGCCCAATAAAGTCCATCTTTCAGAAATGCCATTTCACATGATTTCAGATTAAATACATATGTCTGTCAGGTTCTCCCGTAGTTAGGTATTGGGGATTCAGAGCAAAAATACCGCCACAAAGACCACGGACCCTTCAAAGCACCTCAAAACAACTCCAGGACGAAGTCATGGGGGGCACAGAGCAGAAGCCATTTCAGAGGCTTTAAATATCTCTGGGAATACAGTTCATGCTGTGATTAAGAAGCATCTGGCTATTTAAGTCAGATTAAAGACTGAACACATTTCTGTAAAAGTAACAGGCAATTTTTAATGCCTGTCCAGTACATCTTGTAAATCAGGTATGAACTGCTGCTGTAAAGCATTGTTATGCTAGCATCCACATTGTGAAAGAGGTACTATATAGACCAGTACTGATCTAAAACACTAAATGACATAAAAAGGCTGAAAAACACAAGAACACAAACGGCCTTGACTGCCGACTGACATTCTCTGGCAAGGCCTTAAATTGCCATCCACCAATGATCCATGTTCTCAGAGAAAGGGGGCAAGGTTACGCACATGTGCAGATCGAGGAGAGACTTTTACTCTAGCAGAATTACAGAATCACCACTTCCAAGTGGTAATGGCAGGCTTTGACTTGAGGGTATGAACCAGACTGCATATCTAACCGTGAGATTTCATTTCTTAAAATTAAAGTCATCAACTGTTGTTTTAATAAAGCAAAATGTACTCAATGATTGAAGATACTGTAGGCATGTATACACGGTATTAATTTATTTTTAATGTAAGAAAAGCTTGAAAAATTACAATGGATGTTAATTGGCCATAAGGATAGTTTAGACGTCTGGGAATTTACCACGTTCTTAACATTCAACTTGCCAAATTCTCAGGGTAGGCATAATATTATAGACATATATGGACTTTTACTCAGGGTCACCATGCTGCAGATTACATTAAGTCAGAAATGCTTTAAAGAAACTTGAGCTTACTGTGTGTAAATGGCACATTCCTCAAAGTTTTGCCACAATGTACTTCTTGGTCACGATCCAGTTTTAGATGTTTTACTCGCCAAACCTTTATTAATTTAAACTTTATCTGACCCCACTACATTATAACCTTTCGTTAATAGTGCAGCGATTTCTGCACTATACTCAGATGGAAGCTGCAGTTTGATATGTAATTACGAGATTAATTTTAAACCAGCGTTAGTTCACACAAGGAGAAGGAACTGAGGTCGTCTTGGCAACGAGCGCAAGACTGAAAGAAGATACAAGGAAGCAACAATTGAGAAAAGGAGCTGGGGGCTGTCCACCTCCGGCCTAACAGACATAGTTAAGTCCCTCATTCAAGCACTCGGGAGCTGAATGAGGATTTGTGGAAGAAAAGTTTGCAGTTCTGTAGAACTACTTAAAAAGGACATTATTATTATTATTATTATTATTATTATTATTGTTGTTGTTAAACTTGTGCAGATGCTTCTGACGTCCCGTTGAGTGTCCCCTGCTTCTTGCCCTGTGCCTTCTCAGGCTCTCTATGACCCTGTTCTGGATAAGAGGTTGGAAGATAGATGGATTATACAGATGTACGGCTTGGGAATTAGTAAAAAAAAAAATTAAAAGCTAAACAAATGCTAAGTGATTACACCTGCATATGAAATCATCATAGAAGTAATGAAGTTACGTAGAAGTAACTTTCAGAATTAATTGAAGAAGGATTCAGTTTGCAGTGTAAACAGATCAATCACTCATATTCAACCTTTTTAAATAAGTTCATATAAATAAATTCGTATGTACACCTTTTTTAAATACGTTTGCGGAGAAAGACCCAAACTGAGGAAATCCTGAGAGGTGAGCAGCTGGATGTGGTCTTTAGACGTGATAAAGAACGCTCAGTTTGGTGGTCTTTAATAAATAGGTGTGCTTTTTCGATGCTGCTTATAGGAGAGATAAATTGTTATTGCGGAGAAATCAAACCTTAATTCTGGGTTGGTTGCTGGAACTGCACACTGTAATCTTTGGTTTTGCTCATTATCATTGGTTCAACATTTTTTTCAGTGTTCAACCCAGCCAATGTGTTCAAATATGAGGATTTTTTATTTATTTTTTTCACAAGAGGTTATTACAAAGTTGTGGGATTGCAATTGTAGTTGTCTACAGAACACGGCAATTTTGACAAGAGAAGCTGTGGAGAAGTCTATCTAAGCTTTTCCAGGTGCAGGGTTTTGATTCTCTTTGTACCCAAACGGGTAGATCTCACCTCTTGCCCTGCAGACCCGCAGTATTGCCGAGACATGAACTCCTGAGATATTCTGGTTTTCACCACTAGATGGCAGTCTTTGCGCGTGCCTGTTTGATCAAACGCGTCATTTTTAAGGAGTATTAAGCACGTCTGTGCGCTTGCTTATCCTTGATCTTTTCTGGTTTTCTCATCTGAGATCTCACGTTCGTGTTTTGTATTAGTAGCAAGTTAGTAATGACTTCAAAACGTCTACTGTGCTTCTGAGTTAAATTGGTAGGAATTGGAATAGCAATCAGATTTAAAATACCACAGTGCTGCATATTAAGGCATTGACTCAGTAGGGCGGTGACCCTTCGGCACCCGGCAAAATTTCTTTCACATTCGTTGCAAAATTGAAAACACGGCCATGCAAGGAGCACAAAAAGAAGTTTGTAGCTGCAGTAGGCTATAAGTATGAAGTTTCTGTTCTGTCCGTTTGAACACCCCATTGAGAATATGAATTGTGTTTGTTCTACAAAGCAGCAGAAGTCTCATTCAGCAGACAAAATGACATCTCCTCCTGGCTTTTTGAAATATGAGGAACGTAAGTAGAAGATAAAGAAATGACTCCTCACCTTTTGCTCACCAGAACCACCAAAAGAGTATAGATTGTGCCCCATGTCGGCACAGAACATCACGAGATATGCCAGCCAAGAGTTACGTTGAGGCCAAACAAAAGCAAGGGTTCTTAAGGACATGGATTCTGGGCAGTGGCCTGGTATAATAGTCACTCCAACCTTCTGATGCGGTCTTGTGTATTAATAATGAACAGTTTGTTTGGAATCTTGCATGGGATTTCTCAGGGCCAGGAGCGCCATGCTAAGGACAGAATGTTTTTATAAGCAATGAAGTGGAAGGCATTGGGGTTGGTTTGGTTTTCCTAACTGCTGGCCCACACTGACAATCGTTTCCATCTCTGTTCCAGTCAGTCACCTGGCAAAGGAGAAAGAATCCTTGGCTTCTTCTGGGTGTGAGCTGGCAGTGAAACAGTTGGCACGTGTTTCATCTACGCCAGGTCACGTTAGACCCCTTAACAAGTGGGTCAGTTAGGAACACAGTCTTTAACAGAAAAGAGTTTGTGCTCAGTTCAGTTATTTAAGCTTCTAATTCTTTTAACATCAACGATCGTGCGGCATCCAGTTGCATCAAAAATGTATATCGTTAAGTCTGAGGTTTTATGGTCTTCTCAAGACTGTGAGTAAGTCTTTTGTATCTGCATTCTTGCAGTGCACTTTGATGTTGTTTAGTAGAGACTAGACTTATTTTACCACAAAAAAACCTGAAAAACCCTCAAGATCCTTATTCCCTAAAATACTGCAATTATTTTCATCCCTGTTGGTTTCAATGCCCTTCCAAGCTATATTCACTTTGCTTGAAATATTTTGTCATGTCTGCTTTAAAATATCTGCTTTTTTCATTACCTGAGAATAACTTCTTTAGTTTAAGGCCTTTAATAAACTACTACATGTAGTTCATTTTTATCTGGCATAAAAGCCACTGCCAACGTAACAGACCTTAAAGATACTTGTATGTTTAGACACATTAACATGCTTGAAAACATTATTTTTAGGAATATCTAGCTTCTCTTGAGGCCACAGTCCTTCACAAACAGAGAGCCACAAACAACATTTGGAGAACGCTACAGAAGTACACTGAATTAGAAACCTTGTGGTGACTGGAGCTAAACGAAAACATCTCTTTCTATCGGCAGAGAACGGTCGCTGATGCTTTTTTATAGAAAATGTGGCTTCCGAAGAAATTTTGGACATAATGAATGTGAGGGGATTTCATACTGGATATTAAAATGTTCTAAACGTACTCCTACATAAACCGGCACATTTAAACCATTTTGCCTTTCATAAAGCTAATTTTGTTTTAGCTTTATCACAGAGTTAAAAATCTTTAGGCAGCTCCCTCTAAAAGAAACGTCTGCAGAGTATTCAGTGAGTTACCCACACATCCCAGCCTTGCCCCCACTTCACCGACCCCACGACCCAGCAGACCCTCGCCCCCTGCCACCGGCGGCCCTCGCTCTTTGACATGGTACATATGGGGGGCTCCCACGAAGGATACGACTCATCTACCCATCCTATGCCTTTGGTCCGACGAGCGTCCCAGCAAGGCATCCTTTTAATTTCCCATCAATCAGAGGCCCCGGAACGGCGTTTTGTCATTAATTAAGTAGCCCTTTTCTGTCCTGCCTTTGAAAGATAATCTCTTCTCTGCTGGGGTGCAGGCCCTTTTCACGCTGCATTTTTCAGCGTTTATCTCGCTGTTGCTCTTCCTCGCAGTGTGAGAATTGGGTTTCCATAGTACCCTCTTCCTGGACCATTTACCTCCTGTCTAGACTCTGAAATGCTTTTGAGAAGCCATTCAGCCCCCAAACTCCCCAACTAGCGCGTCTGTTCTGAGGTGAACGAGGTCTTAGAGCGGCTGGCGGCGTTATTTCATACTGCGACAGGTAAAATGAGTGATTTGTTTTCATGTGTGCGCTCAGCTTCACAGCCCCCCCCCCCAAAAAAAACTGAAGGCATTTACAGTATATAGCCAAAATCACTGATGCTAGAGAGACAGTCTTTTTCCAAAGCCCTCTACTTACATTCATTTCTGGCCTCAAGTGTCACAAGCTATTAAAATTATCATCTCAAATACCGTATAAAAGTGTGCAACATCTTCAAACCGGAATTGAAGCGCACGGCTTTACCAGGAGTCTTTGGCAGCCTGTGATAAAAATTCTGCAAAACACAACCTACTGTTCCTAGTGGTGATCGTCTAGGAAGGTCCCGGCCACTACATCCTCCAACTCCAGGCGAGAACAAGTTATTCTCCACCTTCAAAGTGTTTCCAGGCCGTAGGAGGCCAGCAGCGGGACCGTCCAAAAGGCATGGGGGTCTTCAGTGCATGGAGACTTGTCATTTTCTGGGGTGGGGGGGTGTGTGAGGTCACAGCAAGTTCATCGACACTGCACCTTCCATCTTTAATCCACTGGGAGACGAAGTGTCAGAAAGAATCACATCATTTTCAGAAGATTATTAATTAACATCGAGTGCTACACTTAAAATATACTTTAATGAATGTGATCTGCATCGAGTGTCATGCTCATTCAGTGTTACACAGACGAAAGAATCAACGTATATTCAAAATAATTTTTTAATGGAAAAACTCATCTCGTTCCATTCATACACACGCAGTCTAACTCCCCGCGTCCTAAACACACAAGCCGTGAACTCGGAACTTGATAATAACTTGCATGTAAACTAAACTAATGAAACTTTAAGGAAACTTTATTACTGAGATATGCATACTGTATGAATAAACAAAATTGTATGATGGTTTAATGTACAGGTAAAAGATTCACGTTCATACAACAATCAGTCTTCATTACTCTATAGTCATATAGTCATGGGCAAACTGAAAGTGACTCGGTAACAAGATAATTAAAAGCAAACCTTAGTAACACACACACACACACACAGACGCACAGACAGACACACAGACAGACACACACTGCTCAGGGACAGGACTAAAACTCTTAACCCGAGATGAATGATTGAACAGTACCACCCTATCCTGCTACTCTAAATGTAGCTAACTGTAATACATTTATTTCTGTCAGCTGTACTTAAACCATTTATTAATTCTTTTCTATATTGCTTATGCGACTCGTACAGTCATACAGAGGGGGTAAGGTTTAATTGGCCTAAAAATCTTCATACACAAATAGGCTACACGCTGCCTTTTTGTTAGTGAAGACAAAAACGCTGAGTAGCGTAACGTGTCGTTTTTATACTTCACAAAGAAAGAAATAAGAAATTGCACTGTAAGGCAGCCGTCGACCTATAGGATCACGACGAAGGTCTACCGCAGTGACGAGACACGGGACTGTGGGGCAGAATGACGGCGAGAGGGGTTTTGAAAAATGATCTGGAGCGCAAGTAAGTGTGTAAAATGAAAGAAAACACAACACAAAGTCGGTGCATTTCCACACTGCTGTCAAAGAATGTTTTGCCAAAAGGTCAGCATTTCCTTTCGTATAAAACGTGGCTACACCACGTGATTCAAAATACAGCCTTCGACAACGGCGTGCTGAAAGACGTGGCCGTCACGAGTTGTTTTTTTTTCTGTCCTCTGACGTGACCTCGTTAGTGTGCTTGAGCAGTTCACACCCAGGGGATTTAACAGATGCCGGGCCACGACCTTTCGAGACGGTGCCATGCCGTGGCAGGCGAAGGAAGTCGAGCTGAGTGCGGTGAGCAGCCCCGCAGGTGTGCGGTGGGACGGTGGGTCGCTGCTCCTCCGTGTGGATCTCATCCACTCATCCAGTCCAGTCTTGTAAACACTGCTGGTGTAAAACATGCACGTCGCAACTGAAGAAAACCCTGTTTATAGTGTACAAACTCCGTTTGTGAGAACGACAAGCGACCTTTAAAATCAAATTTAACTGCGTCACCCGTACTCTCGGAAACGGCTGGTCTTGGATGATTTAATATGAACTAGAAGAGAAGCAATAATGCTATGGTTATATTGAAATAAAAATTTGACAAAACGGCAGACAGAGCTGTGATATAAACGTGATCGAGAACGACTTAAAGAAAAACTACCAAGAATTCTGCTCTAGTTTTCCCTCTAACTATAATTATATAGTTTAACGTAGAGCGATGCAGCTTTTAGCCTACAAATGTTTCATTATTATACGGGTGACAACTGTTAGGTATTCAGAAATAAAGTAACACCTAAACAAATACAGCTTAATAGTTATTAAAACCCAACCAAAAGCAATTCAAATCTATACCACAATATGTCCGCAAGTTTCAAAAACACTCTAAACTATCTGGATTATGTCAAATCAGAAGGATAAAAGTAGCAGGAAATCGTGTGGGAAACACAAAGAAATGACTTTTTCAAATCCGAATTTATCCTTAAATAATTTATCGCTATTAATTTATTACTATAAGAGCATAAGTAAAAAATATGTTAGGCGGCAGTTTTTTTTTCCCTCGTACAGAGCAGTGATGAAGGTGAGCTTGGTCAGCTTGTCTTAAGATGCCGTTTCTTTGCTCGTCCTCTTGATTTTTCTTTTCATTCCTTCCCGTTCCCCCGACTCACCCACAGTCAGTCCTGGAGCTCAGCTCCCTCCAGGTGGTCTGGGATGGGCAGGCCGCTCAGCACAGTCAAGCACTTGTTCCACACGTTGAAGACGGGGCAGACGGGCTGGGCGAAGGCGATGTCAAAGGTGTGCAGGTGCTGCGAGCCCACGGCGTCGTAGAAGGCCAGCGAGCCGCCATCGTAATCCAGCAGCACGCCCAGACGCCGCAGGTGTGGGGACGGCTCCACTACCAGCTCCTTGCCGTTGTGCCGCGCCACCCAGGAGTTGTTGCAGCGGCACAGAACCCAGGAGGACGAGTTTTTTCCGACCCACTCGTGCTTTGGCGCGGACTTGTAGGCGATGCCCACGGCGTACCTTTTGAGAAGATGAAGGTGGAATGATTATGTAGGCAGAGAGAGAAGACGTAGATGTGTGTACTGGACACACGCGTACACACCGGAAATGGACAGCTGTGAACACTTCATAACACCTAGGGAATAAATGGGGGCCTCCTGAATGAGCCACGGTGGGAGACCTCATTCTTAGGGTGGTCTTTCAGGGAAGGGCTGGTGACACACATGAATGGGGCACCTACTGCCCTAGGGTGGCTGTTTCTCAGAAAAGATTCAACACTCTGGGCTCCAAACTGTTCAGGAAAAATATTAGTGGTGTTTAAACATTTAAAGTTTTGTATAAATCTCATATTTTTACTGTGGCTTATGAAGTTCTACATTACCATATATAGGGATTTTCTATATGCATTGACTTCTGGGAAAAATGTCTATTAAATGAATATAAAATGTAGAGAAAGAAACACTTCTTAGAATTCAAAAGACATAAAACAAGTTAAAAATGTAAATGCGGACGTGCAGACATAAGACCCTCCCATACCACTGGCTTCTTCCAATCAGAGCCTCCCAGTGGACATGCAGACACAAGACCCTCCCATACCACTGGCTTCCTCCAATCAGAGCCTCCCAGTGGACGTGCAGACACAAGACCCTCCCATACCACTGGCTTCCTCAAAACAGAGCCTCCCAGTGGATGTGCAGACACAAGACCCTCCCATACCACTGGCTTCCTCCAATCAGAGCCTCCCAGTGGACGTGCAGACACAAGACTCTCCCATACCACTGGCTTCCTCCAATCAGAGCCTCCCAGTGGACTTGTAGACATAAGACCCTCCCATACCACGTGCTTCCTCCAATCAGAGCCTCCCAGTAGTGGCGCCCACTGTCGATGTAGACGTTGCCGATGACGCCATAGCTGCTCTGGCCACCAAAGCGGTCCTGTGCGTGGGTCTTCTTGGACGATGTCTCATCACGCTCCAGGGTCAGGTTGTCATGGGAAATTTTCAGCTTCCGGTGGGCAGACTTGGGCTCCAGCTTGAAAGGCTGACCTTGAAATGAGTGAAGGGTTCTGGTCAGTTCTTTTGTTTATCTGCCTGCTTATGTGGCGTCTATGGAAGAAGATCAATTACACAAACATTGTGTGAAATATTAATGTTATCATTAATGCCAATCTCTATGTATCTGTCCATCTTCTCATCATTCATCCAGTACAGGGTCATGGGGTGACCTGGAGAAGCTTAGTGCACGAGGCAGGAGACACCCATCATCTCAGCACAAACACACACACAGACACAAACACACACACTTAACAAGCTATGGCTAATTTGCAGACAACGATTCACTTAACTGCACATCTTTAGACTGCAAGAGGAATGCTACACACACAGAGCGGGACTGGTATTTGAACCCCCATCAATGGAGATTCTAGGTTTTCTAAAAATATCTGACCAGGAATATGAATAAAGTAGAAGGTTAGGGTAAGACCCATACCACTGGTGCTGTATGTACTCTTGGGTCAGGGTTAGGGTGCTGTATGTAATGTTGGGTTAGGGTTAGAGTGCTGTACATACTGTTGGTTAGGGTGAGGGTTAGGGTGCTGTATGTAATATTGGGTCAGGGTTAGGGTGCTGTACATACTGTTGGTTAGGGTCAGGGTTAGGGTGCTGTATGTACTGTTGGGTCAGGGTTAGGGTGCTGTATGTAATATTGGGTCAGGGTTAGGGTGCTGTGCGTACTGTTGGGTCAGGGTTAGGGTGCTGTATGTAATGTTGGGTTAGGGTTAGGGTGCTGTGTGTACTGTTGGTTAGGGTCAGGGTTAGGGTGCTGTACGTACTGTTGGTTAGGGTCAGGGTTAGGGTGCTGTACGTACTGTTGGTTAGGGTCAGGGTTAGGGTGCTGTGCGTACTGTTGGGTCAGGGTTAGGGTGCTGTATGTAATGTTGGGTTAGGGTTAGGG
>JAACJT020000001.1:26256000-26287114 GCA_009936485.2 Gymnarchus niloticus | reverse complement strand
TGCCAGTCCATCACAGGGCACGAGGCTGGGGTACACCCTGGATGGGATGCCAGTCCATCACAGGGCACGAGGCTGGGATACACCCTGGACCTGATGCCAGTCCATCACAGGGCACGAGGCTGGGGTACACCCTGGATGGGATACCAGTCCATCACAGGGCACAGTCACACTATGGACAATTTAGCCACACCAATTAGCCTACAACACATGTCTTTGGGCAGCAGAAGGAAACCTGCAAAGTACACAAAGAGTCAGAAATGAGATTCAAACCTCCAACCCTGAAGGTGCAAGGCAACAACACTGAGCCACCACGCCAAATTCATGCTTCATTTGCACAAAAGACTAACGTTGGCTTGACTGAACTGTCTGAAGGACTGCTGGAGAATTTCAGTAGTGATGGCGTTTTCTAACAAGCAAAATGTTCAAATTCACAGCAACAAAAGACGTCTTTGTCCAACAGTTGTTTTTGATAGAGAGATGTCCGTGTTCACATCATATCTGTGTTATATTTAATCTGCAGGAGTGTTGGACGCTTAGCTAGTGCCCGGCTATCTGCGAAGCGGGGGATAGAAGCTTTGTCACTATCTGGGCGTGACGACACAAACACTGAACGTTTCAGAGAAGCACCTTTGTGTTTCCTAAAACCACAGGACATAAAAATGACATTGTGCACCGCTGACCTGCGTCTGTTTGAAGAGTGGACTTTGATAGTAAGACCCAGATTTCACGTTGAACAACAGTGCAAGCAGTTTTTATTCCTAGTTCATTACCTAAAGGGGGTCGTTACATTTTTTGTCTAACCTTTTCCCCGTAGTATTCATTCTCATGTCCCTGTGTGCAAGATGCTGTTTTTCAGTGAAAACCCTCAGTTAAACTTGCTATAATTAGGAGGGCTATTTTTCTATCGAGATTGCATGAAGCATAGTCATAATAACAACTCATTCACTGCTGTGGGGAAATTTGTAGTTTTCACATCTTGTTCTCCAAGTTGAGAGCCAAGGGTCAGTCAGTATCCAGCACCCCTAGAGCGATTCAGGTTAAGAGCCTTGCTCAAGGGCCCAACAAAGATATGAAAACTCACATTACATGTAGGACTTGAACCTGCAATCTTTCAGTCAGAGGCACAGATACCAAACCCAGAGAGCCACATTACCACCCTAGCACATCTTATAATGGCCAGTAAGACTAATGGCTGTAATCTCAGCTTCTCTCTGACTGCTTGGAACTTCCCACCAATAAGAACCTACGAAGGGTTTCTAAATCAACATCTACCGCAAGAATGTTAAGCTTACAAGCTTAAAACTGCCTTTTATATCTTGAGATGAGCAATGGGTCTTTTAGACTTTAAATGATCACTTTGAAACTAATAAAACACAGAAAGAGAAAAATAACTCCTAGACTCTGCTTAAAGAATTATTCTTACCTCAATGTGTAGTGTTGTCTTTGCTTTGTAGTTCTGACTGATGCAAAGCACCAAGTTCGATTTCCTAACCAAGTCGGAAAAACAGATCTTCCAACGAGAAGCTGTCATCTCTATTAGATTTTAACCTCAAATAAATTTTCAGTCAATTTCAGGAGAGACTTTCTCTTCCTTTGGAGAGATTAAGCCTGAGTGTTTGCCGGGCAGGGGATAAAGAGAAATAATGTCTCCCTCGGCACAACCCGCCAAACCAAGGCAAGCAAATTCAATTTCTTTCTGTTTGCAGATCATCGTCAATAAAAGGAGCAGGAAATGAAACTGGGCCAGCCTGAAGAAGGATCTTCATCATAAAGATGTATTCTGGAAAGGACTGAGGATCTGCTGGCTTGGTGTTTGCATGCTACAGCAACTCAATGAGCAGACAGCAGTACTGACTGAAGATACAGAGTTTAATTTGAAACTTCTAGTGTGTGGGATTAGCTTACCTGCCACCTTTAGCTCATATCCTGTCTCGTATGTTATTGCTGACTATTGGATTAAAAAATGGTAGTGATTGGCAGCATGCAGTAGCCCCACCACTCATGCATTTGAAGTTAACATCTCCCATTGCCATTTAGCAGTAGGTAACAGTTCTGAGAATGGGGGAAATGAGGCCATCAGCCATCTTGGAAAGCAGAGCCTGGTGCTCTGTTTAGCTTGCTCCCTCCAGCAACATGGAGGCCAGAGAACGTAGTTCCTAGGCTGAGGAAGCCGGAGCAGCAGTCTGTGTGTTTTTTGCACTAAGATAACCCTCTGCTCCACTACATACTGAATCGCCATATCATGTGATTCTGCTTGCCAAACTGCCAAGACACATAATCAGCTGCCACTATAATGATGAGAGACTAATAGCCCAGCAGTATGTCACGGTAAGACCTTTTTAAAATGTGGTACTCATTGTTGAAAAGGCCTCTGATTTGAGAAACTTTACTTCCTGCATTGTGAATGAGTATCCAGATGAAAACCTTTCACTTGATTTTACCTGCAGAATAAAAACTTGCCGTATCCTTGGTTGAACTATATTAATGCAGTATATCCTTCATTGAGTTAAACATGGTTGTTCTTAACTTAATTTTCGCAGCAGTTTTAAATTCAACACAGCAAGATTTGTGAAGCTTATTTTTAGTGGGGTTCCTTGGTAGTCCTGAACTTCAATGCCGTTGCTGGCCAACAGGACACAGAAAAAGCTTGGGCCAGGTAATCAGGTGGCGACCGTCTTCGTCAGCAGAATAGTTGACACCATCGAGGTCTCCTGGTACAACTCCCATAACCGCCACATCACCTGCTGCCCTGTGTAGGGTGATAGTCTCCTCCAGCCGATAATCAAGCACGTATTCTCAGGTAAAGAAATCTCTACCCTACAATAACAATATAAGCTGTAACAGGACCATGATGAAAGGAGAGCAGATTGCAGTGAACGATGAACTTCTGTAGGGTGGAGATCTGCTCAAAAATGCCAGGATGAAAGGGAGATTGAAGGCAAAGGGACCTGCACAACTCCGGCCAGGGTAGGGAGGGACCACTCTAGAAGAAATAGCCCCAATGCTACAGTGTACCTTGTCCAACTCACACAGTGAAAGGCTACATCTGCTTCAAGCCAGAGTTACTGAGGCACACATAAGGGGGGAAAACACTGGACCCATCTACTGAGAGTCAAGGGCCTTCAGGGCCTTCATAATCATCTGCAGTTTGCTGCACTGGTAGGCTGCCCAGAGTGCGCAATGAGTTAGGACCTCCTGACTGCAGCTCACAGCATTTAGCCAAGCTGTTTTTGAGCAACGGTTCGCTCTTTTTCCAGTCAATGTTCATGCAAGGACAGCACTTTTGATGGAATTCATCAGCTGATGCAAGACCAGACTACTGAACCAGAATGGCAGGATCATAAACACATGGAGAATATTCACTCCTAGACATTACCACAGGACAGAGCTGTCCGATTTAAGGGGCTAAAATTATTAGTCATCTTGTGATCTGAGACTTTCAGACACAAACTGGGTGGTAATCCCACACATCCTTAATCACCATCTAGTAAGGGAACCAATGAAGTCACCAATGATGTGTGTCAGACCATTTAGTACCAGAGTAAACAATTTGTCACCTGTTGAGAGTAATGATTTCCCACATCATCACCATGCATCTAATGATCACAGATCTGTAACACAAGTACTGTTACTTGTAGAAATAATCATAAGTATATGCTTGGCTAATCCAAAATAAAACGATTAAAACTAATTTTTAAATATAATGCAAAACGCTTAACTCCTTTGTTGCCAGGGTGACAGACTCAAAATCATTTAGGCTACAATCACTTAGTAGTTGTTTTAATTGTATATGCTTCCAACACAGTATTTTGCTTACTTCCAGAGGAACCATTATTTTGATTCTTTTTGTAGTGACAGTATTTGTTTGTTTGGTATTATCCAATTAAGTATGTGAGCTGTAAATTCTGACAGCTAGTATCCTACATATACTGCTTTGCCTAGAAGTGGAGACCATGACAGCTGAGACTCAAGGTTAAATTTCGCATTGCTTGATGATGCATTTAACAAGATTGAAGTATGCCTATGTTTGCCTGTCAAAAGAAATCTCGTGAGCGTCAGGAGGAATATCAAAAGCAAATATGTTAATGTAATTATTTACAACTCCATTAATTTGACAGCAATAGCCTTGTGTCCTGCGATGGGTTGGTACCCTGTCCAGGGTGCCCCCCACCATGTGCCCTGTGATGGACTGGCATCCCATCCATGGTGGACCCCAGCCTTGTGCCCTGTGATGGACTGGCATCCCATCCAGGGTGTACCCCAGCCTCGTGCCTCGTGATGGACTGGCATCCCATCCATGGTGGACCCCAGCCTTGTGCCCTGTGATGGACTGGCATCCCATCCAGGGTGTCCCCCACCTTGTGCCCTAGGCTGCATTTGAGAGGCTCCAGGTCCCCTCACGACCCTGAATAGGATTATGCGGTTTGGAAAATGGATGGATATTAAAATATAAATAAATTTCCTGAACCACTGATACAAATTCTAAGGATTACAAGTAACCGTGTCTCACCTACAAAGAGATGCCATGCCAGGTTCTGGGTAAAATGGTAGTTCTATGAGAACTTGGATACATTTTATTTTAAGTTGAAGCGAGTCAATCCCTATTTAAATGTTTTGAACGTGACTATCAATAACCTATTCTGACTTTGAAAGCATGATGATTGTAACGCTTGTGTGAAATACACTAAACACATACTGAACGTATCTGTCAGTAAAATCATTCCTTGTCCTATAGAAATTTGCTTTTACAGAGCAGTTCCAAAGCATTTCACTGCATCTATTCTAAAAGGGCATGAAAAACAGGTACAGATAGACCCACATACGAAATGACTTCGAGCCACAGAGTCCCATTGGAATATATCGTTTTTTTAACCGCAAATGAATAACTGTAACTACAGTGATAAGCACTCGGGTTTTAATTCACACAGCCTTGGAGTGAAGCGGCACGTTTTTTGATGTGTGGAAAAAGTTCATTAAACTGAACAAAAGATGTTTTGGATTTTGAATAAAATCAAATATAACTGTTTCTATCTTGTCCCACACACTGTTTGATTCTGTGAGCCAACAGATGGCATTGGACTTGCATTTAGCCAAGTGACGTTGTATGGAAAGATATGAAAATGCCTAAAGCAACTTCCTAAGGGCATATGCAAATTATAGATTTATGAATAATAGGAAAGCAAGCCCACCTAGGCTGCCTCATGATTCCAGTGCTTTTCCAGTATTCGATAACTGTTATTATGCTACCCCCCCCGCCAGCCACATCCAGAGCTCACGGCGAACAAAAGAAGGTACAGCGTATTGGTCATAATTCACACCCAGTTGCCATAACGATCTTAGGACGTACACTTTCACCAAGGATATGCAATTATTTTTTTCATATAGTGTAACAGACTTTTGCGTTTTTGGAAAACACGGGATATGTTGAGTCCCTGATGGGTTGCCGTCGGTTAGATATTAGCGTGGTGAACTAATAAAGAAGAGAATTTGTAATGGTTGGACCGGTCTGGGAGTCAAACGTGTTCCTTTCGTTCTTGACAATTAAGGTGGATGAACCTTCGCTCGGTCACAATAGTCTTTAACGTTTGTCTATCAACAAAACAATGACCTTACATTAATTGTCAACATTAATCTGGTTAAGGCCCTATTCATTTAGTCAGACGAAGGCACAACAGAGCCACCAATGTTTTACAGGGCATGCCAAATTAATGATAGGTAATGAGAGGGGGTCGTTTTTTATCCTATGAATCTCGTGTCCCAACACTTCAGTTAAAGGCTTGACTGTGTATGAGCTCCAAAGCAAAGGGAACTTGATCTCCGTCCGCTGTCTTCCAGTTTGAATGCGATGTCAGGACTATCAAACAAATACCCCTTGCTCCTAAAATACATTTAGATTCATATACAATACTTGATACAATCAGCGTTTTATTGGTAAGTAAATTACTGTAATACCTAATTAACCATCTGCAAAGTACTGCGACGCTGGGGAGATTTATAGGGAGGTTGATATCGTATATGGAGAATACAGAAAAAAGCCTCAGAAATGGAAACAGAAAAGAGATACAATGTAAGCTATGTGACACATAGGGACCATGGCTGTAAATGTCTACCTCCACCTTCGTACAGACTTATGTCATTTTACGGATAGAGTACTTGAAGGCAGTCTAGCAACTTGATACCCTTTGCAAGATGACGATTCATTTAGCGTCCATCACTAACGTAGACCTATACATGTTGGTGTAGTATAAAGGCAGAATAACCAGGAAAATACAGTGTCACTGTAATTAAAGTACAAGCAAATGAATTCAAGATTAGGCTACTTCTGTTGAGGTGGTGAAAAGGTCCGCCCAGAGTTTACTGAACAGCATCTTCTTGATGCCCTCTAAAGAAGTTGGACCCAAACGAGAAGCTTTGATACAGCAGCTAGTAGAAACAATGGAGACGCTTCAGAGTCTGAGAATCCGAGGTTACTTTGCTCAAAACATGGTGATTACCCGTCTTCCCAAACCCCCTTTGAATGCCTGACCGTCTCCAAGCTACAACTGAGTTTCAATGTCCAGGAGCTGAACTTGCCACTTTCGTCCTCGTCAAGTCCCTCGTCTCCAACAGGGAACTCTCCATCTTCCAACTTCGTTTGACTACGATGTGAAGGCAATCAAGGGAAATACAATGTGGGATATTTCATCTCCCGTTAAAAGCCCGACGCTCAGCTCTTTGGGAAGTGTAAAGCAGGTGTTTTTCACATAGGAAGTGGCTTGAAAAAAGTAAAATCAAAACACTTCCCACACATATCACATGGAAGTCGGAGGTAAGACGGGTTGACACATCCCCGAATACAAATCATATACAAATATATTGGTCGGTCGCCCGCCCCACAAATACTGTCCACTGTCACTTCCCATCTGAAGAGATCCTGGGGGCCACCCCCAGGGGTGCCAGCCAGGAAATTGTTGGGGGGGGCACTTCTTAATTGGGTTTGAGGGCATGACAGACGAACATACACATAGAAAGGTGGCAATAAGGTACGTAGACAGCTAGTTCATGCTAGTTCAGCCTATTAAAACCAGGACATACTAAGAAGAAGGACCTTGAAGGGAATAACCCTAAACATGCTCAGAATTTACTGGACATTGATTTGTTTCGTCCTAGTAGCGGGAGGATTAGTTTTCTATTAATAAATCTGCTCTGAGCTCGACTCCCATACAAGGAGAATTATTACATAAAGCCGCAGTGTGGCAGGCTGAAGCCCTTTGTGCCCCAGCCGGGGATCTGGGGCTCCTGGGTGGAACATACGAGAAGCGACCGTTACCATGTGAAGTGGCTCGAGACGCTGCGTGGAACATACGAGAAGCGACCGTTACCATGTGAAGTGGCTCGAGACGCTGCGTGGAACACACGAGAAGCGACCGTTACCATGTGAAGTGGCTCGAGACGCTGCGTGGAACATACGAGAAGCGACCGTTATCATGTGAAGTGGCTCGAGACGCCGTGGCTCGCATGTAAGTACGGACGGAGATCATGCGTACGTGATCGCGTCTGTGCCTATCGAATGACGGTGATCTGCGGCCAGCATCGTTAACGTGTGTGTCATCGTTAATACTGTATATGTGTTATTTGTCTGAAGACACACGGGCTGCATTAACCCCGCATTCTTGATGACGTACAGAATACTCGGTGATAGGCAGAATTCATGTGGAAATGCGCTTTACCTGATGTCACGACCGTTCGTCTCAGAAATCGCTTTCTTAATGCTGTCATTTTTCATAAACGTAGCCCAATACATGGAACCCTGTTTCGATGTGCCAGCTGTCGTAAAATAAGACATTTTGAACGCCTAAGGCCTGCTTATGGGGTTAATCCTAGGACCAGCCCCCTGGGAGAGAAATAAATCCATATTTATATATATAATCCATCATAGCGTCATGTCATACAATAAGCCCCCAGACTACAGTATCACAGAAAGATGTCTGATGGTCTTTTCACGAAAGGTGGCCGATCATCTCAGCCCGCATACACAAATGCGTGGTTTGTCACGCATCATGTCACGCATTTCGCCCTAAAAGAGCCTTCCTTCTGTCTCGAAAGCACACCGCTCCCTCATGAAAGGCCATATGGACCAGCAGTAGTGTCTGTTGTGAACTACACCCATAATGGTCTCCGCTGTCCCACACAGGAGGAGAAAGGGATGGAAGAAGCGACACTGTCGTCTGTCCAGTGTTGACCCCCTCTTGAAAAGCCCTCCTGAAGAGGACAAGAAGGACAGCAATGGTCCCCGTGAGTGTTTCTCACCGTACGACATGTGGGGTCCTGATGTAGCTGGTGTGCCGAGATCGGCAGGTTGACTTGTCCATTTATCGTTCACCTGATCTGTCAGTCTATAAAATATAAATTAATGACTGGTGACACACATTGTCTGGCGGCAACCACTTTCCCATCGTTCAGCCACTTTAAATTTCCTTCTTGTATCCATCCAGCCATACATCCATCCAATATAGTATATGATCAAGAGCTGAGATTGGTATTGGGTCAGGACAGGATTACTGGGGGCAAAGCAGGAACTGAACACGCCACTATGCCGCGTGGACAGCGAATCAGAATGAACTACCCAGGTCACATGACTGTCCCTCCTAATGTAGCCAGGAATCACCATAAGCACACTAAGTGGCCGGCGCCTTAGTGACCCCTTCACTACGTCTCTTTGTTTGAAGCATTATTTTCCCCTTTTTCATCTGTTTAGCTGTAATTTCGTCTTCTGAAGACAGTAACGCAGACGATTTCGAGGACGTGGAATTAAAGAGCGAAGACGACACATATGAGGGACTGGGTGAAATGGTGAAGAGTTCATTTTTTTTATGTGCCGTGAAATATACTTCAGTTATTTCCTTTTAATATGCCAGTCAAACACCAGTCTACAGTGTGTAATTTTCTTTTTTCTCCTCATTTGTCAAACTCAAGTTGCTTCACTTTTCCTGTGCAAGTCTGTTGCTAACTGAGTAACTCCTATTAGACATGAATGGGTAACTACTCTTCCATGGCTGGAGAATTGATCAGAACCATCGTTTATGTAAGATCGTTCTTTTTGAGTGAAAAGATACCCACCTTGTAGTCTCTTTCAGAAGTCAATTGATAGTTAATTGAAAGTCGATGTTAAAAGCCTTCAGCCTTTTATTGATAAGGAGATAGTTAAAGAGGTAGACAAAATATTCCTTCTTATAAAGAAAAACTTTACACAATATGGGTGATTTGTAGCCTTACTCTGTAGGATTTATAAGCTGTATTTTGAATTTGTTTTTTAATTAAATACAGATTGTCATGAACTAATAAGTACAAATGAACCTGCCATGTTCGTTCAGTAGATACATGATACTCTTCTGATGGGGGTCCGGGCCCAAGACAGAGCACATTGGTGTGACTGACAGGCATTTCTTCCAATCCAGAAAGAACAACAGGAGGGTAACCCCAAAAGAGAGAGTGAAGACCGGAGCATCAGCATCGAGATCCCTGAAGTGCTCAAGAAGAAGCTGGAGGATGACTGTTACTACATCAATAAACGGAAGAAGGTACCGGAAGGTGTCCATGCTCCTGAAAGGTGCTGTCAGATATTGTGCTTTTGAGGCAGCCTGAAAAAGGTCAGCATCGTTTCTTGCAGTTGGTGAGGATCCCCTGTCAGATGAACATCATTAACATCCTGGAGTCATACGTGAAACACTTTGCCATCAATGCCGCCTTTGCGGTCAACGAGAGATTCCGGCACCAGAGCAGCACTCAGCCTGGCCTCTGCTCTCACTATGTCCCCCCCGAAAAGAAGTAAGCTGCCCCCCACCCCGGGAGCACTATCGTCATCCCATTATTAGCAAACGGTCCATCTTCAGCCTTGACTCCACCCATGGGTGTCCATCTGTCTATCTTCTGACTGCTTTTTTTGGTCAACGTCAGCTTTAACGCTGTTTAATCTTCTGTCTCTCTCCATTGGCAGTGAAGAGCTCTGTAAAGAGATGGTGGACGGACTGCGGGTCACGTTTGACTTCACCCTTCCTGTAATCCTCCTGTATCCCTACGAGCACGCTCAGTTTAAGAAGGTCAGCTCATCAAGGTTCTTCTTGCCCAGTCGGGACGTTGCTACTGCAAGTCTGAGCAGGTCAGTGAAGCACCACATGAGACTGACCCTCCAAAGATGGAGGCAGAAATGTTCCATTTTGCGTTTTGGGGCAATGATTCCAATGTCCACAAAAATCCTAGTCTGGTTTATTTCCTCTTGATAAATTGGAGGCTTGAGTTTCGAGCATGGGGAAGAACCACCTCGGAGCTCGGGGTTCTCCCTCTGAGACATACTGGTCTTAATGAGGTCCTCGCATCTCGGGGTTCCAAGCAGTCGTGTTTCTCCCTCATTCTGGTTGGAATGAGGTTTGAGGGCATGTCTTCCAGGGAGAGAGGCACATGAACCAAGGTTCTTGAAGGAAACACCAGATATGAGTAGTGTTTAGAGTTCCAGTTGATAAAGTGCTGCTGGGGGTGGTCAGCTGAGGATGACTTGTTTACAGAAATGCTTTATGGGGTGATTTGCATTAATGTGTCTCTTTGTTCTAACTGTACTGTAGAATATGAATTAGCCTTAGAGCAAGTTTATGTGGAATTGATCTGCATGCCTTTGTTTAAACACTTAAAAATTTGAACATTTCCATTGACTGGCCATTTCAGAGGAAACAAGCTAACTAAACACTACAAAAGACTTGAATTTACACTCCATGTTTTGCCAGCAGAGCCTTTTAAAACATCATGGACGATTTCCTGCACAGCACCTTAGAAATCTGTGTTCCATTGAGAGAGGAACATGATCACAGTTTTGCTGCAATTTTCCTTTGGTAGTCCAGTGAATGTAAAATGCCTACTGTGAAAGCAGTCAATTTGAGAGTTCATTAAAGGCTGTCACTGTCTTTTTTTAAGGTCACTCTCCAGGCTCTACATTTAGATTATGAATGAATATGGAGAGTTTGGCTCCCCCTTCAGGTCATGCTGGTCACTCCTTTTTTTTTTAAGGTCCCTCCCCAGACGTCAGACCGCCTAAGGGGGTTATTTTAAAATAGGACGAATCGCCAGCGGTACTTCTCTAAGACAGCCCCCCCCCCCCATCTCTCACTCAACTTGTTCCAAAGGACGCTGCGTGATTGCTCTCCTGCCCCAACTGGTCTCCATCCATCCACCGAGAGTCGGCCCCCCCTTGGCCAGCCCCCGACAGCAAAGCGTCGCCGTGCAGACCCTGACGCCCTGCAGTCACCCCGGCGATCCGCACGCCACCACGCTCCAGGAGGGGACCGACCATCTGAGGGTGGGGCCTCACTTCAACCGAAGCCAAGGGCACTCCTCAGCCTGGACAGGAGTACGGACCCGTGTCCCTCCATCTACCCATTTATCTAGTAAAGGGTCAGGGTATACTCGTCTCCACCCACCCATTTGTCCAGTCACTTATCTAGTACAGGGTAAGGACATACCCATCTATTCATTCATTCATTCATTCATTCATTCATCCATCCATCCATCCACATATGTAGTACAGGGTCGGTGTTCTGGAGGTGCATTTGTCCACCATGTCTCTGTCATGTCATGTTCTCGTAGGAGCCCCTGCTCATAGCGGCTCCTCATCCCCTGTGACGGTGCCCCCTAGGAAAGATGGCAGCTGTGTGTTTGGCGGGCTGGAGGGACGAGGGAACAGTGGCCTTAACGAGGTGTGTGTCTGAACACTGCAAAGATGTAAGGCAGTGTCACACTTATTAGTTTTCCTTTCGTCATCACCATTTGTTCAGTATGGATGATGTTACCGTCCTGCAAGTTAATGTCCTCCTCATTCCTGCAGTTTGGTCATTTTCTGCAGTTGTAGTGACACCTCCTGTCCTGGGTGGTGCTGTTGAGCTGACACCACTGTGCGGTTGCCCATTTCTTAGCAATCACATGCTCTTTCGTATGTTACAGGAGCCAGGGAGCTGTATTTGAAACTTGAATTTATTTTGTGAGCTTTTGGTTTAACAGTATACTTAAAATTCCTTGATGTGGACGTGGCTGACCGCTTTTGTTTCACCACTCGCTGTCCCCAGGTCCTGAGCTGGCGGCTGACCCCGGATGACTACCCACAGAGGGACCGCCCCCCTCCACCATCCTGTATGTACGGCTCCCAACATCTGCTGCGCCTCTTTGGTGAGCTCCTCTCACTGGCTCCCGTTTCAGAAAGTGGGCGGGTTTATGTCCGCTTTCACAATCCTATCGGGATTTTGCATTCGATCACGTTAATGTTTATCTGATGATTGATGAGGTTGTGTTAAACATGCCAGCGATTATAAATATTATAAACTTGTTCTTAATGCTTCGGTTACATGCTGCAGTGAAGCTTCCAGAGGTCCTGGGCAAGATGCACATTCCTGACAAGAACTTGAGGGCCCTGGTCAAGCATCTAGAGCTTTTCCTCAGGTATTTTTCCATTCCTGCTTCACGCGGTGTTCATTTTACCCATCCCTCAGTTCTCGACATCACCCCCCCCCCCCAGTTGTCAAGGAGATGAGATGTTGCCAGCAGATAACTCGTTACTGATGAGTTTTAAGTGAGAAATTGCTGCTCAGATAATATCAACAGTATTGAGTTTAAGGGCCAAGATGTGCCGTTAAACAGGGAATTTTTTACATGTGATTATTTCCTGTATTTTTTTCCCCTTCTGCTTTTTCTCAGTGTATTATAAGGAAGGCTGGGGGTAGGGTTGTGTGAGCACTATTATAAAAATGAATCTTTAAATCTACTTAAGTGGTAAATAGTTGGCGTTGTACTGGGATTTTGTGGGGTTTTTTTTGTACAAATTGTACTTTACTTCCCCACCACTAGTGGGTGGTGAAGTGCTATGGCATTTTGATTCTGCTGCACGGTGCCTCAGTCCCACCCCCAACCTTCAGCGTATCCCAGCCAGGCATTCGCTTCCAGTGACGATTGCTGGGTGAAGTTGATTGGATGAGCACGTGGTGTTCTGCACACATCGTTATGTAGGGATGATTTATGTTAATCGCATCTGAGGTCTGCCTGCCTTTCCGTGTGTGTCTTCATACATGCATGATCTAGGAAGCTTCCCCCCACCTCACCATAACCCTGAATTAACAGGCAAGTTAGTTATCTGATAGGGGTCTACAGTGCCCTTTCTGGGTGGGATTCCATAGGCCTGAAACATTCCTAATCTTGCTCTGTCTTAAGTGTTCCTCCAGCGATCTGCTGAATCGAGTGGTACGAGAACAGATGAACGACCAGAGCGGTTTGACGATATGAAGAGATTTCGGGGTGTGGGTGTGGCCAAATGGCAGATACTAGAATGATGCTAGATTATCTTTGATTACGGAGGACATTGTTCACGCGAACTGGCTTGTCCAGATCTCGGACATGCTGGAATGCCCCTTCCCAGAGGTTTTAGAGTTCGCGTTAGAAACCTCATCTCTAGAGTGTAGCGACGAGGCTTCAGAATGCGGGGTGGGTGAGGATGCAGAGAGCCGTCCGTGGTGGTCTAAGGTATGCAGGACCAGACAAGGGGGTGACTGTGACCCCTACACCTAAAGGGATTTCTCCCCATCAGTCACAAACGCACTCAGCATGTAGAAGGAACGAGAACAGACCTTCTGGCTTGGGAATCCGTGTTTTTCAAATGCAAATATTTGATGATGTCTTCCCAGCTGAAAGCGGACCCCTCCCCCAGCACCCTGAAATAAATTCACTTAATTCTATTTCGTTTCCTTTCATTGTTTTTCCTGTCCCTCTGTTTTGTGGTTAATTTCACATTAAGCTCAGCCTTCTCAGAATTTACGGTAGACGCCTGAATGTATTTGCATCTTTAGGATTACCTATTTAGCCGTTACATGCTGCTATAGTATTTAGATTGAATGCAAACATTTACATGTGTAAAATCTATGGCAGTGCTGCCTTTTGCTTGGTTCTGCTTAGGGGGGGATTTTAAAATGTGCGTTGTCTTAGGATAATTACAGAGCAGGAAAAACAGCAGCCATCGGCTCCGCTGGTGACTCTATCGCTTGTCTTCCATGCCAGGTTCTTAGCCGAGTTCCACGAGGATTTCTTCCCCGAGTCTGCGTATGTGTCTGTCTCGGAAGCCCACTACAGCATGAAGCATCCCCGTACCTCATTCTAAAGCTCCTCTCCTGATGTCAGCCATCTTCCTAGCTGGAGTTTTGGTGGACTTTTAAAAAATCCTCCCCCCTAGTATTTTACCTCTCCATGTCCTGGGGCAAAGGCGACAGTGAGTGCTATGGTTAGGGACTTGTGTCCATTCTCCTGTTGCAGATGGGGGGGGGGGGGGGTTACTTAGAAGCTTCAGCTCATTTGAATGCATTCTTGCAGCTCTTCTGAATTCTGCTGTTTACAGTTTGTCTCGTAAAAGAATAAAGACAGCATTTCTGTGTACACTGTGTCCCTCTCGCTCAGAAGCTGTGAACCGTAGATTGGCTTCAGTTTTGGGCTTCAGATCAGCTGAGTCACATATGTCAGAATGACGTCATGTGCCTGTCCTGTTGTCTCCCGCTTCCCCTGTCTTGCATTTTGTTTTACCCACAATGCACTATTTTATCTCATGACATTTTAAGTTACACTAGGTATGCTGTTTGATATTGATGTCCCAGGTCTAACAGATCAGTTAAGTTCAATTCAATATTATTTAGAGCACCTGTAACAAGGAGCATTGTCACACAGCTCTTAAAGAAATATTACAATAAAATGGTTTCAATTTCAAGCTCAAAATTTAGTTATGGGTGCTGTTTAGTTTGAATTCCATAATGCATAAATGCTGTTTAGACTGGCATCCCATCCAGGCTGAACCCCAGCCTCGTGCCCTGTGATGGACTGGCATCCCATCCAGGCTGAACCCCAGCCTCGTGCCCTGTGATGGACTGGCATCCCATCCAGGGTGTTCCCCTGCCTTGTGCCCTGTGCAACCCGGGATGGGTTCTAGACCGCAACCACCAATCCGGACAAAGATGTAAGGTTATTTCATAGATTAATGTGTTTACCTTTTGATTTTGTTTACAGTTCTCATATTTGCTGGCAACATGTTTTAAGTTATTAAAAGTTCATGAAGTTCAAAAGCATGTTGTTTGTTATGTTGGATGTGCTGACAGACTGAAATAGTGCTAATCTCTAATTACATTATGACTTAGAGATAAATAGTTTAATTTTTAACACTAGATTTGTCTGGCGGACGTAATATTTCAACATTGATCTAAATAATTAGCTGCAAAACTCTAATTAGGGACAACTCAACGTCACAAATGTGATGAAAGCTGGCATTCAAGGAAGTCAGCACCGTAAAGACACCGTACATATTGTCCAATTAAAGGTGGTCTTAGGACCACGAGAAGCTTTTGACATGATGGATCTTCCATCTGGAAGTAACTTTCTGTAATTGCGTTTTCTTATAGTTCAGTTAAGTAAGGGCCCATTTCTGGGACATTGCATTTCCTTGTTCCTTAACCCCAAATTGCTACTTAATCTGTAAACATACTTAATTTCCTGAGTAACAATAGGTTTCAAGGACAGACTTCATGGAGTAATGATTTCGCTTTGATTGCATCACCCTTACTAATGATCCACGCAAAGAAAAGGTCATAGATGTAGAGTTGTCCTTATTGCTTACAACGAAGAGTTAATGCATGTAGATCTGGAGAATGAGCAGAGGATGCTTTTACCGTCTTTGCTGTGTGGAATTCATGGAAATTTATTTGAAGAAGGCCACGCCCTCAGGAATCACTCCAGCAAATGGAGTAACGGCTTTTTGATGTTGTCTTCAAGTCAAATCAAATGTGCTGACAGTGAAGCCCGGGTACATCATCGGGAGGACAGCTGCCATGCTATGGATTAGCTAAGCTGTTTCTGGAGCTCAATGTCCACATTGTTTTTGACCTTCACCGTATAAAAAACCTTCAGAAGTTGGACAAGGTCAGTAAATACGTGCAAGACCACAGATTTCTTCTTCGTGGGATGTTTTTTGTTGCCTCACAGAGTTTTTTTGTTGTACTACAGAGAGAAAAAGAAAAAAAATTGACATCTTACTGACTGAAGAAACACGCCAGGCGCTCAAGCTCCTTACCCAACAATGGAAGAAACGACTGGAGGAAAACAGACTCCACCTCGATCTCAAGGCAGTGAACGAATGGACTGCAGTATTCACGTCGACAGCCAAGAACTCCCCAAGACCACTTTGGATCGCTTGTCCACTCTGATGTCCACTCTGTCCCGATCCCTGATGCCTGAGCACAAGTAAACGCCACCCGGATGAAATTTCATCACACTACTAGAGTCTTGTGCAACCGCAAGGTGCCCACGTACTTAAAGGTAAAGAGCTGCAAGGCTGTGGTTCGCCCCGTCGCACTGTATGGAACGGAATGCTGGCTGGCAACGACCAACTATGAACAGGTGCTCCACATCCTGGAGATGATTATGCTCAGCCTAACCGTCTTCAACCACATGATGAACAACAATGTAAGCTCACGGGGGTGGCGGTAATCACCGAGAAGATGCGTGAGATACAGCTACGATGGTACGGCCACGTCATCGGCAGCGACGGCCAGACGGTGGCTAAGGTAGCCATGCGCCTCAGCCCAAAAAGCAAAAGGCCACGTGGGCGGCTGAAGAAACGTTGGCTCCACCGGACGAAGGACGATATGAAACATGTCGATGTCAGCTCAGAAGATGCCTGAGACAGGACAAGGTGGAGAAAGACGTGTCAAACAGCGGGCAGGAAGACGCTAAGACAGCCAGAAAGAAAAAATCTACGATCCAATGTCCTGTCCATGGTTAAAGCCAGGCTCGATAGTGTAGCAGGCTGTCATTTTCTGTTGGTGTAGTGTGGACCTCAGCCAGCAGGGAGAACGCTGACGATGCTTGCTGAAGCCACCATACATTGACCAGAGTCTGCAGTCATGAATCGATTGGCTTGGTTAATGTGACAAGACTTCTGTTTCACTCTGAGAAGCAGTTTCAGCTCCCAGCTCTCAAACTACTAATTAAAACTATACTAGCCAAGTGTAGGAAGAGATTTGCCTGTGGATTATTACTCTGAGAACAGCTCTGATTAGTCTTGTTTAAAAATAACTCAGTTTGCCATTTTTTGCTATTAGGTTGTTAATTACAAAGTGAATTCGTAAGAATGCTGGGAAAAATGGTTCCTTACACTCAGTATCGGCACAATAAACTTCACAGCTGTGAAGCAAGATGACACTTGCCATTTCAAAATGTTTTCCCAAAAAACACGATTTGTCCCAGAAATGCACCTCACCGTTTCTTGAGCGGTCCCACGGTTCGACACATTCAGACAGGATATCCTGTCTAGCGATGAAACTCCAGCAGAGACCAGCGCGAATGCAAGACAAATACAAATTTACTGAGTAAAAGAGAGTATGAGATAAAATAGTAATCTAAGGAAATGACTAAAGGAAGAACTGCAGAATGAAACAGGATATAAAAATCTATAGTCTAATCATATTTTGCCTGTAAAATAAGTTTTACAATATGTAATAATGAATTTGGGTAATAGAGCAATATAATTGATGTGATCACCGCTGGAAGGTCCCAGTGCAGGCCTGATTAACAGCACAAGTAAGGAAGGTCAGGAGTCTCCTCAGACTGAGACTTGGTCTTGATCCATTCACCCTCCTTTAACCCTTAGAGTAGCTGTGGCAGGGGCAGGCATTAATTAATTAATCCCTTCTTAATTGCAGCCCTTCTTTCAGGAAGTGATACGGATCGGCCGAATCAAGAAACCGTTCTTTGAAATGATAATGGAAAAGCGAGATGTACCCTATCTGCTTTGGCCTCTGAAGCAGCAAATCAGAATCCATTAGTATAGTGATGGTCATTTATGGCCTTTTGAGGGCACCCTTTCCTTGGTTGGAATTATGTGTAGGATTGAGACAGTAAAGCGAAAGGACGATGTGGTCCACATCAACCTGGTCAGGCATAACAAACACCTGCCTGTCACATGGTTACGAATCTCCGATTCAGGAAAATTATTACGTTAGTGCATCAAGGATTCAGTGAATCATGCAGCAAAGGGGAGGCTTTGCATACCCAAACTCAATTAGCTCTTTATGGATTCTATAATAGCTGTGTTACGTTAGAATTGTTATATTATTGATATTTTATATCAGAAAACTGGACACTTCTAAATGTAATGCCAAAGATGGTTGCCATCAACAATCAGCAGTAAACCGACAACCCAATATTTGCGTTCATAAGTACATTTTGGTGCAAATCTGTTATTTTGCATTTTAAAAAGGCAAAGCTGTACCACTGAGTAGTTTGTCATGTGCTCTGGCCAAAAACTGAGTCAATCATGGTCCAGTCTACCCTGCAGGATGTCACACATCACTCTAGCTGGGCGCGAATTCTCAGGTCTGACCAGAAGCAGTCATCTTGGCTGCTAAGTATCATTAACTAGCACAGCAGAAGGCCAGAAACTCTTGTTTGCGATTTTGAAGCTTCTCAAGTCCCTTGTTTTAAGTGACTGACTAAGTTGTGAGTTTGATTTGGATCCCGATACTACGACCTGCGTTCCTCCGTCTGCTTCGTCTGCCTCTAGAGCACGAGAATGGCTTCATATGGGGAAGTTTTAGTCCGCCACGCTAGCGACCGTGAGAAATGGTGGAGCTGGTGATGTTCTTCAATATCCCAGCCTTCCTGAGACAAAATTAATCGTAGTACTTTCACGATTACTGAATGTCATGGTACAAATAAAAGAACGGCAGTGATTTTCAGAAGCATCAGAATATTTAATATTCCATTTAGGTGTCAACTGATTCTTTTTTTTTTTTTGCTAAAAAGAACTTTTATACGAGTTATAACCGAAAATGTTACCATAAATTTTACAGCAACATTATGTCCTACAAAGCACACGGAAGCGGGCAGAAAGCCTTCACCGGGTACTCACAATCACACAGCAGGACATCTAAGCAGATATCTGTGGACTGTGGGAGGAGACTGGAGTACCTACGGGAATCTGATCCAAGTACGGGAGAAACAACTCCACACACAGCCAGGGGTGGAAATCGAACCCGTAACCCCGTCGGTGCGTAGCTACAGCATTACCGACCGAGCCTCTCTGCTGCATTAAATTACAATGGTTGCTAAAAACTCCTGTGATGGATTACATGCGGCAGATTCCTTATGCTGGCCAGGCCCCAACTGAGTGACAGCAGAAAATGCAGATCAGATAAAGAGAAACCAAAGGCACTGAAGCCACGGCAGTCGTGCTGCGTCTGGAACTTCTAGAACATTGAGCTCTTGCAGTCTCTTCCGGGAGAAATGCCATTCATCACGCAAGGACGTCACGGAAGTAACAGCATTGAATGAATGTAAACAATTCCTCGTTTTCCCCCAGCTTCTCCCTACCCACTGCACTTAAAACATGTATCAGAGTATGTAGATTTCAGGATAATGCTGATATGCATCTGCACATCTCCATGTGTGAGAGGCTGCTGGTGTATGTAGAGGAGAACATTCTATTTCACACAGCACTCCTTGATATTCATTCGTTTATCCGGACAGAAATATAACTTGTCATCCAGCTGTGCTGTATTTTAAAGAAATAAATCATTTTCCAGAGTTTCAGCAGCTATGTTTTAATCCATCTGTCTGAACGGCTGGCCGTTTGTACATGTATTACATTAAGGATGTTGAAGGACACGGTAGCTGTGGTCATGTGTGACTCACATCCAGAGGCGGCCAGAGGAGGACGGGCCTCCCCCTGGAGTCTGGTTCCTCCCCAGGTTTCTTCCTCCTGAGGGAGTTTTTCCTTACCACTGTCACCTCAGACTCACTATCTGGGGACATTGTTAGCGGGACTGTGTAAAGCACACTGTGACGATGCTCTTAATTAAGAGCTCTGTATAAATAAAACTGAATTAAATGCAGAGTGCCTCCCATCTGGACTCCAGTACAGGGAAGTGTTCCACTGCTGCTTCGCCATCCTTGGCTTGGTCTCGATTCTCACATTACAGCAGAAGTGTTTTCCTACATTCTGATTGGCTCATTGCCATGCTGTTTTTCAGGCAATCCAGTCAATCACTTTTTTTTTTTTTTTTTTCACACTATTGCCATCTGCTCTTAGTTCTTAGGCCATTTGTTGCTGTTTACTCTCTGCTTAGTTAAGTCAGCCTGATGATGGCCGTTTTTCAGAGGCATAGTCTTATGCTGCATTGTGTCTGTCCTTCCTGGGATGGACTCCAGGTTCACTGTGATGCTGTACTGAATCACTCATTGCATGTTGATGTGGGCCAGCCAGTGTTCAGGGCCACTGGCTACACCGTTCACATCTGCCTTTACCGAGATGAGGTATAGAAGGTCGATATCTGCATGGCTTTAGCAAGATAAGGCAGAAGCCTAGGTCAAGTCATAGTAATGCTGTTAAATGTATGACAGAAACAGAGGTCTGCTTCAGACATCTGGGGGCAATGATATTTTAAGACAATATTTACTGTATACACAGACTAACTGTATGGAGATGTCTAATTGAAAAACAGAACTGAAGATAAACCAGTGCGGTTGGTCCTCAGACTCACGAATAAGATCCAAGTCCAACTTTCATCGAAACCATTCGGGAACTCCTGTTTACACTCTGAATCCATGTTAGTACACAACGCACTGCGATCACACAAAGATGTCTGTCTGCCATTCATAACAGAAAGTACACACTATGAATAATGAAAGCTAACTTTAAGTAGAATGTTTCCGCTTCTTCTCCAATACCACCCACTCGTCTCCTATCTAGAAATGAAGCCCCTGGGAAGACACGGGTTCAGGGAAGGCCAGTTGCTGGTGGTTTGGGGTGATAGCATTTCCTCAAACACACCTGCGATTTGGAAACAAATTATGGCGAGACAATTTAAATCTCGGAGGAGGCTGTAATCGAGCTCTTACAAAAGCATCCCTCGTTTGGGACTGAAGCTTGCCGGTGTCAAATTGCTGGTGTAGTGAAGTCTGAAACATAACTGGCTAAAATATATCGATCGCCATCTCTACTTACAGCTAATTTCATCACTGAATCTTGTTGTTTCTCTAACACCCCCAGGCACCTGCTACAGCTACCAGGCTCGTGGAGAAAAGATGCATATTTTACACTTTCTTCAGGACAGAAATCAAATTGAAATCGGCCAGTTTGAAGGGACATGTAATGCTGGACTGTTGTTGAGAAGGTCACTGCAGGCATCTCCATGTTAACTGCTGAGGCTGAAAGTCGTCCTCTGGGAGACTGCAAAACACCGGGGGTCCTCTGTCACCTGCATTTAGCACCAAACTAATTAATATTAATTGAATATAATAGATGCTGTTATCACAACGAGGAACACAAGCGGCTTATGGTTAGGAGAAGGAGCTTGGATCGTGACCAGTCTCCATGTGAATGGTCCTCACTGCTTCTCGATGATCAGCACGTTCATGTCTTCAGACTGAAATACAGGGCAGTGTAGCACTACAAAAAGTGTTTCTAAAGAGAAAATTAGATGTTTTAACCCAAATTCTCTTTGGATCTTAAGATACTCACTAATTCTGATGCATGAAGTTGCCATTTTCGTAATGAACGGTATTATATAAAACTAGAGGGACATTTTGGATATGATTAACGGAGCTGGTTAACAGAAGGTGAAGGAAGCCTGCCATGCCTAACCCAGCACCTAAACATTTTTGTCTGCACTCAGCTAACCGCCTGCATGGCAGAGCTGAGACCTAACTCGGGCTAAGCCCCGATTTAAACCGCAGCCCCTACACTGTGACCTTTGCTGCTTTCCATGAGAATATTGATTTTCTTTCCTCCTGCATTATGGGTAAATTGCTCATTACCTTCAACACAAGCCTCCCAGTGCGGATGAGAGATGGTCTCGTGACACGAGAGCTGCTATCAGGTATCTGAAACGTGACACCCAGAAATGGTACCGTCTGTGAGTTACTGCTTTTCTGGACTTAAGAGGCCGTTTCTCTTTAGATAATAACCATCCAGAAGGATGGAGATTGGCAGATCGCTGTCTTTGGAGACTAAGTGGCTGTGGTCTGTGCGATTTTACTGGTCGCAGCTGTTTGATAAGTAGAAGTTCATTTCGTGGTTTGTTATAAACGAGTCTTTTTCCTACCACACATAGGCTTGCTGGTAAATGTCTATGGAGTCTAAGCAATTTATGATTTTTAATTACTTGCATGGTAAATTTTGCAGGTGTGTGCGTCTTTGACGCCACACTGTGTCCAAATAAATCACTACACTATTTGGCTAATCCATCGTATTTCAATAAAGCTTTTCTTGGATTTTGTTCAGTGGTGACTATGGAAACTCATTATAATGCCTTAGAGGTTCTAATCTGGTTTCCGAGTTAGCTTTTCTTGCTTCATATTTCTATAATATTTATAAATATAAGTTTACCTGTCGTTCAGTGGTCACCTCTGCCTAACACACATACATGACTGATCATCTCAGCAGGTGTTGAAAATCTAGTTAAGACTACATGCTTATTTCCTGAGGCTGCTTAATTTTCAAGTACATATTTTCTCACCTGATTGTTTAGCTGTAAATCTCATAAAAACGAGCAATGGCTTTCTATGATTTGTGCATGCTGCCCTCTGGTTCCTAAGCTCTAAACCTCCCCTGACCCTGCACTCGACAAGCGCAGGCAAAATGGATGCTGGGATGAGAAAATGATGATCCAATTAAACCAAACTGAACATATGCACATAATAATCCTAGTCTGACTAAATGGAACGTCTGTTTGAGCACTTCTATGTCTCAGCTTGTTTTCAAGTAGTGCTCTGTAATTTTTGAGCTGCACTTTAAATTTTTTTAGCTAAGCCCCCATAGGACCAGCGACTGGGTTGCGTCCCTTTTAATGGATTTTAAGCCTGCGTAGAGTTTTACGGGTTTTATTAGAAAACACAGATTTTTATTTTCTGAATATTTACTTCATTTAACTATAAATCGCCCGAGACACTAGTTTTAATTGTTATTATTAACTATTGTGTTGTTTTAAGCACGGTGGTATTTTAAACTGAAAGTTATTATATTTTTGCTTGATCATATTTGTTGCTGTGTTGGAGGTGTCTCGGTTTTATTGAAAGTTTTGGATTTGCATGTGAAGCCTGTTTGACATGATGTAGTTTGGATCTTAATGGATATGTTTTATGAGAATGATTTTAATTGTGCATCAGTTTAACTGCTGGGGTGATGTAATTGCAATATGGATCGCTTTGATTATGTTTGAGTATGAAATTTCTTTTGTTTGATTCCAATTTTTTTTATTGCATGTGTTTTGACTGATGTATAATACAGATTTTAAAAAATGAAACGTATGAATGAAGCCGAGTGTTCTTGATCAAAATGAGAAATTTATAACAAATTCGATAGGGTAATTATAGGGCGGAAGAGTGAAAATAACAGAACTGCAGTCAGGCACCTAGGATTTCAAACTCTAGGATTCCAGTGGTCAGGAGAATTTCAATCAGGTGGTGTCATTTGGAAATAGCTTCCATGGAGTATTACAGGTGAGCAAGATACAGCTGTCTGAGATGCTCACACCTCTCAAATCTCCGATTCAGTTCCATTCTTGCTTCATACATTGCTAATAAAATCTAGAACTATACCTCTGAATGCTGCGTTTATTAGCCGTTTATCACTTTCATTTCACTGCCTTCAGCTGCTTCTTTTTAAGACCACTAGCAGAATGATATTCTCCTTGTGCGTTTGCTGACAGCTGTGCTCGAACAACGTGGCAGGAGGAGGAATTACGAGGCAGCTCGTTGAGCTATGAGCCAATGCCTCATTTTTAGCTGTCTTTTGCCGTGGATTTTTCTCGTCATTTCTCAAGGTAGGCCTACGGCGCCGCGAGATTCTTCCCAGCCGTTCCAGAACGAACGATAACCTCCGGCGTAAAATTGCCTTCATAAACTTAAATGGCATCATATCCCCGATATGCTTTGAATAAACATGCTCATTTAAGTCCTGTCACTGACTGTGACATTCAGATCTCCCAAGGTTATTAGCTGGATCTTTCAAACGCCACGGCTGTGACTGTCAACTGATCCTTACATTCAGGGTTCAGTATGACTGGTTTCAGGTAATAATGAATCATGGTAAGAGCTATTCAATGATGATAAATAAATACAGCTAAATCACAGGCTGAACTGATTTACAATAACCTTTTCATTTTAATATGGTAGTCAGCACAATGGTATTTTGTGCATTTTAGTGACTGAGATGGTAACATTAATAAGACAGTTAGTATGCAAATTTTTAAGTAAATGCTTAGTATTTTTAGCTTTCTGAAGGGTAGATTGGCACATTTGACACTGATGTGGTTGCCAATGATTTCTTGTAGCTGCATCAACAGTAGATAAAGCATAGTGACTCTTAAGAGATGTGGAAAATGGAAGCTAATTCAGGCTAAAAGTGCTAACAGAAGCTGTGAACATGACTTTGTCACAGAATGGCAATGGAGAGCAGAGAATCAAACTGTCGTCCATCACTGTATCGGAACTGCATGCCGAGCAGCTCCTAGTAATTACAGCAAGTGAATAAACGGCTTTTCTGTGATTGACTTAACTGAAGCGCCGGAAATCTTCACGTGTCAGGTAACTCACACAATAGCTACTGTGGGAGAAGTCAACAAGGTTAGCCAAACTGCCGTGGAAAATGAACCAATTCTCAAGCGGTCAAGCAACATGAAAGCAAACATTTATTAGTCCAGCAATATGGCAAGTTAATGTGCATTGGTGAGTGACATGAGTCCTGCTCAGTCTGCCTTAGTCGATCGTCCTTTATAGGGAACCAGCATGCAAGTCGACACAACAGCGGGAAAGGATAGATGCCTGTGAGGATAGGATCTCCGCTGGGACAGAAAAAGCAAGGGACAAGAATAGTCCATCACATGCGCATTTCCTTTAAAGAGCTAAAGAGTGCGTCGTGTGGGAGGTCCCCCACCAGGACACATCTTCTAAGTCAGCATGGGGGTGAACCCAGATGAGCCCAGGTGGTTTTCCATGGGACAGTACCACTATCCATATGTTGTTGCTAAAATATGTGAAAAACCTAACTGCAAATAAGCAAGATAATTGACCATAAAGATGACATATAATTTTTCTTCATTTTAACCACTTATCCAGTAGGAGGTCATGAGCAAGCCTGGGGCCTATCCCAGGCAGCACATGGTCTGAGCTACATCCCTGGGCACGATTCTCAGGGAATATCAGGGAACCCGGTCACAGTGGACAGCTGTGGGACACCAGTTTGCCAAACTGCAATTCTTTGGACTTCGACACTCGGTGGGATGTGATCCCCATCCCAGGAAGAGCAGTGACTGTGCTACCCCTCTGAAAATATAAGAAAAATAAAATTACCTTGGAGTGGAGAATACAAAACCAGCAAAAAAAATGAAAAAAACTAATAAATATGCTAATACAACAATGATAAGTTTTTGAAAAACTATTTTAATAGGTCCATGGTAAAAAACTAATTTCTGAATTATTTTCAAGTAAATTTTTGCATCATGCTACTTTTGCAGTAAAAAAATAATTCAAACAAAGTCTTCTCTGCGATTTGCTAGCTCCACGCCATGTAAACCCCCCCCCCCCCCCCGCCAAAGACATTATCTGCAGGGCAAGCCGTGTGTCGGAAATCTGCTCCCACAGAAAAGTCTCTTCTTACAGACTTGTTTTTGCATTATTGGATTTGCCTCCCCCCATCCCCCATCACTGGCGCTACCCTGAGACTCATGGGGAAAAAATGGCCACTGCCCTCTAGCCCAAGCCTTTACCGGGTCACATGACACATGGACCCTGGGTAAATATGGTTGTTGCAAGGAAGAATACACTGAATGGTAACATTTAAATCACGTGGCAAACATTTCCTATAGGCAATACCTTTCTTATAGGCAATTATCCATGCATCCATCTGTCTTCTCACCACTTATCCTGGTCAGGGTTATAAAGGACAATGTCAGAGACATAGTTTTGCCTTTTAAGTTGGAAGGGGACAACATCAATTGTAGTTAAGCAAAAACTGGTCGTGATATTTTCCTCTTGCCTAAAAGTAAGTCTGGACATGCCCTGACTGAAAGATGCTTATATAATATGTCTCTTGCATTGAAAAACAAGTACATGTCATTGAACACTAACTCTAATCATGTTAAACCCTTATGAGTGGTATGTTAAAGAACATCTTAAGAGAACAGGAAATCACCTGAAATAGCAGGCAAGCCAATTTCCTGTACGTCTTCTCGACTTGAGACATCTATTTAACTGTTTTACACTCATTTAAATAAACTGCCTATGACACAACACTGTCATTGTACAGCAGAGCCAGATTACTATACAGTCTCAGCATCACAACACTGAGTGCAACAGGAAGTGGCAGACTTGACTTCCTGCCTAGATCTCTGGACCCCAAAGTGATGACACAGCAAAGGAGGTACCCCTTAAATCATTTATACAACCACACTGGTCCTGTGTCTGTGGGCAGGTTCCTCTGGTTAAATTTCATAACCAAAAACCTTCATTCATGGTAACATTTGCTCAGCATAATCCATAGCTCACTGCTGCCCAAACCTTAAAAGGAGATCATTCACTTGGTATGAGTGCCTCAAAACATAATCCCTGATCGTGGTCCAAAGCTACTGCTACATTACATGAAATGCTATTTAGCAATCTCTGGCAGCAAATGGGACAAATTCAAACAACAGGAAGCAATTTATAGGATGCCTCCATCAAAATTTCCTTAGAATCCATTGCGTAATATTTAGTAATCCAGCATTGTAAATTAATTGTTTTATAAATGAAAGTTGAAACTGGTAAAGGAACAGTTCAGGTCAGAACCAATTTAGCATGCGTTCTTTCCTTCCTGACAGACTGAGGCTAAACGGATACGTCAGGTCCAGCTAATAAGGAGATCAGTCGACTGAGTGGATGCTTGGCTCACGATCCATCACCTGACAGTTAAACGCCACGACTGGAATGTGGATGCAAGATTTATGGCAGGAGCAAACGGTCACAGAGTAAGTCATCGGGAGCCCAGTGTGGCAACGTCTGAAAGCAGTTTCAGGTATCACAGCTTGGTACTCAAGCCTAAAATGGGTCCTAGGCTTCTCAGAGAAGCACACCTGGTAGAAGCTCCTTGTATCCTGAGGTGAATTTCTTAATTGTGCACATATTTGATTATGGTGGCCAAGGGATCCTAGCCGGATCCACATCATTTAACTCCTCATCTCAAATGATGCAGATGTTCTAGACATCTTAGGAACATGGGCTCTTAGCCAAAATGTTCCCGCTCTTGAGGAAACTTGTTTAATGTGAACCTTTTTGCTAAATGTTTTTATGTAATGTTTTGCTTTGTATGTAAATTTGCATCTACAGACATCTTGCCAATTAAGGACATTAATTGAAAGTGTGACATAGAGAATAGGCGTTAAAGTGAAAAGCACTCCCAAACATCTCTTTACGGATTCCCACCGAACAAAAATAAAATTTAAGCAGAATCTAATCTCCAGACTGCACATTTCATGAGCAGTACTTTGTACCTGCATGAGTGCGATATTTCCTACGTGTTCCCCTGTGTTGAGAGACTTCCTGTCAATAAGGCAAGTGAAGCAGAAAAAGATATTCTGAAGCTGGACTGTGGGCAAAATCAGGCTGGGCTCATGCATCTCTGACTCTATGGCATGCGTATGCCCCTCTGCCCAAGGCGACCTGTCCCAAAAGAGCCCTTGAGTTCCTCAGCACTGTTGCCCTGATGCAAGCCAGCTTAGGAAAGGCTGGAAAATGCTGACTCCAATTTGATTTCTCATTTCACCCACTCCTCCCCCCCACCAGTACACTGGCTTTGAATTGCAGCTGTTCAGCATTGATCCCCCACCCCCCCCGCACTTGTCTGCTAATGCACTGGCCTAGAATGCGATGTTATTTCATTAACGAGGCGTAAGAGATTCGCCAGCGCCCTCCCAGAGGGCCCCAGCCCACGAGCGGCACACAAGTGCATTCCTCGCCAACGGTGGAGCCGCACGGACAGGCTGGGCCTGACGTGCAGACAGAACCCAGCGTCGTCGCCAGACAAACACAGAGAGACTGCAGCGGCCAGGACCCAGGAAAAACCCGAAGAGACTCGACCTCCGGGACCAGGCAAAGGACGAGACGACGTGAGGCTGCCTCGCATTTCAACGACCGTCAAAGACGCGGACGAAGCAAAAACCAAAGTTGGTGTCGTCGACGTTATTCAGTGAGTACAGCCTCACGCCATGACGTTACCTTGCTGAAGCTCTCATCACACTTCTGAGGATTTTCCCTCCAATCTTAAGAATCCAGATTCTTGCACCCCCACTGGCCATTATTATGTACAACTAAGTGTCCCACTTTTGCCTCCAGAATCACTTCAAGGGTAAATAGGCTGTATGTTCAGATCAGCCTTCCTGTTGTACAAAGCTGTTATTTCTGGACTTGTGGTCTTCTGTTAGCTTTAACGAGTCTGGCCATTCTCCTCTGACCTCTCTGATTAAGCTGCTTTCAGCCACAGAAATGCTACTGAGTGAATGTTTCTTCTCCATCAGATCATTCCCTATATATTCTCTAGAGACACTCTAGTGTGTGAAAGTCCCAGGAGGCTGGCTGTTGCTGAGATGCTGGAACCAGCAATCTCACCACAGTCTAATGCTTATTCAAGCCATAACTGAACTGCTTGAAGCTGTGTGCCGTAGTCATGATCTGCTCTTTGGAAGAGCAGACTGGCTTCAACAAGCAGGTACAGCTAATAGTCTGGCGACAGAGCGTATTAGGAGACTTTCTCTTCGGTATACATGGATATTTACTGAAGAACACTGAAGTTAAATACCTGTCCCAGGAACGAGCAAGGATTACCGTCCTGGAATTTAAATTTGCAAAGCAAATTTAGTCTCTTATCAACAAAACAGCTGAACACCATTCTTATTTGATTTTTAATTTATCTTCCTAATAATATGGGATATAATTGATCCCCGAGAACTCCTTAGGTCGTTTTGAGTATCTGTCGGACAAAATAATGATCTCTCTTAATCGGGAAGTTTCTGGGGGGAAAAATATACCGAAATGAATAACAACGGTCTTATTTCTCATGGTGCTTCTTAAAAAAAACGTTTACAGAAAATGCGTAGCTATACAAATTTCACACGATGCAAAGTTTTTAAGCAAGGTAGGCCAGCTTTCAGTTACTGCAGGAGTTGCGAATGTCGGCGGGCTCTTAGGTTGGTAATTCTGATGAATTAGAGTCTGTCGAGCCTGGTGTGATTCAGGGGAATGAATTTATCTGTCATTTGTTCTTCTCTGGTTTCCTTCGTCCAGGAAGGAAGTTTGGCACGGTATGTATAGAGGGGAATCACTATTTGCATCTTTAAAATGTACTGTATCCCTTGATATGTACTGTACATCAGTTAGTGGGGTTAAATTGTTTGTCATTATTTCGTTTCACAGTAAGGCTGGAAACAGCACTGATATTCTACAGAGCTCGGTACTGAAATATTGTTCAAGAACTGGGGGTCTCCTATCTCAACTTTATGATCAGCCAAGTATGAGAATATATCTGGCTCTTCAGACCAACGATGGTCACGATTAATATTTCTCAAGGACAATATTAAACTGTAGTACTTGTCTTTTCTCATATGTGAGCTGTTCAATTTCAACATTATCAATACGGGCACAATATTGCATCACAGCGAATGTTTAAGCATGCATGCGACGTAAAGGCCAATAAAGCCAACATAATGGCATCATATTTTATTTTACGGATATTCTATGTCGATCATAACAGCACATGAATAACGGAGGGGGTAAAATAGCTTTTGACATTTGAAATTATGCCCTGCTTGTGGCATTATTCACAAAAACATTAGATATGCTCCCATTTAAAGCTTATCTTTTATTACACTTATTTTCCGTTCTCAATCTCGCGAATTATACCTTGAAATGTACATTATTACTGATACCGACTGACATTCAGCCAGGTATGTAAATATGTGTAATTAAGTCTTGCT
This sequence comes from Gymnarchus niloticus, assembly GCA_009936485.2. Classification (NCBI taxonomy): domain Eukaryota; kingdom Metazoa; phylum Chordata; class Actinopteri; order Osteoglossiformes; family Gymnarchidae; genus Gymnarchus; species Gymnarchus niloticus. The sequence continues at coordinate 26,257,070 of JAACJT020000001.1, read as the reverse complement.
CCATTGGGAAAGTGTTAATTGATGTTACCTTGTGAACAACAGGAATCAGCTTCACCAAAGATAGCGGATGTAAGTGATATCGGTGGGATGAAAATATTCCAGCTCAAATAATTCCAAAATATTCCAGCTTCCAAATAATTCAGCTCACTAAGGTATTAATCATATCTGATAATGTATGTGTGTGCCGGGGGGGTTAAATTAATTTTCCAGATTTTTTTTTTTTTTTGGTAGAGAGGCTGAACTGTAGTTCCTTTCTGTGTGCAGATTGCAGATTTCGCTCACAGAAGGCAGGTTGGGTGGATACTTACTGTGGTGCATCGTAGGTAGGCCTACAGAGTGGATATGTCACTATGTGGCAGCGGGGATGCATTGGGAAGGTTGTGGCTTTGAATGAAGGACCATATTCTCTTACACTTCAATCCTATTTCAAAAATCGGTGACATGTATCAGTTACTATTTGTGCTATTAACTGTTGCTATTAATGTACTGTAAGGTGCAAAAGTCTTGAGCCACCCCTCATTTCTTCATATTTTGCTAGGAAAATGGGACGATAGGTACGGTGATTTATTACATCATCGTCTGATCATCTGTAATCATCTGCACCTGTTTCTTCACTGGTTCACACCTTAAGTTAGATGGCTTTGTTAAGCTTGAATGATTCATACGTGGGTCACTGTGTGGCTTAACAAACAAAAAACGTTCCTCTGAAACTGGTCAGGTACAGAGACTGGACTGAAAATGAGAGCCAGAAACTTTGAACGTCCTTCAGGAAGCCCGGAGAGCTATTCCTCAAGACTACATTTAAAAATACAAGTCTGGATCTTTGGAAGCAAAATATGGAGAAATGAGGGGTGGCTCAAGAGTTTTGCACAGTGCTGTACTGTACAATAACACATTATTTCACACAAACTGGTACTGCCATTTACGGACACTCATTCTCCCGTAATCATTTCACTCGGGACTGCCTTATTTAGGCATAGTAAGCATTATTAATGCAAAGAGATCAAACCAGTCTATATTAAAAGAAATCAATCCTGACTGTTCATTAGAAGGACAAATAATGAAGATGA
>JAACJT020000001.1:26240667-26254674 GCA_009936485.2 Gymnarchus niloticus | reverse complement strand
TAGTGGAAGCAATGAACATGAGTTTGGGCAGGCTCCGAGAGGCGGTGGAGGACAGGGCGGCCTGGCGTGCTGTGGTCAATGGAGTCGCGAAGAGTCGGACACGACTGCATGACTAAACAACAAAGCATTATTAAAGTTAACATTTGTGCAAGAATTATCAAATGTTGAAAAAATATTTTGATTAAAGAAAATGTTAGTGGGAGTAGAGGTGTGGGGGTGGCTATTGTTAAGAGTTACAAATCTTCATCGGTAAAGCTTGTCACTTCATCCTGAAAAAATATGGCCATTAAATGCATGTTTTAATGCCCTGCAAGTTTTCGTCGGTGAGAAATGTGAGTTACAATAGTTATTGTACTTTATTCAAAAAAACCACGAGACTCCATAAGGACGGGTGAATAGGAGAGAATTCAAAAATAATTTGTTTTCGGCATTAAAATGTTTGTATTTAAATGTGTGAATGCCTTACAGGTATTACTGCAAAACCAGAAATGATGTTTTTGCGTTTTGGCAGATGTTTCTGATTGGCAACGCCGCTTTAATTTTTCCTGTGTTGAGGCGTTATTGAAATTTCCCAAATGGTTAAAGTCCATTGCTTACTTCAGAAGTATTGCAATACGCTTATGAAAAGGGGACTAATATGAAGAACATCATCCAGATGGGCTTTGATTCACCTAAGCCCTTTATTAGATCAATACAATTTTAGATAGAAAAGAGGGATTTCTCGGCTCTTGGATCAGCAGGTCTCGTTTACGCCAAGCCTTCAGAAGACACGCAGATCAGCAGGGGGCGCTGTGTGATGTCTACAGCTTTGAACTTTAGGTGTGCTATACTTGTATTTAGCATTAATTGAGGTTATGATGAAATCAATCACTTTAACAGGCAGCTGTGTAGATATCTTGAGAAACATCTAAACATGCAAATCCCTGCTTTTGGGTAATGTAATTGAGTAGTATTCGTACAGATTTTGGAATACATAATGAGACGAAGGGCCTTTTTTGTGCATTCCCATCTCATTCTGCACCTGCTGACCTTCATCTCATCTTCGGACTTGAAAACAGCAACACCGACAGAGAAAACATTGCAATAACTCCGGGCTTCGGAGAGGTTTACAATGGCAAAATTTTCTTCGGGATCAGCCGCTGTTTTATATGTGACCAGGTATCAACACCTTGATGCCTCCCCCCTGACCGCGAAGCATCAATTGTCACTCACATCCGCCATTAATACAGCAACTCTGCCTGAGCAAACTCCACCAAAGATGCCTCATATAGAGTAACAAATCCAACACAAGTTAACTTTCATTTAATAGACTGTTTTTCTACTCAGAAAGTTTTATTGGCAGTGACACTAATGTTCTGCAGTTAGTCCTTTGCAGGCCTCGCTCCGGATCTCATATTAATAACTATTCGACATTTAATAGCAACGAGTACTAGTAAAGGATCTTGATTAACACCCGCACTAGCTAAGCAGACTCCGATCACATTCACGAAAACTCTTGGGGATAAGCCAGTGTATATTTCACACCTATTCCGTATTTTTTACACACACACACACACACACACACACACACACACACACACAGTCATTTTGATAGTCCGCCTAGATGACAATCTTAAAGATAAAAGGTAATTGGTAAGTTCCAGAGACGGTAAGTCTACCACCGCATTGTATAAAGTGTGTGTAAAACTGATTTGTATTAGATATTTTGGCAGCGTTGTTGTTGTTTTAAACGCCAATACTGATTTCTTTAATTAGGTGTCAGTATTAATACTTTAAGCGTTGTAACGGGCCCATCCTCCAGTTTAAAACGTCCTTGGTCACCAAGTGACCGTAAACCATTTAATTAAACCACGTGACAGTCTGTGGCCTCGTGAGCCTTCACAGGCTAAGAATGGGTCATTATTTGATTGCTTCCTGTTTACTGAAATTAGCAGTACAAAGCTCTGTCTTTGGAACTAGAGTACTACCAGACTTCAGAAAGCACAATGAAAATGCTTGCCGATTGACACTTTATATCAGGGAAAAAAATGCCACTGTTTTGACCCCATTATTGTACCTGAATGGTGGTCCTTATCGTGGTTGGCTCCAGTAAAATGCCCAACTATGCAGGCATCTTTAAAAAATGTATCCATTCTAGACTATTGTTATATTAATAACAATTCCAGTAACTGCAATACAACTGAATGTCACACTCTGTACAACGACAATAAAGGAATTCATTTCAATAATAATACCATCAGCAGGGAGCATACGTAGCTCTAATTCTGTTTAAAGCCTTTATTTTTAATGGGTGTCATGCATTTTCCAGACCACAGTCCACTGATAATGAAATATTTCTAGAAAATGGTATCACGCAGGTTGGTACGGACCCGAGACCGGGCACCCAACAGCCGGGAGGACCAGTGCTGGATGCTGATTAAGACTTTGACACTCAAAGACTGAGCAAGGGCTAAGGCAAAAATGGGAGGTATACAACTGGCAGGGAAAACGGGGAACTGGCTACAGCTGAGAACAATAACGGACGACAGGTGGAAGAGGAAGAGGCTGAAAATACATAGGAGCGCCCTCTGGTGGAGTCCAGGGTAGGCGACATGGCCAATGGCAGGTTTATAATGGTATGTAGCCGAGTGGCTCTTTGGGAAGCGTTTTAAAACTCGTACCTCTAATGACGAGCACAGAGTCAGCATGTTCCATCGGTGTGTGTTCCTCCCTCAGCACAAAAAAAGTGTCCTGAGTGGTACCCTGTCCGTGGCGTCCCTCGGTACTGCGATCTTGAGTGCGTGTACTGACAAATCAAGAACTACCAATTAATGCGACGCTTGATGTTTCCCTATGTGAAATATGTAGACATCACCCTCCATTGCCAGACATAGACGAGAAATCCATAATTTACACGCTTGCCCGTTATGCAATGTGAGTCACACACAAGGACAGAGACACAATTGCACTTTTGCTTGTAAGAAAAACCTTTTATCTTTATATATGTACACTAGATTATTTGCGGTTGTGTTTGGACAGTGTCACCGTGTCATGATGCCCCTTCTGGAAACAGGAGTAGTGCTGGTATGTCCAAGGAGTGACATACTGGACAAGCCATTCATCAAATGGCACGGGCGTCCTTTAGGGTGCTGTGGGTTTTAAATGGTTTGACGGACAACTTTGGACAAATTTAAGCAGCTGATTACTTTATCAACAAATTGGGTGGCACTTACAAAATCAAAATTAGCTGACCTACATAACTGACATGAAAGAGTAATGAATAGATGGAGTGATGAATTGTACTTTGCAAGTTGACAGTTTTGAAATGGAATGATTGAATAATGATTGTCAGATAAAAAGCTAGCAAGTAAGCTGGCCGGGTCTACATGGGGCATCGGGTTGATTAGCCAGCATTCAGCTACGGCGCGTATCCCTTCAAATGGATTCGGCAGCAGGACAGCTCTCGAGTTAGCATCCTTCGAAAGACGCCAGGCAGTGGCAGGTGCAGTGCTTTGCCAGATTAGCTACCAACAATAGTACAATGATCTAGAGCTCAGGAACAATAGTTTGTCAAGGAAGGCGTCAGGAGGAGAACTCTTTGTCCAACATGCCCCATTATAGCTAGTAAAAACAAGGTACTGAATTCCACAATCAGAACCTCATATCGCTGGTCACACGGACAATGTTTGATGTCAGGTCATAGATCATTAACTGAAGGAACCCTGATTTCTGCTCTGCACCTGGGAATGTCATACCAGCTGAAGTTTCATGACAAAGGTCACGTATCTAGACAATGATCTGAAAGACCCCAGCAGGTCCATGTCAGACTGAAGAATGTGATATGTATACGATCTTGACTAATCCCCAGTGAGGTGTTGTAAAACCGAGTTCCAGCAGTTCTCGCAGGAGGAATGGGCCAAGCTCACGAGTTCCCGCAGGAGGAATGGGCCAAGCTCACGAGTTCCCGCAGGAGGAATGGGCTAAGCTCACGAGTTCCCGCAGGAGGAATGGGCCAAGCTCACGAGTTCCCGCAGGAGGAATGGGCCAAGCTCACAAGTTCCCGCAGGAGGAATGGGCCAAGCTCATTTGTAATTCTTGCTGTACAAGATGGCATAACAATAATGATCCACCTTTGTTACACTCATCAGTAGAAGCATTAGTCAGTTAGTCAGTTATTAAAACCAAATTCATTATTCACCGGGCATCTGGTAAGAGTAACATGGCACAAATCGAGCACAATGGACTTTAGAATACACTGAAATGGAATGGACATAAACTCCAGCCACTTAATCCCCATTGTTTACAAGTGTGTAGTTATTGTCTGCGTCTGTTGACAGCATTACATGTGCAGTGTATATGCAAAAGGGAATTGTCAGGAATCCAAAGGGTTAAACCAAAGACCACAGAGGAAAAAGGGCAAACTGCCAAATTTATACCTTAGTTTTTCCACAAGAACATCAGCGATGGCAAGAAGGAACAAACGGCCAAACTGGGCCAGTCTTACCTCATCGCTGGACGACCCCAACCTTGAGATTAGTGAATAAATCGGAACAATCCAATACCACCAGCGATCCAAAGCAACATCGCCTTTCTCTTTGTTTACAGTTATCCTTTTCAAAAAGTTTAGAAACGCAAACAAAACTATAAAAGTGCATAGGCCACACTCACCAACCGCTTGAACTGGCCTTTCCTGACCTCCAAAAATCTTAATGGCCACAACTCAGCCAGATAAGTGACCTGTGGTGCACTGTGATTGGCTGAAGATGAGTCAGTGTGGGCGGACACCAAAAAAGGAGTCAAAACGTAACCAGATAAAAGTCAAGTAACCCTAGGAGTCACAATCTAATGAGTGCAAGACCTTGATTAAGTTTTTACAGCCAGGAATTTACTGTTGTTTGGTCTGTTTCACTTATTATTGGTAATTTATGAAATACTCTGATTGTGTTGTGTGAAAACATGCAGCTGATCAGGAAGGAGACGGTACCTTTTCGCTGGTATTCAGATATAAGGAAAATTTGGTCATATCAAAGGAATTTGGGCAAGTGCTTTGACAAAACGCAGCAGACATTTTATAGACATGGCCATATATTTCTGAAGGGTGCGCATAATTCAATTTCAATTTATCACGTTTAAAGGTCCTCGGACGTTTATCAGTCAGGCAGGTAATGGCAGAAGTCTCAAAACTTTGGCCCAGAGACTCCTATGTAACCCTGTATCTACAGTAGATTGCTGTAGTAGAGCCATACCTACAACAGATTATTGTGAGATTATTGTGAGATTATTACAATAGATTATTGTGAGATTATTGTGAGATTATTACAATAGATTATTGTGAGATTATTGTGAGATTATTGTGAGATTATTACAATAGATTATTGTGTTGGCTTTATCTAGCCTTTACAACCAATCAATCTTCATTACTTTTAATCCTTTTTTTCACTGCCATGCCATGTCCTGTTCTTGATGAACTGAACCCAGTTTCAGCAATTTTACAGGTCAAGCATGTGAATTTTTCTCTTTTTAGTATACTCATCAGTAGCTTTACACAATAGAGCTGTTGTATAGACTGACTGTCACAAAATCTCTTCATCCATCTCCCAAACCACTAATTCTATGCAAGGTCACAGGGGGCACAAGGCTGGGGTACACCCTGGACCAAACTCCAACCCATCACAGGGTCTTCACAAAATATTCAATTTATTGGACCAAAGATCTTTAAATCTGTAACCGGTTGCAAACACCGGTCATAGCAAGGCTCCTGATCTGTGTCATTCCAAGGCTACCACATGCCAAACACCAATGGTAGGCAGGGAAATGTCATCGTTTTTCATTGTTCTCGCACATTGAGCAAAGATACTTTGATTGATTCCCCACAGGCCAAACAGCAGTGCCACTTTACTAAAAATCATTGCTCTCTGTCCACATGGGAAAGTTAGAGGTGATTCTCTTAAAAGGATTGACCTGAGTTTCTTTGTTAGTTCATAGCGCCGTATGGAATTATGTTATTGATGGGGTGGTTTGGCATTCTGACATCCTCTCCACAGCCTTCTTTCTTCAAGGAAATGATGGAGGAGATAATCTCAGTCTAGTCTGCACTCCAGTCTCCTGCTTGCTTTCCCCCGCACTGCCAATAAAGCTTTCAGGATCTGAATGACGTTCTGTGTGTAGAAGGCCCTTCCTATGAGTGGCCAGTAAATGACAACATCAAATGAAAATTTGAAATTCAATTTGAATCAGTTTAAATGCCAAACGCTTATGACCAGATTTGACTAAGACCTTTTTCTTAGAAGAACCTGCATGCCAATGCAGGGGGGGTGAAAGATTAAATGATAAATGTCATCTTTTATTTAGAGCAGGATTACTTTGTGGAGAGCACGGCTCCACTGAGAACGACGTTGACTGAACTGTTAGGCCCTCCGAGGAGAAGAGAGGAGGTGCCCCTTGGATTAACGGAATGTGCCGTGTTGTTCTTTAGACAGACTGCAGGATCCTAGTGCTGTGTCCTTCTGCAATTGTTGGAGAGAAATCCCAGCTGTGGAAAGCAGTGTCTGGTTCTCAGCAACCCTAACCCTACCCTTGAAGATGAGGGTAATTTGTAGCAAATTAATGACCGCACACCCACACATCTTTGGACATCCTCTATGATTCTTTGAAACTTCCTTGATGATTTTACACTTTGGTGCAGGGCAAATCTGACCATTTTTTCCTGTGCACTGTAGATCTAGCCATAGGTTGACGAAATCTCTTTACAATTCTCTTAAGAAACAGCTTAGCAATCTTTTCCAACTGACTGGTCTCAACAATTTTTCTGTTTTAATATCAGATGTGGGGAAAATACAGGGTAATATATCTAATAATGATGATGGAATGATATTAAATGTGTAGATAAATCTGTCTTCCTGTTGTATTTGCAATGTAACTTAAGCTAAGTTTAAAAATGCTTATAGACATAAACATTAAAAACATTTTAGCCATTCTGTTAGTTCACTCTGAGAAGTGTTACAGATGATCAAACAGCCAAGCTTGCTAGTAGAAAAGACAAACACCATGGCTGTTAGAACTGCTAGTAAATATAATATGACATAGACATACTAAAAAGACTACGAAAATCTTGTGTGTGAATCTAATTTCCGTTTGGGATGGTATATGTTTTCAAGAAAGCAAGCATGAGGATTGAAAAATGACACAAGATTGTGGGAACTCTGGGATGTCTGACAACTGACCCGGTGTCACTGGAGAATGAACGTGTCAGTGAGTTTTGGCCGTAGTCATAATGGCCAGGCAGTGCTCACTGGTGACCCCAGGTACCGTGAGGGTCCCTGATTAATCTGATTAATCATGCATTCGCCTGAGCAGGTGCAGAGCTTAATTACACCCGTGTTAATTCTCTTTAACGGGACTGGTCTGTAACTCTGCCAGGCCACATCTGTGATTCATTCCAGGGTGAACAGCCCAGAGGGGGAAAAGACAGTCAACAGCGAGCAAAAGATGAATAACCGTGGAGGTCATGTTACAACGAATCGGCTAACCGCGTGTGTCTGACCAGCCTGCCTCCAGCGACGGAACGCGGAAACTCTTCTCTGGCAAATTCCATTCATTCCATCCAGTTATTCACCGTACCTTTATCCAGGGCAAATGACGCGGCTAGGGTGTTTTACACTTTCCCATTTTGGGCACAGGATAATTGGACTGATGCAATTTAAATGGTATTTCTTTATAATAAGCACAAAAGCAGTAGCCTCGCTGAATTTGTAAAGCAGCAGCCCATTCTTGAGAACACAGCTAGCTTTATGCTGGCAGCAGAATTGCCGAAGGTTCATTGTACATTTCAAAAGCATTTCTACTCCCCGCTTTTGAAACAGTGGGCACGCATTCAATTGTTATCGTAAAATGTTACTGCTGCAGCATGAAAACTGCTTTATGGAAACTCTTGATAAACCTTAAATCTTCCTTCCAACCACAGCCTTGTGCCCCATCCTGTCTGGGATAGACTTCTAGCCCCCGTGTAACCGTGACATGGATGGACGGACGGACGGATGGATGGATGGCCAGCCTTCCACTGCTCATCTTCAGGGTGCTCTGCTTAGAAAATGCTGGAAAACTGCTTTAACATAAGCCTTAACGCTGCGCCGCTGCTCTTTCGCTTGCTGCCTGTAGACCGTCCATACCAACCCGCATGCATCTGTCTACAGTGAAAACTGCATTGTTTTGGGAACGCTTACAGAAAGACCCCTCGCCATTTTTGGCAGTGACACGTGCCACGGGATAGCTGGCTGGGGTCGTCTTTTTTCTCTGCTTGTGACCTTTTGATCTGAGGTCTCACCCTTTCTGTTGGATGTTCAGTCTTTGTCTTTTAGTCCTGCCTCCTGTTACCTCAGCAAACAAACTGCGCGTTCTCTGCTCGTCCCTGGTGTCTCCATCTCTTTCTGAAATATGAATAAGGGCTGAGAAGGGATGAGCCTGCACGATGGAGGAAGAGAAATCGTGAGCTGGAAGCATATATCAAGGGTGATTTGCATCCCCCTTCTCTCCTCCACCTACTCACCCCACCCTCCCTCCCTCTCTCCCTCCCTCATCCACTTGCTCTCTCTCTACAAAGCCGTAGTCGCTGCCCAGCCCCCTGCATATCATTCCTCTGCCGTGGAAATTAAATGAAGGCAGTGCATCGCACACAGCTTTCAGAGGATGTAGCCCGCCAAGCCGCGCTTCCACATCCTGATCCCGGGACCCGAGGCTTGCTGCCTCCGAGACTGGGGAGAGAAAAACGGGGGAAAAAAAAAATCAGGCAGGGCTGATGGCGAAGGGATAAATCTCTCCACCTGACATCTGGCGCTCCTCCTTTTCTGAATTATTTATCTGTTTGTGCCGAGAGAGAATTAGCGCCATGGATTCGGAGTGAAGCCGCACGCATGGACGTTTTCAGCTTCGTGAAGATGGCAAAGTTGCCGGGGTGAGTGAACCGGATGGCTGAGTTTTGGCTTTTTTTTTTCTTTTCATCGCTTGCATGCTGCCTCTGCGACGGGCAGCGATCCATCTGCCGGGGACATGACAGGAATTATAGAACGGGGGGGCGGGGCGCACTAAATTGATAAGGACCTAATAAACTGCAGAGGGGGCTAGCATGGTGATGATGGAGAGGGACACTTACCATCTCTCCGTGTTTCCTGTCATTCCGACGGCTCCTCTGGAAAAGAATTCCGTGTGTAGTCATGAAAAATAAAGTGAGGGAGAATGAGAAGTAGCTGGTAAGAGGGGCTTGCTTCATGGGAGGGCAGTGTAGTGTGAGCCCCCTGGCCCTGAACCTAATGAAGTGTTGAGTACTTGAATCTCCATCACCGGACTCGGGCTGCTTTACCATCCCCGGGCTCCCTGGGGAGCACCTCATTCATGCCTTTGATCAGTAGGTTTCACAAAACAAAAAAAAAGAGGAGGAGAAATTAGGTTTGGCTCTGAATGTCAGTACAAGAAGCTGATCATACTGCAAACAAAAAGCAACACATCAAACCGCCTGTGTTTTACCAAAGGGAAGTGAATGGATGAATCACAGACAGACTTTATTACACGTAATACAAACAAAAAAAAGATATGGACGTGGCAATTATTTCTGTACCATTGTTTTATGTTTCGATGGCCGATTTAAATTGTTCACGGATCCTCCAAATCCATCAGAGCCTACAGGATCCCGTTTCGGAAAGCGAGGAACCACAGAACATGTCACGTGCAGTAGATCCTGTCTGGCTGGCAATACCGTTTGGAGGCCCGCCTATTCAATAACGACCGATAGATTATCAGGCAGAGGCATGACAGGAAAAAGTCAATACTGTACTATTCTAAAGGTGCCGAATATCAGTAAAGTGTTCGCCTGTGACCTGAATTACAACTTTCAATGGTTTTGATGACGGTGTCCCATTTTTGGCAGAATTTCTGTTACTGGCCTGCAATTTGAACACGTTTTAGCCTTAGTTTTGCCTTTTGCTGAAAGCCTTCCTCCATAAATTCTGATCCCGGGAGAATAATCTCTTGAGGTGTGTTTTTATACTTTGTGTAGGGAAACACACCTCAAAGGAAAGCCTTTTGAAACAAGTCAGGTCAAGTTGACTGAATATTTTGGTAGCTGATTATAAATGATCAAGAATCAGATACGTACAGGCTGGGATGTTCTTAAGCCAGGAAAAGAAAATGACACATTAAATGAAGTCATTTTATGCTAGCTAGAAAAGGCAGGAAATAAAAACTGCAACCACGAATGCAGTAAGAAAGCTATCAGAAAATGAATTTTAGCTAAGACAGTAAACTTGTAATCCTATGATCACATCTTAATATTAATCTTACAGCTTTAAGACATTACATTATCTTATGTAATATTCTTTTTAAAACGTACATGACATCTGTACCTTAATGTCATCAATTTACTAACTGTTTTTAAATTTTTTTAGAATTTTTAAGTGTAGGGTCTTACTCGTGTTTACATTACTATTCCAGATGGACGTGATGGATGGTGGGATGGATGGATGGTGGGATGGATGGATGGATGGTGGGATGGATGGATGGATGGATGGATGGATGGATGGATGGATGGATGGATGGATGGTGGGATGGATGGATGGATGGATGGATGGATGGATGGATGGATGGATGGATGACTATCACTTCAGATGTTTTTTTCTTGACATATGTGAATACCCACCTTTAGAACAATCTTCATTATTCAGGGAGAATGAATCATTAGCATCATTAGCAACAGGCATGTATGTTAAACTCTTGTTTTGACAAAAATCCACTTCAGGATATTAGCAAGTATCTGTGTCTTGACTGGTCTCAGTCTACAGTAAGCCATGGCAGCAGTGGATGGCTCGAGTCGAACCCTGAGCTTTTATATCCAAGCAAAAGAAAACATCCTGAGGGAAGATTCAGTTAGCTTGGCCCATGTCCCCATGGGACAGACAGTTTGGCATGTAACTTCTAATCCCTGAGGCTACTGTCCATTAGGCTGGTATTAATAAGCACCATCAGACAGGACGACAAAAACAAGCGCTCCGGAACAGAAAAGCTATGTGGACTGCTTAAGGTATAATGTATAGGCTGTGCTGATTTACCTCTGCGATGAACTGCCCTCCTATCCAGCATGTCCCCACCCTGTGCCCTATGGAAACTGGAACAGAAACTTGACTCTCTGCAGCTCTGCCCGGAATTATCAGGTGCAGATGGATGGATGGAAGGATTTTCTTTTACTTGACCTTCCACTTGAGACAACCTTTCCACTGTTAATGCTTTTCTTGATTTGGGTAAAAATAATCTCATTCAGGGATTTCATTTCTGCTCAGCTGCTTTTGGTTAAAATGTTAAAATGGTAGCTTTGCATCACTAGGGTGATGGATTTTGGTCCCACCCCCAGCTGTACATGTGTTCACCCTCTGGGTTTTTTTCAAGGTGCTCTTGTGTCCTCCAGCAATGCAAAAACATGTGGTTTGTGTAGTCAGTTAGTGTCTCTAAACTGGCCGCAGTGTGTTTGTGTCCCCGATGATAGACTTTGGTCTCGTCCAATATGCACCCAGCCTTGAGACCTCCCCAGTTCTCTACTGGATACTACCTGTAGAGAGCTAGCCTGTACATCACCAGACATACAAACTGCATAATAATACAGGAAAGTAGGTCAATAATGTGGCCTTGATATGTACTCATTTCATAATATACCTGGTGGATTAGAAGCTAGATAGTGTTTACCGTGCAGTATGCTAATTTCCGAGCTGGAACACAGCTGTTGTGTTAGCATTGCAATGTACTAACAGGGCCAAGGTGGGCTTAAGGTGAAATGGACAGGCGGATAAGAAATTGGCTCTTGTGATTTTAAAATAGCTGCGATATATTTAACTCATAAACTTATCATTATAACAACAAAATGATAGGCGCTCTTTTGTTGAACTGCTTTAGCTGACATAGCAAGCTGTCTTTTTTGGGGCCCCGTTAGCTGACTGTGTTCGAGTCCATTCCCCGTTCTCTTCTATACGGCAGTAAGGAAAATCCCCGTAATGTTTCTCAGCGTGCTCTCAGTTGGTTTTGATTTTCATTTTAAAATCCCACACACACACACACACACACACACACACACACACACACACACATACACACACACACAATTTAGTGTGATTTCTTCAACACCAACAGCCATTTATGTGTTTTTAAATATATGAAACAGGGTTCATAAAAACTTATCTCAGCTTTGAAAACTATTTATAAATCGTTTCTAACTTGAAGTTACTTCATGATAAAAAGCGACTTTAAGGACGGCTGAATAAGTGTAACAAGAGGATGAGCCTTAAGCCTGGTATACGAATTGTTAGGAGGAGAAAGTGCTTCTTTATTTGTTCTTGAACAGCGTTGTGCTCCTTCAGTTATTATTATTATTTTGAGTCTGTTTTCTCTTTTCTCTCAGCTTCATAACCAAGAGACCCATCACATCTGAGCAACTGGACAGTCTTGCAGACATCGTGTGTGCAATTTAGAACATACACGCTTAATAATTATTTGAATGAATGACTCGATCTGCTCTCTGTAGAAGTAACCAGTGATGAGAAATTAACCGTGACCTGCTACCGTGAAATCAAATATCACTCTTCATTGGGAGTTACGCTGTAAATTGTCTAGGAAAAAATGTGAAGTTGGGGGAATGTTTTAATGAATTCTGTCACAGACTTTTTATATTAAGTTGTAAAACAAACTCCACCCACCCACCCACCCATCCTCCAACCATTCACTCAATGCAGGGTCTTGGTGAGCCTGGAACACGTCCCAGGCAGTTTAGGACACTACTCCATGGCAGGACACACTCCCAGAGTCTGCAGGCCATTTAAAGATGCCAGCTCCCTAAGTGCACGTCTTTGGTTTGGTGGTAGAACGTGGAGTACCTGCAGAATATTTACGTGACTTGGGGAGCTCACACAGACTTCACACACGGAGAGCAGAGGTGGGTTTCGAGTCCCAGACCCTGGAGGGGTGAGGGGACGGCGATGCCCATCGCACCCCAATTATAAGAATGCTGCCTTTTCTTGGGCTACTGTGGTGAGTAAGATGAGGCTGCCTAATTAAACTTTTATGTTGTGTTGTTGTTCAATAGACTGTTAGCCTAAAGCAGAATGAGAAGGAATGGATTTGAATTCTACAGGTATATATAGACCAAAGAATGATTAAAATAAATGTGTGACGTCAAGGGAGTTTATCCCAGTATAACCACGTCTGGGACTCGTTCTGAGGAGTCAGCATTTTTACTTAATGAACAGTAGTTCCTCCTTTGTGGCAGCTGGTATAAACACAGAGTGAGACGCTCTTAGTCTGTACTAAAGGGATGAGACTCATTACACGTTGAATTTCCAGCCCTCATACTTCTTGAGAAATTAGTAGAGATAGGAGCTCCCTTGCAGAATGCTGTCATTTAAATGACTGAAATTTAAAATAGAAATGCTTACTGTCTGCTTCCATGTCTCGTCATGTTTAAAGAGATTTTTTAATGTGATTGGCTTGTATTATATAGATGAAAACTGCATGCAGATGCTCCGACACGCAGTTCATATTACATTACATCTCCGTTTTGAACTTGCAGTTCTATCTGTGCCATTCGCCAGGTTTGCTGGACTGACTGAAGGTCATTAGTTGGCTCCAATATTTCCTTACATTACTATCAGGCTGCCAAATAATGTAGATCCTGAGTTATGAAGACACTTTGAGAGCCACAGCATAACTTGTTTAAGTCCACCCTACAGTCAGGGTGGAGTCTTTTAAACCACCAATCGTTTAACCACTGGGCTGTCATGCAATTTTCTTTTTGTTTTGAACTGACATTTGCAGATCTGCACTTTGCACATTTTTTGACTGTTGCAAAGATTTCCAACTGCAGTCTAAACACCAGACATTTTCTTGAATGAATCTCTAAAGAGCCCATAGTGCATGTATGTGTATGGACTGGCATCCCATCCAGGGTGTACCCCAGCCTTGTGCCCTGTGATGGACTGGCATCCCATCCAGGGTGTACCC